>JARHVA010001139.1:47500-647500 GCA_037957365.1 Torreya grandis
GTCATTGATAGTTTTTTAGCTATTTTTTGTAGTTATTTTAGAGGTTCTTTTTCATGTTGTGTTGTTGAGTGTATTATAGTATTTCACTATTTAGGCCTTGGTTGTGTGTTCCATTTCTAGCGTAAGGGTCCCTAGTTTTAAAAAAAAACCCACCCTTTACCCATAATAAAAAATTAATTATTTTTTATTTTTAAATAATTATTTTTATGTTTTAATAATTAATTAATATAATTATGTTATTAATTATTAATATTATTCAATGATTAATTATAATATTTATTTAATATTATTTTATTATTATTTTTAATAATTAATTAATATAATTTTATTTTTTTATTATGATTAATAATTAATATTAATTTATTATTAATTATTAATAATTAATTTTTACTGAAGGGAAAAAATGGGATTTTGATAGGGCCCCAACCCTAGTACATAGCGAAGTAGACAAAAAGAGGGATGACCAATAAGGCTAAACATAGAACAAGCCTTCCCAGCTAAACAAAAAATAACAAGACCACAACTAGTAAAAAATTGAAACTAAAGATAATAAAAAGCAAACCAACAACAAAACCTCTACAAAACCAAATAGATAATATGCTAGGGAAACTTAGATTTTATATATTCAAGGTCATCTTCCACCCCTCTTTCATGAGTTTGAGATGGTCGATCAATGTTTCAAGTTCTTGACTTTTCCATTCAATAACCAGATTGCTACTTCTAGTGTGCTTGTTTGTTCCTTCTTGTCATGGGCCCAACAACTCGGATTTCCTCTTTATCAGAGAATCCTAAAATTTATCCAAGTCTTTCATACAGTTATCCATAGTAGTCATACTTAACATCTTGAATTTTTCAATTTTGGTTATAATATTTCCTAGCTCAACTTCCAAACTATCCACTATGCTCTTAGAAGTAGCCATCTCCTCACTTAGTCTGTCAACTTTCCTTTTTAGCTCTAAAATTTCATCATAGGTGGGGTTTTCATAGTAAACGATCTTGACTGCTCTTGGTGCTTGGCACCTCTCTTCTTCAGGATCTCTAAATCCTAAAGCACTTAATTGAGCATATATTTATAAAGGACCATCTCTTCTTGGAGATTATCCACCTTAGAAAAACCCTCCCTTCTAGGTAATTAATACTAGTTTATTATTATATATTAATAACTAATTAATTTTTTAATTAAGTAATTATTAAATTTGAAAAAATTATAGTCTCATTTCTTATTAAAATATGATAAGTGTCAAAGTCTACAAAGAGAAATGAAATAAGAATGAGGTGATACATAGTTTTTATTTTAAGAAGGAGAAAATGCATGATGTTGAAGATGGCATCTTATGTATGTCCTTGTCAGGACTGTGGACATAAGTTTGTCTACATGCTATGAAGTGTCATGATGGAGGGTAAGGTTCTAAAATCTATACTCATATCATTTTTTATTCCTCAATCATTTTAGACCTAAAAAGGTAATAAGCATCCCCTTTTATTATTTACGAACTTTCAAAAACATTGTGGAAGAATTTAAAATGGGAAATATCAACTTGATGATACATCAAGCTCTAATTTTTTCATATTTCAATCAGGCTCTCCAACCCTAGATCATCTTATGGATACTTTTGGGGTTTTAGGACTGATTGGGATTGAGGAAGTTCCAAGTCATGTAGAAATAGAGGATGATGAAGAAACATTGGCATAGTGGGATAATAGTTCCAAATAAATTAAAAAAAATCCAAAATCCCTATTACATATGAGAAGGAATTACAAACCAAACTTGGACCAACTAACATAAAAAATAAAGGGGTGATGATTACCCTGAAGATGATGCCTGAGAAATCTTCTAGAGATAAGGTAGAAGTCTTAGATATCACTCCTTCCCCTATAAATTATATTAGTGGAAGGATGGAAAAGCTATATCATGTAAATAATACTCAGATTGGTATCTTTAAGGAGATATTTAATGAATTAAATAAAGCTAAGAAGGAACTAGTGTAATTATAGGATAAGGTGGATAAACACAAGATAAAGTATAATAAAGCTAATCATGACTTCATCTACTTGAAGTAGGACACCAATGATTTAAAATATGACATGACTAGAATGGGAGTTAAAATGAAGAAGCTAGAGGAAGAGATGGATATGTTGAAGGTAAAAGTGCATGATAACATCAAACAAGTTATCACCAACATCACTCATACCTCTAAAACCTGTGAGGAAATTAAGAAGAGGAAAATGGAAGAAAACCTTGATGACCCAAGTAGGCATATTGGGGGTCAAAATAAAAATAAAGTAGTCAATGATAAGGTGGATGTAAATGACTCCCTTTATAATAAGATTAAATCCCTTTAAGAGGAGATGGAAGCTTCAAGGTGCCTTAAGGACTTGGCCAATCAGTAAGATGGAATGTAATGTTTTTTTATTTTTTATTTACTAGAATAAAACCTTATGATGATGTTTTGATTTTTTTTGATTGCCTACCATGTTTTTAGGATGTATTTTTAATTGTTTCTTGTTTGGTATTTTGTGTTATTCTTCTTTCTTTGTAAAAATTTTAAGGGGCCTTTAAAAACTTTTTTTTATAGATAAGTGCTTTTGGTCAAAGTAATGATTGGTTTCTTGGGCACACTATGGGCCCCACTCATTGAAAAAAAAAATAAGGTAAGCAAAGGACACACCACTAAAACCTTACAAAATTCTAAATACATCAAGCAAAACATAGAAGCAAAGTACCATCTATAACCGAAGAAAAACCACATAATGTAAACCAAAGGAAAGGGTACCACTAAAAAATAATATTAACAAAGAAACAAGAGAAACATCACCTATATTCCAAATAATAGAAAGGGTAACCTCCTCAAAATAACTCTCATCCATGAGTTTTGAGCATTATTCTTCCCCTGTTAGAGATAAGTGAATCCATAGTCCATTGAGTACCACTATCAATGGAACTCAGAGTGTCTAGATGTAATTGTTACACTATAGTCTCTCTCCTTTGACTTCCTTTCTTACCATAGTTAATATTTGAAATCAAATAGTTATGATAAAAAATAGACAAAACCTATATGGAACCAAATTGTTCCTAATTGTCAATAGGAAAAGAAGCATCACCTATATCTTGACTTCCTGCAAGGAGCCTTTTCCCTCAAAAAAAAATTAGCATGGCTCTATGATTTAATTTTATTATTTTCAAAGGGGTCAAGTTCTCCAAATTATGAGTGTCCAAAACCCCTTTCTTATTGATAGGGGTAATATGCTCAACCCAATAATCCCTTGTTGTGATTCAGTGGCTAAAACACCTTGCACAAGGTCCTTACTAACCGACGTTTCTACCAAATCAATGTTCAAATGATTTACAAAAGGAAAATATCCTAACAAAAAATCTTGAGACTACAAATGGGACTCCTTCCCTACAATTAGCGAATAATAAATAGGGTTAACTACAAAATACATGCCTAGGTTAGAAGATTCAACCTATAAATATTTATCATGACCTAGGGAATGACCACATGAGGCAGCCAATTTATGAATATTGTCCATAAAAACAACATTAGGATAACCAAATGTTTCCACCCAATTCTTTAAAAAGGGGAGACAAATCCACCCCTGAGTTTCCTTGGACATTTTTCCACTTTGTGGCCAACCTAGTTACATTTGAAACATCAAAAATGTATCCCTTCATAGTTAATAAATTGCATCAAAGATCCATGAAAAGAGAGAATTAAGATGGAATGGTGGTATATTTTTGAGAATTATACCATGATACTAACCCTTATAAATAGCTGCTAGGCCATTGTTTCCTTATTAACTCTAACAAAACCCATAATCTTCTTAACCAACATCTGGAGCAACCCTAGGTCTCTCAAAGCCAAATGAAGATTATATAATCTAAGCTAGATTAGAGATTTATAGATCATAACATCTTTTGTGCCAAAAAATGGATCCCAAGGGCACATAAACATACCATGCTTTTCAAAAAATAATGGACCATTTTCCCACACATAATTACTCTCCTGCACTTATTGGAAAAGGATTGAAAAAAAACCATTTGGTAATAGAGAAAGAGATACTTCTGAAAGGTCATTCCAGATAGCTTTTGACAAGTAAAATATCTCTTCCCAGGAGGGGCATTTTCCCATACATCTACAAATGAGGGTTTTTCACCTTGGATCCTTATTAATGGAAATAATATCCTCATATCGATCTCTAAAACATGGGGCATTATAAAATACCAAAAGGACATCTCCAAAGAAAGCCAACTCAAATTCTAACTAATTCATCCCTTCAAAGTTCAACTTCCCCTCTAGACTTACATTTGGCATAGCCTTAGCCTCATTGCCTCTGTTAACCTCAAAAATAGGAAGGGTGTACCTACGAACCAGTTGTGGCACAAGATCAAGGTTTAAAAAAATAATATTGGCTTTACAAAAGTCACCACAAGAGTGGATCTGGTTTTCACTATTCTGACCTTCAAAAAAAATCAAGTTCTTATTTTTTGAAACCCTTGTTGGGATCTCTACACCCCCATCCATCTCTAAATATCCATCATCCTCTAATGCACTCCTAATGCTTCCAGCCTTTGCTCCACCTTTAAAAACTATAGTATCTCACCCACTCATTTTAGTTTTGGAATTTTGTCCAACTCCTACAACCAAACATCACCTCAACTGCCTGATACTACATATGCCATCACTACACCTACCCTCAACAAAATCATGACCTGAAGGATATTTAGATAACATAGGAGCAAAAGGTATGTTTTAGACATAAGTATCTAATCACTACTCCTCAGACACTCATGTTGGGTCTATGGTTCCATTCGGTTGAGAATGTAGAAACTCTATCTTTGACTTGTATATTGGATTTCCTTTGCTTCAAAAAATACCCTTTTTTGAGTGCCCTACATATATTTCCCCAATATGGTTACCTCTACTTGAACCTCAACCAAGGTAACTTCCTCAGGGACCACCATGCCTTCTTCCATCATCCCTCCATTAAAAAAACATTATATTCATTAATGACTATTAATTTCTCTATAAATTCTTATTTACTAGTAATAGATGACTTTGATTGAGAGCCTTTGAAAACCTTTCTTTTTACCTTAATAAAAATAACTAAATAAACATCACAAGTCCCACTTACTTGTTATTAGTCCCCCCTTTTTTTATAAGTCCCATTTATCTATAATAAGTTATTTTTTAGAATGAATCCCATTATTTTGAAACAAAATTTTATTTTTTGGGGACTTTATAAGTTCTAAGATTTTAAAATGGTCCTTTAATGTATACTTCAGTGCACAAGATTTACATTGTGAATTTGGAGAGTGTTATCTATCGATTATGATCACTATATGTCTAACATTGACACACATATTGTATGAGGGTGGTTTCCTCTTATGTAGATGGGAACTCCTTTACATGTTCATAAACATAAAAATTTGAGGGAACCCTTTGAGTAAATCAAGATATCCCTCATGAGATTGAGGTTCCCCCACAATAAATCAAGGATTCCCTAAGAGAAATGAGGATATCCCATGAGTTACCTAACATCTTACTATTTACAAGAATGTGAAAGCTTTTACTTTGTGACATTGGAGAGTGTCATTTGTCAATTGTGGTCACCATGTGTTAAATAGTGACATGTATATTATATAAAGGTGATTTTATCTTATGGAGATGACAACTCATTTGTACGCCTACAAAATTATAAATTCAATGGAACCTCTCAAACATTTAGGTGAATCTCATGATATTGAGGCTTCTTTATGATCGATCAAGGACTCTGTAGGAAAAATTGAGGATATGCCATGAGTAACATGACATCCTCTTATTAATATGGGTACATAAGCTTTAGTTTGTTACTTTAGAGAGCACCATTTGTCAATTGTGATTTCCATGTGTTAAGAAATGACATGTATATTATATTAGGTTTATTGTATCTTATGTAGATGGAGAATCCTTCACATACCCATAGACACAAAAAATTGAGGGAAAACCTCTAAAAATCTAGGTGACTTTCATGATATTGAGGATTCACCAAGATAGATTGAGGATTTACTATAACCAAAAAAAAGACACACACATATATCTTTCAATTTTACTTTTTAAACTTTAATATTAATAAATCTTGATTTTGGTTTATAGGATTTCATATATATCTCTCAAATCACTATTTTATTTATGGGATTTTTTTTAAATTAAGAAAAAAACACTTTTAGTTGTTTGAAAATGTAATCTCTTCAACACCCAATATTCAAAGTATACTTAAATGACCAAAGGTAATTTCATTAATGGAAAACAAGGGAATCAAAATTATGGATAGTTGAATGGTTGATCATGATCAATTTTGTCTTGGGTTAATTTTATCATATACATGCAAGCCTTTTGCATAATTTTTGAAACATTAAAATTCATGTTCCCCACATGGAATATGATTCAATAAATTTGCACATGTCTAGTTGGGCCATGTAAATAAAGTGCCATGTGTCTATTTGTGCCATTTACATAAATGTAGTGTCATCAACATCCATGATCTATACATGGGCTAACATTCAATAAAATCCCATGTGTCTAGCTAGATTATTCCAAATCTAAGTTCTCCTCAATTAATCAAATTACTTTACATGATTTTTAATTATGAAGGGAACCCCATAACGGATTAAGAGTTTTTGATAAATGACCAAGGGAAATATAAGAAGAATCAAGGGAACTGCACAAGTGATTGACAAATTTTATGAATTTTTTTAAATTTTTTGTGGGGTTTACTTGTGTTTTTAAATCATTTACAGAAGTCCTCCATGAATATTCATTACTATAATAAAATTTCCTTATGTATTTTGGTATTAATCATAAGCTAGGGAAACTCATGACCTACTTACCACAAAATAACATTGAATCTTTTGTCCCACCTCGAATCAAGGACAACCCATAAATGATATAGGGATACCATCATAATATTGAGGGATTACCATGATAGTTCAAGGCAACACCATGAAAATTCAAATATCTACTCCTTTCTAAAATTATATGAAATATTTACAGATATCCACATATTTTTTTATCATCAACACTCATATAAGTGGAATCTAATGAGGTATGCAAATAAAAGTTACACAAGTAATTATCTCTTATTTATGTTACCATTTTTTTATAAATTACCATTAGCATGTGTCACACATTCATAATATTTTTAGATGTCGATGCCTATACTTTAAATGGATGAAAAATCATCTCCTGAACTCTCCCTACTCCTCATGTTAAGGTAATCACAAGGGTAGACATGAATGTAAGTTTTACTTTTAGAATGCATCAATAAAACTATTATTAAGTAAATAATAATTTACAAAAGGTTACATAGTAAGGTAACCAATTAATATGCACAAATCAAACTCCTTTCAAGAGGAAAACATCATATCAAAAGAAATAAGGTCAAGCATAAACATAGGTAAGTTCACAATAATAAAATAACACCATAACAATTATAACAAGCACATTGAATGACTAGGCATAAGTCACTACACTTGAAGGAGGCACATGATCATCCTTAGATGGTAGTGTTCCAATATGAAGGTTCCATCAAGGGAGGATCAGGAGCCTTCCATCCATCCATGGGTTCTTTAAAAGCCAAATGAATAGTAATGGCCCAATTAATAGGAGGTTAAACCACAATACCATAAGGCCATCTAGAAAACCCCATCAAAAAGGACTAACAACCAATTTCTCATGTGGTGGTTGTGGTAGACTCCATCCCCCTCATTGAGGGAGGGAAGAATTGGCTATGGATATAAGATTGACTCCATCAATGTCTAATCATTATAAGTGGGGCCCCTATGGTGGATGTTCAAGGAGACATGACTCATAGTACAAGGATCACTCCTTAAATGATCAAGAAACTCTTGAAAATGTCTGACATCTATGGGAAATTTCTCTAATTTGAATTGAATCTACATGTAGGTTGAGGATAATATAGATACCTTATCATTAATATAAAATTGTCAAGAAGATTCCTCATTATTCAATAAAGCAAAATTTATAGCTTTCCATTATTGCAACAAAATAAAAACTCTAAATAAATTCCCTAAAAAATATATAGAAGCTGGCCACATAGAAGAATCCCTAAGAAGGGCCAAGCTCCATGAGAAAGGTTTAGGATGGTAGGGCTGAAAGAGATTATGTATCCAATGCCAAAAAACTAGGCTTTGGGGCATGTCTAAAATGTGTGCTCAAAATACTCAGGTTTATGATAGGGTGGACACTTGGGTTGAGTAATTATAAGATGAGAAAGATGTTCCCCACATAGAAGGCTTTAATAGATGAATCACTAAAGGAAATTGGAGATCTTGGGTTCAATCTTGGCCTTCTAAATTTGGTGGGCTTGGGTTTAATCTTGGCCTTCTAAATTTGGTTGAGTTGGGAAAGACACATCTTGGGTGAGGAGTTAAGGTTCCAATGCCTATTGGACTTGCCAAGGATTGATGAAAAGTGTCTCGTTGCCTGATAAAGAAGGTATATATACTAATTTTCAAAATGAGTATCATAGTTCCACTTCCAATATTTCCACCACAAGCATGGAGGTTGTAGACCTATCTTGTAGAACATGACATCTAACATTAACTCCTGAATGTGGAGAATAATTGGTAAGATAGAATTACTTAATTTGAATTTCACTTTTAGCAAGGACCAAGGAGCCTAGTCATGAGCATAAACCAAATGATTTATTGTTTGAATTCTTTTTTTAAAAAGTCTCAAATCCTTTGTACCAAGGATTTATGCTAGAGAAGGTTAATATTGGTCATGATAAGAGACCCCTTAATACTGTGTTCATTAAAGGAGATACTACTACGAAATTTATCACCAACTCACTTAAAATTAATTTTAACTACCTCATAAGCTTTCCAAATAATTTTTTCCATAAAAGAGCCTTCAATTTTGATAAGACTAGAAGTGATTAATAGAATGTGGAAACCAATTTTTTTTCCAACTAGATTTACCATAAGGAGATTCAGATGAAATACAATGATAGGAGGCTTTTCCAAAACTATTACCTTGAATGGATCTAACCACCCATTTGGCACATATTGCAATGTTCTATCTATAGATGTCAATAATTCCCATACCTCTTTTATCATGAGGAAGACATTAAATATCCTAGGAAAATCTATGAAACTCTAAGAATCTTAGCTAGTTTTTCATAGGAGGATTTAGAGGGAGTCCAAAAAGAGGAATATTAAACATTAATAATAACCATAAACTTACTACACAACTAGAATTTACTCGCCAAAGAGGGGTTTAATGACCCAATATTCCACCTTTTTATTCACTCTATTTATGACATATTACCACAACTCCACATGGGAACTATCAAAGGCAAATAGAATGCCCAAAAACTTGAATTTTTCCCCTCTTTAAATTCATTTCCAATTAAATTAGTGTAGATAATATATCATGGGTATCATACTCTATTTGAAGCATTGGGTTTCACTCCACTATAAGCTAGAGCTACTATCCAGGCAAAAAATATTGAGACACTGCATAGTTTCCTTGAACAAGTTTTGTAAAGTGGCCATTGATGAGTTGAGAGGATCAATTAGGAATAAAAATTCCCTAGAAAAGACCCCAATCAACCCTATGAGCCAATAAATATCCCATAGCTTTAGTAGATAAGACATATAATGTTGGATCAATGGGAAACCTTGATGAATGTGGTTATATTTGAGGTTGTTGATAATAAGATAAGATGAGGCATCTATAAAGAGGGTTTAGACCACCAAAATAAAGTTTTGGTTGAAGCCAAGATCCTAAATCATGGTTAGCATGAAAAGATATTCAATCCTATCATAAGCTTTCTCAAAACAAAGCCTGATAAATATGGTTCTCTGATGAAAGGATCTCACCCATTCCATACCTTCCCACATAGAAATAAGGTTTCCAAGAATATACATGATTTAGATAAAACTATTTTTCTTAGGTCTGACAATGGTATGTAAAATGAGCTAAAGGTAGTTACTATGAGCGTCAATGAGGATCTTATAAGATAAGTTCATAAGGGTGATCAGGCACCAACTGTGAATAAGTTATAGGTGACTAGATTTGTGTATGAATTTAATATTTCCTTGACTAATAAGAGAATCCAATGATTTTATTGCAAAGATTCTTTGTATTCTTAGAGTAGGTTGAGCCTAAAAATATCCCACATGGATTTATAAAATTCAAATGGAATCCATCAATACTCAAAAAAAATTCATTGCTTATGAAATGTAGGACTTGAGAGAGCTCATGAAGAGATAAAGTCACATGACATAGCTTTTGGTTTACAAGCTTGAGTTTATGAGGAAACACATTGAGGCATTCATTCAAAATCTGAGTCATCTTCATTGTTTCCTCTTGGGCTTGGAACACTAATCTTTAGTAGTCCAAAAAAGTAGAGGCGATGTCAAGAAGAGTAATTAGTCTCAACTAGGATGACTTGATGGCCTAGATATGGTCTTCAACTTGTTTAGCTATGAGATACTTAGAAAAATTCCTTGGAAGCCTTATCATAAGTTTTGATCCAATGAAGGTGAATGCGAAACTATGCCCATTTGGCTACATGATTGTCTACCAATTTGAATTATTGTTTTAAAGAGGCAGCTTGGCTTTAAAACTACAATACAAAATGGTTACACTCAGGGAAAGATAATATCCTCTAGTATTATTTGAGCACAACCTCATCACCCCACTTTTAAACGTGATAAATATGTTTTCCATAGTGGTAGAGAAAGGTGGTGTTATAAAGGTAGAATCATTACACCACTCTATCCAACTAGATGCAAAAGGTGGTGGAGGCACGAGCATCAGATGATGAACAATTGAAAGTTGAATTATTGAATTATAAAATAAAATATCTTTAGTTACTTATAAATTTACATAGACATCTAATATATATATAATTCTCAAGGCATAAAATATTTAGTTTGTGTATATTTAGACTTTTACCATTAATACATTTATCTTAATAGATTTATATATGCATAATAAATATAAATAATTAGATATAATAATAGGCATAATAATTATAGATTTACTAGCACGATATATAGATATAGGTTAACTATAACATATAAGATTAACCATAGTATATATGTATGTATCATAAATATTTACTTTTACCATAAATCATGTAATACTCTTATATTAGATCTTTATTTCATATTATTTATGTCTACATGTCTACCTCTTTATTTCTATTTGAAATTTCCGTAGAAAGAAAAAACACAAGAGGATTAAGAAAGGTAAAATTGTTTATCATTTCGTACTTAACTTTTATTAGAGTTTTTTCTAGTCTAATATGGCATCAATGTTTTAAAAGTTTTTTCATTCTCACTTTATCATTATTCATATGATTATTTTGTATCTTTATATATTTAATATATGGTATTATATAATATAGGGTCTTTTACACATATTATGATAATTATAATTTATTATTATATATTAAATATGTCATAGTTATCTTTAATTAAATTACAAATAATTAGTTGTTAATGTTAAATTAAATTTTTCCCCTTTTACCACTTGCTTCAATTGGAGTTACAAAATTTAACATTGGTGCATCAACAATACATATAACCTTGCAAATGCCTATTTCAGATTTTGAAAAATTAGAAGGAAAAAGTTTAACAAGCTTTTAAGAAGAAATTAGACATGTTGGGTATATTTTGATTAATGAGATTAATTTAATAGGATAAAAGATTCTTGAAAATAAATATTCTTGACTATGCCAAGCATTTATATCAAATGCTTATATGTGTTTTAGTGGAAGGTCTATGATTTTTGTTAGGTATTTGGGACAATTACCTCTGGTAATGGATAAAACTCCATATGAAAGTATAATACAAACAGAGTTATTATGGTCAAATTTTAGAATTGTTGTTATAATCAATAAAGTTTTTAGACAATAAGGTCAAATTAAATAACATCAATGGTTTCTATAACTTCTAACAAGTCTAAGAGATGTGAATCCAACTATTAAAGATTGGTAGTTTTTTATGACTAAAATGGATGTTCCACTTGAAACAATTGAAAATGAGGATTTTAACTAACATATACATGTATTTTAAATAAATGAGAATGTGCATTAACATAATAATATAAAATTATATGTATGGAATGAACTTGTTGCTCAAAGCATTACAAATAGAGGACAAATCAATAATGTTGTGGGATTGGATGATAAATAGTTGGAATTTTAATTATTGATTTATATTGGTACAAAGGTGATGTTCAGTACAAACATATGGAAAAAATTAGGTCTTGTCAATGGAAAACTTGGATATGTTTAAAATCGTTTATAAAAACTAGGGTTGGCACCCCTTAAACCAACTACATATGTAATCGTTCAATTCAATAAATACACATGGATTCTTTTTTATAATCCAATTTCAAATTCAATTCCAATCACCCCTATACAAAAGGGTCACATGTGTTCGTTACCTTTCAATTTGGCATATGGATTGACAATCCATAAATCATAGGGATTAACACTTGACAAAGCCATAATTGATATAGGACTTACAGAAAGACAAGGTCTAACATTTTTTTTATATCATGTGTCAAGTCATTACATAGATTGAGGATCACACCGCCTTATACATATGATCAGTTTGAGAGATTGAAGATTGGAAAATGAGTAGATAAAAAAAAAGACTTTAATTGTTAGAGGATCACATGTATATATATTCAATATTATAAACTTATTGTTATACTACTTATATATATCATATATGTGTTGCTCTCTATTTTCCATTTTAATACAAAATGCATAAAGTTTGAATATCATAATCTTATTATTATATTACACACACACACACACACACACACACACACACACACACACACACACACACACACACACACACACACATATATATATTATATATAATTATTTATCTATATTTTCCATTTTAATATTTCATTAAATATTTACATAAAATATGTTTTTATGAACAATAAATATTCACCTTTACCTTATGTGGTAGCAATTACTACTAACATACATATCTTAGATAAATCCATGTAAAATATGTCGATAGATATCATTCTTGAGGCACTATACCATATTTTATTATTGTCACAATTCAGTATGGTATATTTCCTCGAGAATGATATCTATCAACGTATTTTACATTAATTTATATAAGATATATATGCTAGTATAATATATAATATAATATACTCTTGTTAATGGGTCATTGGTAGTGGACTCAACCAAGAAAAAGAGGGATGGGATATCATGGCTACCTCTAAGGCATGGATGGTTTAAACTTAATTTTTATGGGGCCTCTCAACGTGATCTGAGGGCATCAAGAGATGACTATGTGATAAAGGACTGTAGCGGCTCTCTCATTTGAACGACATCCATTAAACTAATTGATGGGATAAATAATGAGGTGGAGGTGTATGCATTGGCTATCAGCCTTGAATTAGACATTTTTTGTGTAATTGAGAATTTAGAAATAGAAAGGGACTCACAAATTATAATCTTTACTTTGTAAAGAAGGGTTCTAAATCTTAGAACCTAATTAATATCTTGAAAATCACTTGGCCACTTTTGATATCTATAAACTCTTGGTTTATCTCTTATTACTTTTGTAAAGCTAACTCTATGGTGGATTTTATTTACAATGTGTGCATTGATCAATAAGAGACTATACGCATGGACAACTAATGTGTTGCCTAGGGGGACACACAAGGTGTCACTTCAATTGATTTTGATTCATGATTCAGGAGTTGCTCACTTGAGTTGGTTTATCCCATTGAATGATAGGGTGGTGTTTTACTAATTATAGGCCATTGATGATTAGGTGTGGCTCATGTAAACTTGTAATTAAGATCAATTGCCTTAATGTGTCTTTTGGTAGTGAAGTCTTAATATCTATCCTTGATCCTTGGTGCTCTTAGAATTTATGGTGTTATTTCTTCATTTTATGATTAATGCTCTCAACTTACTCGTGATGGACCAAGTAGTGCTTGAATCCTTGGTGATGCCAATAATTTTTGGGAAGGGGAAAGTCAAGGAAATGACTTTCAGTGGCCCTATTTTCTTAAGGCATACCAAGAAGATATTTTGGCTACCTTTAGAGGAGGTGTTGAAGGCTATGTGTGAGGTAATTGAGGAATTTATTCTCTAAAATAGTTTGAGAATCAAGGTAAATTTTAACATCACATCCCTTTTTTGCTAGCAACATGCTTGTGTTAATATCATATAAGTCCCAAGTTAGGGAGTTGGTATATTTCTTTATTTTGCTTATTTATAAGGTGGGTTTGGTTGAAGTTCTGGTAGATGTTGATAATGGCCCTTTTGAATGCATTTTATTCTCTAGAAAAGATGGAGTGGGATGTATTCCAATCTCCTTGTTCAAGGTGGTGGAAGTAAAATTTGTCTCATTGTTATCTTATTTGTAATAAATGCATGATACTTTCAAGAATCCCTCCCTAGTTTGACACTTCCTTCTATGACCCCCCTTTAGTAGAGGTGTTGGCTCCCATTTTAAAGTTGGTGACATGGGTGGCATCTCATCAGTCTCTGACTCACATGATAGCTATAAAATGCATGGCCCATATTATGTATCATAGTAAAATATAGGTACTAAGCTAAGTTTGATTGGCTTTACCTAGGTTGGTTTTGGGGGCTTTACCAGATCCACTAGAGTTTGTTCAAACTCACTCTCTAATTGGTAGGTTCTCCTAGTTGGGGTTTGTTAGTGTTGGCTCTTTGATGGGAGTGAAGATCCAAGACATAGACATGCCTATGCTTGGATTTGTGAATGGAACTCATGGGTTTTAGGTTATAACTGAGAGTTCAAAATATTAGGGGAGTGTGACTCGAGAGTGGATTGAAATATCCAATTGATTTTGGCTTTGTGTCTCAGTGATCAAATAGTAATTTTCTATTAGGTGGTTACACGGCTTGTTCTTTTTGGGATACCATTGTTCTATCTAGCATCTGATCTCAACATTACTAAATAGTGTTATAATGTAAATGTTATGTTAGTTTAACTATTTTCTATTATTTTCCTCTAAGTAATTTTTATAATTTGGTATTTGGTCATATGCCTATCATGTATCTTATCGGTATGTCAAAATAGGAAAATATTGTTCAAATTTTACTTATACGAGTAAGGGTCCTACCAACCTTGAGATCAATCCAAAAAATATCTATTATATAATATATTATTATTATTACTATATCTTATAAATATCATATCACTATATATTGTAATATAATAATGAATAATATATACTAATATAATTTAATTTTACATATTATATATATATATATATACATACATACATACATATATATATATATATACATACATACATATATATATACATACATACATATATATATACATACATATATATATATATATACATACATACATATATATATATACATATATATATATATATATACATACATACATACATATATATATATATACATACATACATACATATATATATACATACATACATACATATATATATATATATATATATATATATTACAAATTATTACTTTATTATAATATTTATATAATATAATGTATTATGTAATACATTAAATATATTAATTATTCCTATTATATATTGTTATAAGATAAATATTAGATCGTTATATATTGTGATAAGATAATAAATTATATAATAATACAATATAATTTTATATATAATAAAAATATATATAGGTTAAAAAAGGGCTAGAGCCCATCTCATAAATAATGGAAAAAATTTGATAAAGTCAGTTATAATTCAAGGGCATTCAGCTGAAGGCAAACACTAATAGAAAAGAAGAGAAGATTTAAAGACTTTGATTTAATAGTCTTCCAGAACCTTAATTAGCCTTTTGACCTGATATTACTATGAGTGATTGATTTCTTTCCTAACTTTAGAGTATCTTAAGTTCCCAACGTAGAGGGAGGATGGTTTTCATGATTTGATTTCTTCTTTAGGGAATCAGCAAGCATTTTCAAAACTCACATTTGAGTTCCCTTGCTCATATTGATTTGAGATTCCACATTTATCAAGTTTGAGAGAGGAGTTCTTTCAGGATTATTATTGCAACCTAATAAAGACTTGAGTGCCATTTTTAAATTGTTATCCTGAGTCACTAATTCCCCTATCCGAGAAGGTGAGAGAGTTGTAAAATCCCATAAGGTAAAAACTACTTCTTTTTCATTATCTTCTCTTTCTTTTGTATAATCATCTTCTTCTTCTAGAAGAGATTCATTAGTAGCATCTTATTTTTCTTCTTCTGAGAGAGATTCTGAGTCTTTTTTATCATGGGAGTTCTTTTCAAATGTCTATGATTTAGCCTTTGATGATTGAATAATATCAAATGTGGTAGCCATATTAATTGTATTTATTTCATTTATCTCTTTCAGCTACCAATTTTTTTTATTTTTTCATGTGTTCTTTTCTTAAGCTAAATGAAACCTTCATCTCCTTTTTACTTCAATGGTGCATGATCTAGATAGTTTCTAGCAAAATGACCATGACAATGGTAGTTTTTGCATTTGAATGGGATATTTTCAAAGTTCATGTCTTGCAACCATTCTCTGGTTTTTTATTTGAATATGACCACCAAGGGAAGCAACTTTGAAAGATCTATATTAACACAGATTCAAGCATCAACTACTTTTAGACCAACCTTTTTGGGTTTTTTCAGTGTAGATATATTCCCCCAAGTGATCTCTAACCTATTCAAAGATTTATTCTTTTTATAGTTCTGAAGGTAGATCATAGAGTCATGTGTATATGGGGACCTTATTTAAATACATAAAATTAGGGTTGAAACTCTCTTCTCAAGGTTTTATAAACATACCATCTCAATCCAAGAACCAAGGGTCAAAATTGAAGATGTCATCCCTTTGCTTTCTATTGTGAAAAATGACTTGAAAGAAACATTGGGGAAGAAGACTAAACTAAGAGGCAAAACTTACTTTCCAATTATTTTCCATCAATTTCTGCAAGATTACCATAATGGGCCAATAACCTATGAATTTGTATATTAAATCACATTCTTTTAGATGCCCTATTTGCTCCTTTAAGTCAATATCTAAGATTTGAATGGTCAGAATGTGTTCAAAAGCTAGGAGAATGGAGCCACCTCTAGATTTTTGAGGGATCATTGCCATTATATTGTTAGTTTTTCCACCAATAATTAGATGCTAAAAGTTATGAGATGATTGGTTGTATTCATCAAGATGCCCTAACCTCCTCTTTGTTGTCGCCTCTTTCTTATACATACATACATATGTAAGTTACTAATTATTATTTATTAATAATATTCATATACTATGAAATATAAAAATATGTTTAAGATTATATACAATTTAAAGATATATATGATGATAATAATATTATTATTATAATAATAAATATAATAATAATGCCAATGAGATGTATAAGGGTTGGTAAAGTGGGCTAGTTGTGCCCAGCCCCACCCAAGTTTGAATCTCACAGCGCATTTATAGGTCAAATGTGGCCATTTGAGTTTACTCAGTGATTTCAAGTGATGAAGTGGTAGCAGTTTATATTAGTTTAATATTTCTTGGATACTAGGCCCCTGGTTTGTGCCTCAAAATTAATTTGTAGCTCTGATCAAAAGTGAATATCAATCAAAATAATAATAACAATAATATATCTTACTATTCTAATTTATATTTATAATAATATATTAATTCATAATATATATAATTATATAATATAGTTAATATATATTCATTATTATTAATATAATTTATTATTTAATATATTAAGTATATTTATTATTACAATAAGGGATGTTAAGCCTATAGATATATTATAACTATTTAATATAATTGTAATTAATTTGTATGTATATGTATATTAACCTAATTAAATATAATATTCTAATATAATATATATTACTATAATATATTATAGTAATTATTATATAATAAGAATTAATATGTTAAATAATATATTATATTATGAATAATAATATAATGGAGAGAATTATTTCAAGTAAGCAACCATAAAATGTGAGGCCAACTAAGATGGTGAGGGCACGAGAGCAATAATATCAACAACAAAAGGAGAAATGACCTCTATAGGGAAAAGGAAAAAACAAGTCAAATGGATCAAAACCCAATAAAAAAGAGATTTGATAGGAGATTTAGAAAGCCTACAAAGAGGATGTGGGTGAGGATTGGCCATTTTGTGGCAAGGAAGCCCTTGGGGTTCTAAATGAAGATTGGGCTTCCCCAAGGGGTGGTGATAGATTAAATGCTTCACCCATACATGCCAAAGGGAAATAAGTAACAAGGGAGTTCCCTACAGTCTAAGCTCCTTTAGCTTTAGCTCATGATAAGGTTGAGGTGGCAGGAAGGCAATTTTTTCCTCTATCAACATAGATTTTTAGGAGAATGTTTATCCCATAAAGAGTAGAGGTTTGATTTGGAAATTCATGAGGAGATGGTTGGATATGAGAGAAATATACAACTAGGTAAGGAACAATTGGGGGCATGGTTACTCCATTCATTTTTTTCCCTAGGGCTTCTTATTTGTCACTTGCCCACCTAAAAAGGTAAAGATGAAGATTGTCAAAGGGGTCCTGGTTCCCTAATGGATTAGGGTTTTAGATGAAAAATTGGAACCCTAAATTTAATCCCCTAATGGCCAAGAATTGAATACTTCCCATCTGGATTAGGTTGTATGGTTTCCCAGTAGACTATTAGAGTGAGAGTTATCTTAGACATATTGGATCTACATTGGGTAATTTCATTCAAATGGATCCAAACTATCTTTAAGGGGTGTTGGTATTTTATGCCCATATATGTGTGGTCCCTAACCTAGATGAGGCAGTTTTAGAAACTTTTTGTATCATGACTGAGGAAAGAATTTGGAACCAAAAAATCAATGTGGAAAAGATCCCTTCTAGGTGTTACAAATGTGGAGTAGTTGGGAATTTTTATCATGACTACCTATGAGTCCTATGTATCAAGATTAAGGGGGTGAATGGGATATTTTATGCATTGACACACTTGGAATCCCCTAGAAGGAATGGAGGGCTCATTCCTCATAGACCAGAGATTGATTTTGTTATGGTTAGGACATATATCAACACTGAAGTGACTAAAAAGCTCAAAGGTAGGTTGAAAGGAGATGATCAAATTTCACCCAACTCAATGCTAAAATAATGTGACTTCATCTATGAATAAACAAGGAAGTTATCTTTCATCATTTTCCTAGAGAGTGGTAAGGAATCAAGCATTGAGGACATAGAGGCCCAAGAGAAGGCAAGCCCCACTCAAATGGATTCAATAAAGGTGGGAAACATTCAATTGTCCCCTTTTTTAAGGGACTTCAAGGAATAAGAGGAAGAGGAGATAAATTCAATAGAGCTTCTTTCTGACTAAGATCAATTTTAAAATCTCCTTTCCAATCTATGGGATGTCAAGTAGGAGAGGACAAATACCAAATAAAGAGTGGGAAAATGCACAACTTGTAGAAGTAAATTAGAAACCCATTAAGACATTTACTCAATCAGTAAAGTGGGGAGTTGAGATCCCCACTGATTATTAATGAAGCTTTTTTATTGTAATATTAGGGGCCTCAATGCCCCTAAAAAAAGGCACCTTGTTATGGGTTAACTTCATGAATATTTTTTTGATGTTTTCTTCTTCAAGAAACTAAACCTAGCAAGGATTATGTTGACACTTTATTGGGGAAAAGTTATAATAAGTGAAAAGGGATATTTACTAACTCTTTTTGGGGTTTAGGGGGTTTGGTGATTATCTAGGCACTGATCAAGGCAAGGGTCAAGGGAATCAACACTAGGGTTGGATGACAATTATGCAAAGTATTGATTTTTGCCTCTGATATTTCTTCTTTTTATTTAATGTGTATGGGTTAAAATTTATGATGGGTAAATCCTAGATTTGGATTGAGCTTCAACAACAATTGGCCTTATTTTTAGATCAACACTATGTTTTGGGAGGGGATTTTAATGCCATCGTATCTACCAAGAACAAAAAGAGGGTGTCAAAAATGTATCTCAATAGAAGAAAGACTTTGATTTTTTGAGTCTTCTAGATTTATTGATATAGCCCCAAATTTGGGTGGTTCTCCTAGACTTATTGACACCTTAGTTTTAGTAATATTATTGAAAGGTTTGATCACTTCTTAATCTCCCTGACTTGTTTAGAGGAGGACTAGACTATGGAGTGTCACATCTTCCCAATTTCTAGTTCTGACCACATTCCAATTGAACTCAAGATTGAGGAAGATGGTCTTCATCCATAATCCCCCTTTAAATTTGAGTCAATGTAGCTTCATGACCCTTCCCTCTTTGATCTAGTTAAGAAATGGTGGACTAAATCCAAGGTTGGGAAAGGTACTAAGTCTTTCATTTTTAGCAAAAAAGTCTAACATATGAAGGCCTGCCTCAAAATATAGACTAGAGATAGTTCAAAAATAACTTTAAATAAATTCCAAGAGTGGAGGAAGACTTTGTTTCCCTCAACTAGGTACTTATTAATTTTGGCATGGATGGAAATTTATATGTGAAGGAAAATAAGCTTTTGGTTGAATTGACTAAGATTTATCCTAGGGAAAGGTATTTTGGAAATAAAAGTATTTTGAATCATGGCTTAAGGATGGGGATAACAACACACACAAAATTCACAATTCTACATGTGTGAGAAAAAATGTTAACTTCATCTCCTCTATCCTGGTAAGAGATTGTAGAACCCTTGAGTGGTAATTAGAGATCTAAAGGAATATATTACATGATTTAGGGATATTATTATTGATATAGAAGTAGTGGATTTATAAGTGCAATCTAAAAGTATTAGATGCATTCTCAAGGTGGTTATAGAATGGTATAACAGGATGTTGTTGTCACCTTTCTCTCTTGAGGAGATTACATAGGTGCTTTTCTCTATGGGTAGAGATAAAGACCCAAGATTGGATGGTTTCCCTACAAATTTATTATAAACCTTATGGGATATCATAGGTTTTGAGGTTGTTGAGATGGTGGAAGAATCCCATTTGAAATAGAAAATTAGGCTTAAAATTAATTGCACATTCTGATTATTGATCCCTAAAGGTAAGTCACAGACCTCCTTTAGGGATTAAAGACCCATCTCTCTATATCACATAGTCTACATAATTATTTATAAAGTTATCTCCTTTAGATTGAAATGCCTTCTTAATGACCTAATTTCTAGTGATCAAGGAGGCTTTATCTTGAGAAGTAACATCTATGATAGTGTTATCATCACCCATGAAACTATCCACTCTCTGGTGGAAGGCCACAAGAAGAGATGATTTTTGAACTAGACATTAGTAAAGTTTATGATAGGGTTAAATGGTGTTTTTTAATGAAGACCTTGGAAACTTTAGCTTTGCTAAGGAGTGTTGCAATTAAATTTTTTATTCCATTTCAAGTCTAAGATTCTCTATTCTAATCAATGGGGAACCTAAAATTTTAGTTGAGGCATCTCAAGGCCTAAGACAAGGGGACCCCCTTTCCCCCTTCCTCTTCATTTTAATAGCAAAGTCTCTGGGAAGGGAAACCTCAGGAGTGGCAAGAGAATGATAAATTCATGGTTTAAAGGCCATAATCAACATCACAATTTTACTCACCAATAGTTTGTAGATGATATACTTTTCTTTGGTATCCTATCATTAGAGGAAGCAAAGGCCTACAAGGATTCAGGCCAATGTCTCAACTCATCCAAATCTAAAATAATCTTCATCAACACTCTACTTTAGGTGCAACTAGTTATTATTGAGATTCTAAATTTCAAAATTAACAACTTTCTCATGAAATACTTAGGGGTACCCATGTTTACTAGAGTAGGTAAGGCTTAGTTATGATAAAATTTGATAAAATATTTTCACTCAATACTTTTAGAGTGAAAAGGAAAGAGGTTTATCTTGTTTGGTTGAATCACCCTCTTAAATCAATTTTAAGTGCTCTACTGATATACACTTTGTCTGTTATATAATTGTCAACCAAAATCTTTAAGTATTTGAACCAAATCATGGAAAAGATCCTATGTCAAGATAGTAAAGACACAAATAAAACTCCACTTATTAAATGGGATAAGGTCTGCCTTATCCAAGCTGGGGGAAGTGCTGGTATAAAAAGGTTGAATATTCAAAATATCACTTAAGGAACCATACTAGTTTGGGGTATCGTCACCCAAACTCAAGCAAAGTGGAACAAGATTCTTGAGAAAAAATACTTTAAATATTTTTCACCCATCAACATCCTGAGGGTGGGTTCCCATCTTTGGAATTTCATTATAAATTATCATTTCATCATCAAATACAATGTATCATGGGTGATCAATAACGAGCGACTAGCTGATTTTTGTCTAACTCATAAAATGATCATAAGCCCTTAAGAGAGATACAAAATTTTGGTGATGTTGAAGTGACTCTGAGCTAGTTTTGGGGAAATAAGGTGAGAGATTATCTTGAATCTAGTACAAATGTAGGTTTGATTATTTATAAATGGAAAGAGATTGATTCTATGCCAATACCAGAATAACAAAAGATGCATTTGACTAACATCTTAGCTAATAGAAAAAGAAAATACATCATTTCAAAGAATGATATGGTCTAGTGGGTGGGAGTAAAGTTTTGATGGTATTTTGTTAACTTGGGGTAAAAAATGGCTAAGTAGGTGGAACCCTCCTTTGGTTGGACTAAATCATTTTGTTGTAATGAAGCTAATCTTCTTAAAGTTGGGGATTTTACTTGGCTTGTGGTTTAAGGTCACATTTTAACCTAGTATCACTTGTGAAAGATGGGTTTTTATAGACCTTCTAGCTATGTAATGTGTTAGACAAAAGATAAAGATGGAAATTATCTCCTTTTAATTTTCCCACTTAAAATGCAAGCCTAAAACCAGTTATGTAATAAGTTAGTCTTATAGTGGGCCAAATTATAATCATTGAGGTAGGCTTTCATCTCTTAGCCCATGAGCTCTAGGAAAGATACGTTCTCTTATTTATGGAAAGCATGTGTGATAATTCTTATATGGACTATCTAGAAAGAATGAAACATACAAATATTTAAAGATTATTCCTATTCCTTTGAGGAGGTAATCAAGAAAGTAGAATTAGCTATGTCAAAAGTGGGCTCTACTCATGCTCATTGACATAGGGAATATATTTAGACTGGAATTCTTAGGTTATCTCTTCCTAGAATTGGTTGAAATTACCTCCTTTTAATGTATCAATTACATTGTCAAAGGTTACTAAGTGTGTCATAAGGATGGATTAGAAGTTGCCTCCTCTAGAGATGTTTAAACTTAACTTTGATGGCATCACCCTGGGGAACCTTAGAGAGTATGGTGTAGGCTATATCATTTGAGATTGTGTAAGATTGATCATTAGATCAATCTCAAAAAAAATTGTGGATAGAACAAATGATGAAGCTAAGGCCTAAACCATAGTGTTGGGACTCAAAATTGTGTGCCAATGTGGGATTGACCATGTCATAATTGATGAGGACTCGATGGTTATCATTCAAGGTCTAAGGAATGGGAAGGTAGGATCATGGAAGCTTGAAACTATTCTAAGTTAATCATGGGAATGTATAGATCATATAAATGATTAAGAAGCCATGAATTGTTTCTATAAATAAAGGTATTTGATGAGTTGGTAAATAAAGGCATTGACCAACCAAGGGTTGGTATGTGATAATAATTATGAGATGTGGTAATTAAATGCTTCCTCATGATTAGGCTATGTTTTGGGATCTTAGGACTAAAGGGTTTAACTATATGTGGAAGTTGAAGCATGAGAAATGTCTCTCACATTATTTGATGACACCTGTGTCTCCACACCTAATCAGAGATTTGACCACTAGTTTTATAGCCATGATAAATAATTTTCTATCATTGGCATTTTGGTAAGTTTAGGAATAAGGAGGTGATTAGGAAAAACTAATGGAATACATACTTCAGGTGGCCCTAAATGATCTCCTCCTATGTGTCATAACGAGCAAGCACGAGGTGGATTTGGGGTGAGTTTCAGATGTCAGGATGAAATGTATCTTCCTAATTCATGTTAGTAATGTCTTGCATTCCATTAAGGAAGTCATAGTACTAGTCTTTCTAGAGATAAATTGTAGGATCAAGGTGATTCTCTATTGGCATCAACTTTTATGGTGAACTTTCTTCAGGCTTCCATGGACAAGGAGCTTATTATGGTGATGGATACTAGGCTTGTTCAAGAGCGGTTCTACATGGAACTTGAGGATGATATGAAAGAATTAGCACTAGAAGACAAGGGATATTAAGCCTTTATTGAGATGGTAAACATTAGTTTGGTCCCTTTTAGGGCATTTCAAGACCTAAATGATAGATTTGATAATATTTTGGTCTACTTGGAAGACCAACAATATCAGCTCTAAAACCTTAGCCCCTCCATATGTCAGGTGATAATACTAAACTTTGGGGGCCTTCATTCCCCACTAGCATCAGTTGTGGTAAATTTATAATTCAATAAATCTCTAGGTTTGGATTTGTAAATTAAGTTGCTCTCATGTATTTTAGAAGTGCATACCCCACTTCCATGATAGGCCCCAATGTTTGTCAGGGATGGGTCCCTCACTAGACATTTGGTAGTTTAAGCACCCATGTGGGCCCACTTGGAAAGTTTAAGAGTAACACTTGGACTAGGGGTCACCTCTATCTAAAAAGGGTTAAGTCAAAATAAAGATGTAAATTCACATTGCCTTGGGGGTTGAGTGTGAAGGATGTGGTTATCGAGGAGGGATAAATTATAGTTCTTGTAAATTCTATGGTAGCTGGTGGTTCATCTGATAAAGTGGATAAAGAGAATGGCAGTGACACATTGGTGGATGGAAGCTCTATGTAGGCTATGGGTTTCATGTGGTGATAGCCTCGATGTTCTTCTATGAGTATTTTGGAGGCATTCTTTTTTTTTTTGGTTTGGTGAATTCTTGGTTATTTTATTCTGTCATGGTTGCATCTTTTATTTGTGTTTTTATGGGTCTCTGGCCCTTTTTTATTTTTATGGTGTCCTCATTTTTAATGGGTTTATAATATTGTTTCCTAGATTAATTAAATGGGTGAGGGACCCTCCAATCCTATTTACCTAGCAAAAAATAATAATATAATGGAGAGAGGGAGAGTGATGGGTGATCCAATGAAGGAAATGGTTATGTTAGTGTGATGACTAGAAGTTTTAGGTTAGAAATTAGAGCCAGTGATGAATCAATAAGTGAGGAGAGTGATTAATGTTAGAAATATTGTCATTGATGTCAAAGGTCTAGCATTATTGGTGATAAAGGCCCCATTGCATTTAATGTTGTTTGTAATAAATATATCTTGGCTAATATGAGTTAATATTAATGAATATATTTTTGGTTGCATATGAGACAAAATAAGGGCCCATGGAGAAGTCAAAGAGCCATGGGATAAAGACAAAAGAAGGACGGGACACATTTTCCCATGAAGATTCATCTTGGGGAATTCCAAGAGTCACCAAGTGAAGACAAAAGAGGAAGGGTGCAATTTCTCATGAAGGGACACTTTAAGGAATACGAAAAGTCACCAAGATGAAGACAAAAGAGGGAAGGACGTTTTTGGTCATGAAGGGTCACCACATGACTTTTCAAAGGCTTGAATATGAAGGGTCATACAAGTTTGTCACCATTTTCCATGAGGATTGAAGGGTCACAAAGTGGGAAGCCCAAAGGTCATTTGGAAAGCTATAAATAAAGGCTTGAGAAGCCATTTGTAAATATTAAAAATAGAGGTTGATTTGATATTATAATATCTAGCTTAGAAGAGCAATTGTGAGAGATGAATATGATTTGTATTTGTTATATCTAGCTTAGAAGAGAAAAGGTGAGAGAGAGGAAAGAGATGTTGTATTAAACTATCATTTGTTGAGATAGCAACATTGAGAGATAGGTGTGTGGTATACACAAAGGGGTTGGTGCTCTTGTGGGTTGGTGTTCATGAATAGTAGCTGGGTTGGTGCTCGGCAAAGGGGTTTGGTGCTCCTGCAAGTTTGTGCTTGCGAATATTGTTTAGGTTGGTGCTCATTCATATACTTGAGATTGTTCTCAGTGGTTTTTCCCAAATTGGGTTTCCATGTTATATCTGGTGTCTCTCTCTATCTTGTGTGGTGTTTACTATTTGAGTTTTATTGCATATATTGAATGTTTGATAAAGTGGATTTTGGTTAGAGGAAAGTTTTATTAGATATATGATATACTGATTCACCCCCCCTCTCAGTATATCCCGTGCTTAACAATTAAACCCCAATGGCCTATCCTATTGGTGATGAATAATGGAGACTAGATTGGCAGTGATTAGACCCTAATTGTGAATAGAGAAACCAAGATCCCCAAATTTCAACCTAAATATTTTCCCATAGAACTAATTGGGTTTCCTTCAAACCCCTTTTTCCTCTAATTGGATTCCAATTCAAGGGGAGTGTGGATCTGATTTAGGCATGAATCCTAGTCATACATCATATTTTGTGCTTTTATATGCTAACCATGGTCTGGTAGTCAATCATGTTAGTGTTACTTTAGATGTTGAGCCTAGGTTGCAAGAAATGTAGGTGGTCTCAAATCTTGTGGGCCCTAATTTGATTAATTTGGCAAAGTCGTGATCCTTCCAAGGTTTTTTTTATCATAGGTCAGTGACAAGGTTTATCGCCTCATTTGGTCCCTTTGTGGTTCTTGATATCTATTTTTCAATGGAAAAGTGTGTAGGCCTTTGGCCTTTTATGGTTTTCATAGTATTTTTTTTGAAGTGGTTGATTCTTTTTAGCATATTTCTTCTTCAAGAAAAAGGATGATGTTTTTTGTTAATTCTTCTTTGCCCTTTACCTAGTCTGTTTCATTGATGAGGGAAGATTGAGATGTGCAGAAAGTTTGTACCCAAAGTGTGGATGAGATGTGATTAGTACATGCCCTTGAGAAAATCTCAATAAGCTCAGGTTGGGGTAAGGATAAGGAGATTTGATTGATCAAGCTTCTCCAATGAGCGACAAAATCAACAATAGACTTGCCATCAAATTGTTTGATAGAATAAAGGTTTGTTATAGAAACCTTCTTCAAAATGTTAATAGAGAAATGGTCTAGGAATATTTGTACAAGTTGGGTAAATGAGAAAAGAGAGTGTTGAGGTATAGAGCTATACCAATTCAAGGTAGCACCTAAAAGTGACATAGGGAAAGTATGAAGTAGTAATGCATCATGTCCTATATAATAACAAGCATGTCTAAATGCTCGCAAGTGCTATTAGGGTCCTCTTTACTCTAAAAACAAGTAAATTTAGGGAGTTCCCATTGGCTTGGATAAGGTAAAATAGGCACAAAAGGGTGGATTGGTTCATTACATATATGATCATAAGATAATACATTCTTTGAACCATAAATAGATGTCTCTAAATTAGACATCTTGTCCATTAGCATCTTAATAAGGTCTGGAGGGGGATTAGTTTGGGGGATTCATCCTAAGTTATAGGGAAGCTAATAGGAAGTAAAGGGAGCATATGACATAGCTTTTTGAAGTTATGTCAGGGAAACATAAGGATAATAAGTCATAGGCTAAGGTGCGGAAAGAAAAGGGATTTATCCCATTGGGTTAGAGACTATGCCTTGGTTAGTTGTTGTTACTACAGTTTAAATTATTGGCATGGTTAGACTGGATGAAGGGTGAGTCATAACTCAAGTAATTATAGTCACGAGGGTGGATGGAATAAGTACCACTAAATTCTAGAATGGGGTGTGACTTAGCTACACTGGTTGTGGTTGTGAAAGTAGGGAACTTACACTAGTGTTTAGGTGGGATTGGATGGTTGGAGATGCCACATTTTGGATATTATTTATAGTTGGGTTACTTGTCAAAGTGGTGGTTTGGGTAACCATGGGAAAATAAGTGGATGTAGATTAAAATGAGGTTTTTTCCATCAAAGAGGTTGGCATACCATATATTGGGTCACCCACATAATTATGGGTTCAGCTCATAGTAAGGTAATGTTGAAGGGCTACCACATTACGATCAATAAATTTAGCAAAATCTTGATCTCCCTCAGGGACAATGGGAATCTGGTTAGGGCTAGGAGTATGTTTTGTATCTAAAGTATGTTCTATGATAGAATCAAAAGTATGAGGGGAAGGTAGAAGTGGTTGTCAGCTTGCATAATCGCCAAGAATTTTAGCTTGAGCGTGTGTCAATACCATGCAAGAGGTTGTTTAAATAGTCTTACTACTCTATATTTGAAATAGATTAAATACAACTAGGTTTGAATGTAAGAAAATGGGTTATTTTAGCTTTGTTATTTTGAGCAGATGAAACTACACATTTGTCAATGTTAGTAGGGATGACTGATATTGGTAGGAAAATTTTGTCGACGTCAGTAGAACAACCGATGTTGGTAGGTAAAGTCTACCGATACCGGTAGTGTTAACTGATGTCAATCACTGTGAAATGTTAGAAATGAAAAAGCTGATGTTTAAGAAATCAAAGGCTAAAAAATAGGTAAAATAGTGGATGTAAAAGGTCTGTGTAAGGAGGAATGAGACTCAGAAAACCTGAGATAATAGGTTATACAAACTAAGCTTTAGAAATAGTGTTGATTTTGTGAATCAATAAAAAATCATCCTTACCAACTCAAAAATATAAAAGGCAATTGAAAAAGGGAAAAATAACATGCAACCAAAAACTATTAAGTCCTAAAGATTAATTTTAGTCTCATGTTGGCTTATGCTTTTATCAGATAGTGAGAAGAAAATTTGGTTATCGAAGGTACTAGAAAGTAATCTAGAGTTGGTTTTAGATTTGTTTTAGTGCTCAAGAGGGAATCTATGTTAGACCATGTACGTGGCTTGTTATAGGAGATTTTTCTTTGCACTTCATAAACTTGGAGGCAAGTTAGGCTTCTTAGCCAAAATATACATTCTGTCTAGAGATTATACTCTACTAGAGAATGGAGTGGGTTCTCCCCTTGGTGGTGAAATCCAAGTAGGATAGCCGAGTAAGGTAAGGTGAACCTCCAGGTGATGAAATCCTGATGAGCCTTTTCTTAGGTGAGTTTAGATACTTATTTATGTGAATGTGATTTGATTGTGTAATATAAGTGTACTATAATTTATTCAAAATGCTTGTAATTAACTAGGTGAGTTAATATGCAACAAGCAAACTATGAAATGTAGTAAGTTTTACACCCAAATCTTGAAATGTTTAGATTCAAATGAAAACATAGAGTAAATAAGAATAGACAATGAATTTCACCACCCTAATCTGCATGCAAGAGGAAGTAAATAAGGGATTCTCTTTTTTTTGTAAAAGAAAATAACAAATTGTTTTTAGAGGCAAGGATAAAAGAAAGAATATTTCAGTTTTAATGCCTTTTAAACAGAGAAATAAGATATTGAATTTTTCATTTTCAAGGAAAAAATAGAAGAAGGAAGAAGTGCAAGAAATGAAATTTCACTATAATTCACCTATATGAATGTTTAAAACAAGAAATGAACCAAAGGAAAACTCCAAGGTCCCACCAGGCATGCCAGAAATGTTTCATTAAATTTTGTCTATTCTAAGTCTAAAGGAAAATAAAGAGAGGGATGGGGATAAGTGATTAGAATGAACCTAGATTTGGTTTGCACACCATATCCAGACATTATGAGCACTCCTCTTTGGCTAGGGAGGACTACCTGCAGATAAGAAAACACTACCACAAGATGTTTATTAGCAGATAAATGAGTGGGCTACCAAGCTACGTGCTTGTTCTAAGAAGTGTGAAACTTCCCTAGAGATGACAATCTAGTTTTGAAAGGTAAAAGAATAAAAAATAACTAAAAGAGAGGTAAATAGAGAGTAAAAGAGAGATTACATTACCATTTTTAATAACTTGTATGCAGTAAAGAGTGATAGGGTGCAAGTTAGGTGCTTTATTGGTGTTTTAGAAGTTATCTAGATAGGTTTTGAAGAGGCTAGGGAATTGGCAGTCACTGATATCATTAGGAGTGTGACCGATATTAGTTAGGGTATTGAGGTCGATAGTGAAGTGACTGATGTCGGTTAGGCTGTCGAGGTCGATAGGGGCAATAATTGTCGGGGAGGTTGTAGAAGGCTTTTTTGGGTCTGGGAAATGGTTTGGATCAGGTCAAAGAGGTTGAGAGAGTTAGGAAAGAGAGTTTATGGCTTTGGTTAAGTCTGGTTAGATGTTTAGTATGCATTGAAGGGGAAATAGACAAGGAAGATTTATAACTCCCTCACAAGGGTATGGTTAGAAGTGTGTAAAGCAGTGTAGGGTAGATATAAAAAAATAGAAGAATAAATATTTAAATGACCTATAGTATCAGTGATAACTTAGCTGTGGTGGTCACTAAATGATAAGTGCTAGGTTGATGGTTTCTATCTGGGAGTCCAAACTTGAATGCGTAAATAAAGAGAACAAGTAGATGTTGTTGGTCTTCAAGAGCTCAGTTGTTGATGATGATTGACTTACGTAGAGTGATTATAATCTTGGATGTCAAAAAATAGAATGTTGAGAGCCTGAACGAGAGTAAGAATTTATTTTCTTAATTTCTACTAACCTGAACTATAGGTTGGAGTTTGGCTTATATTATTGACGTCAACAATCCCACCAATGTCGATAGGTATCTCATCGACATTGGTTGTGGGTTGACCGATGTCAATGGCCCTAGAATAGGTAAACATTTATATTCTTGGCATGTTTTCTATTATTTTGCGTGCCAAGTCTGACACCCATTATAAAATGGTAAAAATAAGAGGTTAGGAAGGAAGTAGTTGTTTAGGAATTTAGTTTGGGAGTGGGAATAAGTCTTGGGTAGTTAGGATGAGGGGACCAGGTCTTGAGGTGACTCATCAGGGGAGAATTAGTCATAGGGTGAGGTGGCTAGGTAAGGTGGAAATAGGAGTTTTTAATTAACTTAATTAAGTATTTTAAGTTAATTAAATGTGTGAGGGGTAAAAGTATGGGTTAGGGAGATTAATTTTTATTATTAAAATGTACAAGGGGGTTTCAACATATGGAGTTATGCACGTGTGTGTAACATAATTTTGGTGTCTACAGGAGGAATATTATGTTGTGTCATGGATGGTACTTGATGTGGGTTGAAATGTACTAGTTGAAAATTATCAAGCACGTGTTGGGAAGAATCAATGAGAATATTTGGATTACTATTAGTTACAAGATTTCTTTTATTTATAGGTGTGTTAAACAAATCTACAACTAACATGGTGTAAGCAAATAGATCATGTTGGGTGTGGAATGGATAAACAAATCTATTGGTTATATGGTTAGTGGATTGCACTTTATTAATGTGGGATTTTGAATTTGGAGTGTAATTAAAGAGTTGACTAAAGTAGCTAAGACTTGACTTGTCTATTATATTTAAAAGCAATAAATTGGCTTTGTCCAAGAGGGTTAAATTTTTTCAAACACCATTAGGGCTTGATTATAAGCTTCCAAAAACCTTGATCTTGTCTATAAGTAGCTTGGTTGTCTAATAACATAAGGGTTGTTTTTTTAGGGGTTCTAACCAAATTGCATAAATATTCCACAAGAAATCTATCAATAAATTTAGCAACCATTTATAACAATATTACGAGTTCATATTTGTTATCAAATATTTATCATGTGAATTGATCTTATCTAAATTTAGCATTAGGTGGTGTATTCACATGGTACATTAGATTAGGTATATGTTCTGTATCAAATGATATGTATGTAAAGTATGGTCAATATTATCATTGTTCAATATTAGGTGGTATGACTATAAGGTAGGGGTTATGTTGTTCAGGTTTTGTATTAGATGGTATGTTGACAACATATTGTTGATCATCCTCTACATATTGGTCATACCCATATGGGTTATAAACTACTTCTTCATTAAAGGAGGGGTTATATATAGCCCCACTACATGTATACTTTGGCATGTTTAGGCTTATGATCTTCATTTTGAAATAGGCTTGGATACTTGCAACTCATCTTAATTTGGTACATAGTTTCAATCAAAAGAGAACCTAAGATAAGGTTTGGTAACATGAAAAGTTTGAATTAATGTGTCTTGCTCATACTTAATAAAAATGTCACAATGGAATGCACCAATCAAAGGTGTCTCAATTACAAATGTCCTGTTCAAATAAGGGTACGTGAATCAAATGTGTTTCCAAAAGCATACATAAGTATTAGGTATATCAAATAGTTTTGGGTGTAAATGTTTAATGTTTTAATCTTGAAAGCATTTGAACTTAGTCTTGACTTAAAAGGGTCCACCATGGTAACTTGATTTTTGACTAAAGAAAAGGATATTTTAGGAACTTTTGAAATTGGAATGAAGTTGACTTTGGACAATGTTAAATCAAAATCAAACTAGGTTTTGACATTTGAATTTCAAAATTTTGACTTGAGAATTAGGAGGTTGATTAAAATTAGCTTTAAAATAGGACTAGGATTAGAATAAAATAGACTATATAATGCCTCAATTTGGACAAAAATTTGGATATTTGGTTTTGAATTAGTTTGAAGTTGTGATTTAGAATTTGGATTTCGCTTTGGAACTCAGAACTTGGTTCAAATTTGATAGCCTAAAGGTGTGGTTTGGATAAGAATGGTACTAGTTAGAATAAGGTGCAATAAGCCATCTAGAAAGAGTAATTTTTTACTTGGAATTTTGGAAAATTATCACATCTTTGTGTAATTATGTATGGAATATGTTTTTTAAATTTAGAATTGAATTGTTTGGTAGATTTGGTTTCAACTATAACCAAGATTTAGACATGATTTAATCAAGCATCAACACACAAGCATTACAAGGTAATTCTAATAACTGATATAGGTCAACATTACATTCATTTAATCCTTTGATATACTTGCATTGAGAGAGGATTATAAAGTTTAAGATTCTTTAAATAATTAAATACAATTATTGGTAGTGTTTTAATTCCACTCTTTTCTTAAAAGGTTCATACAAGTAAGATAATATTTGGGGGTTATTACTTTGCACCCTAGCATCAATGAATATTCTGTGATAAAAGGTCTTAAAGTTTTATTTGGATTTATAGATGGTCTAGATATACCTTGTGGTGCGTGGGCACAAAAAATTATGAATTGGATATCGAGACTTAATAGGGCATTTGCCAAAGGGTTTAGTCCCTTTGTGACCACTTCATCCATAAGATTTTAGTTAAGTGATAACAAAAAATTCAAGATCTAAGGGACATTTCACTCAATGGTTGATTGAGTGTAGCCTCAATTTATATACCCTATCAGATACGTGGGGTTGGTACAAATATTAGGGGATGAAATCTCAGAAATCGCACCTTAAGGACTTGTGACAAGGTGATGAAATCCACTGAGCACAGTCAAAATAAAAAGGAAGGTATTATCATTTTTATTCATAATAGTCCCGTGAAAGGGAAATTGAAGATCATAATAGGAAAATATTTGGGGTAAAAACAAATTTATACTTTATGTTTCTAGGCCATCTAAAATGGGAAAGCATATGCATAAATAACCGCACAAGACACTCAGAACTTCTAAAAGTAGGAATGGAAATGACTAATTAAAAAAAATAGAACCCAAAATGAAATTAGAATTTTAAACCCAAATTTTTAAATTTTTGTTAATTTTAAGCCCAAAATAGAAGTGTTTATGAAAATAAAATGCTTTACTCTAAGTCTAAATTCCACTTTTCGATCAAGGTCCTATTGGGGTATGTTCTTATTAGTGTGTTTGTTCATTAAGGTTAACATTGATGTCAAAGGTAAAGTGAGTGGTCATTGATTTAAAAATAAGCCTAAGGTCAAATTTTAACTCACAATAAGGTGGCTCATTGAAATGAGGATGATTGTTTGAGCCTACTAATGTGGTCCCCAAAGTGATCCAAGGGAGGCTCTTGTGAAGCATAGTGAAGAATGATGAAATGAGTGATTACAGGTATGTGGAGTTATTTGTGGAAATATTTGATCATGGCATGAGGTTTTTTGGCATGAGATTGAGTTTCAAACTACATATACAGTGATAGGAAAGTCTCAAAGTGTATGGTACCTAGTAGGTATGTTTGATGGCCTAGTTCCTAAGCATGGAAATGGCTTGTATAGACATGGTGATGATGGCATGCATGTGTATGAGCTTGAAGGTGTAAAATATAGTGTTAGATAAAGTGATGAATATGTTGAGTCAGTCACTTAACTTTCAAAGTGAGCCAAAGGGGTATGTTTTTCATTGGTGGTCTTCTCATAGACCTTAACTTAAAGACCCTAGGTGGTAGAATGAAGTGTCATGATCAGTTTTGGAGGATTTTAAGAGAATTTAATCATGGATTGAGGTGTGATATGTTTTTCTAAGAATTTTCATGAAGTTTCAGGTCTTAAGGTGAAGGTAAAAGCATGGAATAGTGTTTTGAAGTCTCGATCTCATAGAATAAGGTCTCCAAGCCTGAGAAGGTTTTTCATATGCTCATTGGCACATGTAAACTCTAAATGGTGTCCTAATACTTTAATGATAGATTTTAAAAGGTCATAGATAAGATATCCATAAATTAGTCTTGCATTTGAGGGGAAATAATATATGAACAATCGTTAACACTAGAATAGGTCTAAAACCCTCCTTAAACCCTCATAATGTCTCAATAAGAAAAATTTTGTTGGAAAAGGCCCAAAATGAATTGGTAATTATATTTTTATGATTTTATTATCTAGAGGACTCTTACAGGTACCTCTAGGTGGTATTGAGTGTTTAGGATAGTGAGTGGAACCTACAGGAAAATGCTTGTTTATGAAGAAATTGATATAGAAGACAAAAGTTCCATTAGACTAAGGATGAAAATGGATGAATGGAGAAGATGGAGACTAATTATTTATGTCTATAAAGTTATTTTGGGAAGTTATATCATCTATTTCAACCTTTTTCGTCACTCATGTTGACCTATCGCTAAACTGGGCTAATGGTGAAACCAGTGAGAAAAATAAGTTAGAGTGAGAATGTGTTTAGGGATGAGTTGTAATGGATTAGGGATGGATAAAATTACTTGATTTTTTAAATACCTATACCTCATGTTTATATTTTTTATATGTTTTTTATTTCATTGAAAATGTTGACAATTGTGTTCACAAAATGATCTGTCTAAGTGAGTTAAGACAGTGAAGGTTTTTGATCTATATGTTCTATATTTGTCATTGTACCTCTGTAAATTTGTGAATGGAGATGTTATAAATATTTATAATGATAATATTCATTTATCATGACTTATATATTATGTCTACATAGGTGTTGGAAGTCATTTTCACCATGACTGGTTCTCAAGGTAAAATGATAGTTCTGAGTAAGTGAGAATGATGAGTTAAAGGGTATTTATACTTAGCTAAAGCATCTCATGAATATGATGTTTTTTTTTAAGACCTATTTAAGGGTTATCTAGCTATGTAAGGGTTGTGAAAGAAAAGCTTAACAAATTGGTCTATAAGACCAATGATTGACACAAGAACCAATGATATATATTTGATGATGTTATATATATATCACATATAAAATATTAATTTTAATAAGAATTTTTGAAAGTGTCTTTACATGAGCTAAAGGTAGCATTCTACATGACTGTGTTTTTGGAGCTACAAGCAATTTTTTGTGTGCTAATGAGTTTGATGTTCCTATGTTATTTTGACTAGTTTAGAAATATGCCAATAATATGGTGATTAAATATAGGTAAAATGGTATCTAATACATTCATTTTTATTTTTTTCAAGTGTTTTTATAGTTTTTAATAGTCAATTATTTATGACTAGATTTTGGAGCAGTTAGACAGTTCTGAGTGGTCATGTTGCAAGAGTGTGTTTGATGTCTTTTGCCCTATTTGGTGATGTCTAATGGACATGGTGATGACCATTAGGTCATGAAGGTTTTTTTAATATGATTTTAGGACATGGTTTTGTGTTATATTTTTTTGTATGCTTTAAATAATCTGGGCAAACTTTTTTTTGTATGTGAAGGGCTAATGGCAAGTAGACCTAATGACGTGGTTTAAGGAGTGATATAAGATAAAAGGTGGTATGGACATATATGAATGTTATAAAGGGTCTATTTTAGGTGTTTTTGAAGTTTTTCATGTATTTTTTGAGGCTCAAGATGTTCCAATATGGTCCAAGTGTAACATGTGCTTTGAGAAGATCTAATTGAAATAGGTCTCTATTAAGCTTAATGGTGGTTTTGGTCCTCATGAGTAATTAAAAACCTATGTAGTGAGTGTTTCACTTATTAAACATGTTTATTGACCTATTCCAAGGGTGATCAAAGTTTTTAAATGTGTGTGTCTAACTAAGGTGGGTGATATCAAGAGTCAAGTATAAATACAAGGCATAATATCCCTATTTGACTAAGTTAAGGCATGTGAGAGCAAGCGAAGAAAAAGGATATTTGAGGAGAATAATTAGTTCATGAAGACCATAAAATTAAATAAAATGATAAATCATGAACATCCATCAAAATTTATGCATATAGATGACAAGGTCATTTGACCTAATAAGCCTAGTAAGAGGCATGTTTGAGTGAAGAAGCCTAGAGGCTATTTTGAGAGGTGTAAAACATTGAGAAGGGATAAATGAGTTGATTTTATATTGAGATGCCCTTAGAGATGAATCATAGGTGCATTATAGGTTTATGATAGTGAGTGTATTTTATAAAAATAAGATAGAAAGCTGAAGAAGAGGTCACCATCTGTTGGTTGAGTACCAAGGTATCTTGAGGTGATCTAGTTTGTCTTGGAAGAGTTGGTACTTAGTCAAGAGGGAGTGGGAGTTGCCTTAAAGGTTGTATATTTTAGAAGTGTCCTTGAATTTTTTGGGTGGTGTTAAGTCACTTATGGAGTTGGAGCCTCCTTGCAAGTTAGATCTTGCTAAAGGACTCATTGAGTTGGTGTTTGACTAGTGAGGGGTCGATGTTCCTTGTGGGGTTGGTGCCTCACTAAAATGTTGATACATTGCTTATAGGATAGTATTCCAAGTGGTTTTTCAGTGGGTTTTATCCCCCATGAGGGTTTCCCACATAAATCATGTGTTGATGTGTGATGTTCTTGCTTCTTGATCATATGAATGGTTGATTATGAATGGTTATATCTCTTAATTAGTTTGAATGTTTGATGAATCATAAGTGAAATCAAAATAAAATATTATACACTAATTCACCCCTTAGTGATTAAGCTTCCAATAATTTGTATCAAAGCAAGTCCTTTTTAGGAGTCTTGATAGCTTAAAGGTGATCCTAGAAGCATAAAATGGCTAATATTATGAAAGTCATGATTGAGGTTTGTAGAGAGGACTACATGATGGTATTGGAAATATTGATTGAGCAGAAGAAGGATTATGTGGAAGCTAAGTCAAAAATCAAATCTAAGTTTACACTCAAAAAGACATTGAAGACATGTTGAGAAGGATATAGGTCAAGGCATCAAGGTGTCTTGTATAACCTTGCCTTAAGTTTTGTAAGAAGGTATGTGCAGTTATCCTGGTGAAGTATGTAAATAGAGGCTCATGAGAGTTGTTGATTGGTCTATAAGACCAATGTCTTTCTTGATAGAGGTATTGTCCATAACATTTAAATAATAGAGATGATCGAAAGAGTATTTTTTTCCTTGTGTTTCCATGAAGATGCTATGAAGTGATCTATATCAATGATGAAACATCACAAAAAGATCTGCAAGTAAGTTATATCTGAGTATCTATTAAGACAAAGTTTTGTAAGTGAAGAATGAGTTAATCTTCAAGTTAAAAGAGATGAGTTGAGTCTATGAAGCTATCATAGATAAGTAAAGGTATGATATAGTCCTAAGTATGTTGATAAGGCAATGATCAGGTGGTACTTAGCTAAGGAAGGGAAAAAAAAAGAGAAGGTGGCCTACATGGTCAGCTAGTATGGCTTAAGGAAGATCATAGAGGTCTAAGCATGAAAAGATAGTGGGTGTAAGGTATTTGTATAGTTGGTTGATTTTAGTCATTACCATATGAAGTCTAGTAATCTTGGTGAATGTCAAGGTGACATGAGGATCATATAATGCATGTGAATAATGTATGAGGACCTTGACAAAGTAGGTAAAGTACAAGACTGAGTAGGAGTACTCTTACTCAAAAGTCTAATATGCCATAACAGTCTTGACTAAGTTTGATGAATGGTGCATGTAGAGGTGATTAATAATATTTTTCATGAATATTTGATAGAGGTATACAATAGAGAATGAGGTCTCATAGACCTATCTGGTAGTTTGTTACATGGATATTTTTGTAAGTTAATCTGAGCCATGATGGCTTGAAAAAACATAAAGAAGAATTTAGATTGATCATAAGTTCCAAGAGTGCATATGATCATAGATTGGTCTGCAAGACCAATGAGATTATGAATACCAATTAAAGTTTGTTAACAAAGATGTAGTTTTCATTAAATGACAAGGGAAGGTTATTCAATGGATGTCAAGGATAAGGTGAGAAATTGTGTATTCTAAGTTCATCTAAAAGTGGTATACATGATCTTGGGGGGAGCATGTGTCTAATATGCCTTTTAGTTTTCTCATTCTTGTGTATTGAGTTTATGGTTGTTAAATATGGTTGACCTACTTTTATGATTTGAGCTCATATCTAGTTGATAAAATGGTATTTTTTTATTATAGACTTCATAAGATCGTGTGTTTACTTCAGAATTCAGTAATGGTTGTTAAGTTCATATGAGAAGAGTTAATGACATTTGGAGGAGACCATGTGGGCCCTAAAAGGATAAGTGTTGCATAAAATGTGTTGGTCATCATTGGCAACCCATGTATGGGTGAATTTATCATCATTCAAGGTATAGTATTCTTGTGAGTTTTGTAGTTTTTTTAAACAATTGGTTTGTGGTTTCAAATGACATGATCTAGGTCAAACATGGAGTTAAGGGGAGCTAACTCAAGTCTCTTGAGAAGGTTGAAGAGAAGTATGTATGGACAAAGGGGGAGATTGATTGGTTTGTGAGTGGTCAAGTCCAAAGATCAATGGACTATGTGTGGATGACCTTGTGAGAGTATATATGACCCTTTATCATTAATGTCAAAGGGGGAGAAATAATTGATTGGGATAAATTCCAGCTTGGAGAGATGAGATTGATCTAATTTTATAGAGTGTTTTCCATGAATGATAAAGGGAGAGATTGTTGAGGTATGTTCCTATTGGTGTGTTTGTGGTATTAAGGTTGTCATTGATGTCAAAGGTAAATTGAGTAGTCATTGATGTCAAAATAATCTTGAGGTAAAGTGTTTATTCATAATAAGGTGGGTCATTGATATGAGGATGACTATTTGAGCTTGTTAGTGTGATCTCTGAAGTGATCCAATGGAGTGTCTTGTGAAGCATAGTGAGGAATGACGAAGTGAGTGATTACAGGTATGTAGATTTATTTTTGGTAATATTTGATCATGGCATGAGGTTGTTTGGAATGAGAGTGAGTTTCAAAGTGCATCTATAGTGGTAGGAAGGTCTCAAAGTGTATGGTACCTAGTAGGTCTAATTGATGGCCTAGTTCTTAAGCATGAAAATGGCTTATAAACACATGGTGATGATTACATGGATGTGTATGAGCTTGAATGTATATAATTTAGTGTTAGATAAAGTTATAAATATGTTGATTTGGTCACTTGACTTTCAGAGTGAGCCAAAGTGGTATGTTCTTCATTGGTGGTCTTCTCATAGACCTTACCTTAAGACCTTAGGTGGCAGAATGAGGTGTCATGATCATTTTTAGAGGATTTTAAGATCTTATAAGCATGAATTGATGTGTGATATGTTTTTTTAATAATGCTAATGAAGTTTCAGGTATTGAGGTGAAGGAAAAAGCATGAAATAGTGTTTTGAAGTCTCTCGAGCTCATAGAATAAGGTCTCCAAGCCCGAGAAGGTTTTTCTTATGTTGATTGGCATGTGTAAACTCTAAATGGTGTCTTGATACTTTTAGTAGAGATGGGTAATGTTATTTTATAAGATATCCAGGCATTATTTTGGCATTTGAGGTGTAATACTGAATAAACAATTGTTAACATCAGAATAGGTCTGAAACCCTCCTTAAACCCTCATAATGACCTGATAAGTAAAATCTTGTTTTAAATGGACCAAATGAATTAGTAATGATATTTTGATGATTGTATAATGTATATTTATCCTACAGGTACCTCTAGGTGGCATTGAGTGTTTAAGATAGTGAGTAGAACCTATGGGAAAATGCTTGTTTTTGAATAAATTGATATAGAAGACAAAAGTTGCATTATACAAAGTATGAAAAAGGATGAATGGAGAATATGGAGACTAATTATTTATTTCCATAAATTTTATTTGGTAATTTATACATTATTTTTCAAACTTTTTGGTCACTCATGTTGACCTATCGCTAAACTGGGCTAATGGTGAAATAAGTGAGAAAAACTAGTCAGAGTGAGAATGTGTTTAGGGATGAGTTGAAATGGATTAGGAATGGATAAAATTACTTTAATTTATTTTTAAATACCTATAAATCATGTTCATATTGGTTATATGTTTTAGAGTTCATTGAAAATGTCAAAAATGGTGTTCACAAAATGACATGTCTAAGTGTGTTAGGACAGTGAAGGAGTAAGGTTTAGAGTTTGATCTATATGTTCTATATTTTACATTATAAATTTGTAACTTTATGATTTTATATGTTATAAATATTTATAAGGATAATATTCATGAATTATGACTTATTGACTATGTCTACACATGTGTTAGAAGTCATGTTCACCATGACTAGTTCTCAAGGCAGAATGACAGTTCTGAGTAAGTAAGAAAGAATGATGAATTTAAGTATATTTGAACTTATATGAATCATATAATTAATATTAATACCTATTTTACCAATAAATATTTATTTAAGGTTTTGAATCACTTTAAGGAGTTGTAATGTGGAATCCAAAATGGCTTATCTAGTTGTGTAAGGGTTGTGAAAGAGAATCTTAACAAATTGGTCTATAAGACCAATGATTGACACTAAAACCAATTTTATATATATATATATATATATATATATATATATATATATATATATATATATATATAATGACGTTATATATATCATATATAAAATATTCATGTGAATTATAAGTATTGTTTATTTATAAGAGCTAAAGATAACATTCTACATGATTGTGTTTTTGGAGCTACATGCAGTTTTCTGTGTGCTAATGAGTTTGATGTTCTTGTCTTATTTTGACAAGTTTGAAAATGTACCAAGTATATTTTTATGACTTATATGTTCCATGGGATATAATTAATTCCTTTGGATTGTTTTAAAGTGTCTTTACAGTTGTTTATATTCAATTGTTTATGATTGGGTTTTGGAGCAGTCAGACAGTTCTAAGTGGTCATGTTGCAAGAGTGTGTTTGAGGTATTTTATCCTAGTTTTTGATGTCCAATAGACATGGTGATGACCATGAGATCATAAAGGTTTTATTAATATTATTTTATAACATTTTTTTATGGGATATTTTGTTGTATACTTTAGATAGTCAAGGTATACTTTTTTTGTGTGTGAAGGGCCAATGGCAAGTAGACCTAATGCATGGTTCAAGGAGTGATATAAGATATAAGGTGGTATGAACCTATATTAATTTTATAAAGGTTATATTTGATGTGTATTTGAAGTGTTTCATGCATTTTTGGAGGCTCAATATGTTCCTAGATGGTCCAAGTGTAATGTGTGCTTTGAGAAGATCTAATTGCATTAGGTCTCTATTAGGCCTAATGGTGGTTTTGGTCCTTGTGAGTAATGACCAAAATATGTAGTGAGTGTTTCACTTATGAAATGTGTGTATTGACATATTATAATGGTGATACAAGTTTGGAAAGGTATTTGGTTTACCAATGTCGGGGATATCAAGAGTCAAGTATAAATACAAGGCATAATAGACCTATTTGAGTGAGTTAAGGTATGTGAGAGAAAGCAAAAAAAAGATCTCTTTGAGGAGTATAAGTAGGTTATGTAGACCATAAAATAGAAGTAGAGTATTATTCATGAACATCCATCAAAATTTTTGCATATAGATGACAATGTTAGTTGACCTAATAAACCTAGTAAGAGGCATGTTTGAGCGAAGAAGCTTAGAGGCTATTTTGAGAGGGGTAGAAGGTTGAGAAGGGATGAATGAGTTGATTATCTATTAAGATACCATAAAAAATGCATAAGATGTGTGTTAAAATTTTATGATAATGAATATATTTTAGATAAATAAGATAGAGAGATGAATAATATGTCACCATCTATTGGTTGAGTAACAAGGTGTCTTGAGGTGATCTAGTTTATCTTGGTTGAGTTGGTTCTTATTCAAGAGGGAGTGGGAGCTGACTTGAATGTTGGATATTTTATAAGTTTCCTTGAAGTTTATGGGTTGGTGATAAGTCACTTATGGGGTTGGAGCCTCTTTTCAAGTTGGATCTTACTAAAAGACTAGTTGAGTTGGTGATTGACTAGTGAGGGGTCGGTGCTCCTTGTGGGGTTGGTGCCTCACTAAAATTTTGATCCATTTCTTATAGTATAGTATTCCAAGTGGTTTTTCAGTGGGTTTTATCCCCCATGAGTATTTCCCACCCAACTCTTATGTTCATGCGTTATGTTCTTGCTTCATGCTCATATGAATGGTTGACTATGCATTGTTATATCTCTTGATTAGTTTGAATGTTTGATGAATGATAAGTAGAATTGAAATAAAATATTTTACACTGATTCACCCTCCCCCCTCTCATTGATTGTGCTTCCAATAGGTCCTACAACAAAATTTATTAGTAGTTTGAAATGGGCAATAAATTTGGCTTTTTAAGGTCCTAATTTTTTTCCAAATGATGATTTCATTGTTATGCAAGGTCAATTTCATAATTTTGTAGGGTCAAATTCACCAACTGGATGGTAAAATGTGTCTATTGTCACAACTTACACAAAACATAAAATAGAAAGTAGGAAAAACATATAACAAAGGTGTTTTTGCCAATTAATAGGGTCAATTTTTTTGTTTATGATCAATTTTCATATTTTGAAAAAACAAATTATGGTTGCATGCAATTTTTCAATACCTTCATTTTTTTTCAAATGAGAGGTCAAATAGACACCCAATTCAAAAGTTTTGATATCTAGAAGATAAGTACTATAAGTAGAAAACTAAGAAATTTTACTATTTTGAGGGTCAATTTCATTATTTTTGGAGTCAAATTTCATTGTTATGATCAGTTTCTCCTTTATACAACATAATTTCACAAATTTGTGATCGATTTTTTTGATTTCGATGTCAATTTCATTGAATCAACCTGACCTTGTACATGACATGAAATAAAAAGGATACATGGGTGAATTTGGCAATTTGAGTGTTGAATTCATCAATGAAAGTCACATTCACTAATTTCAAGGGTAAAAACATTGTTTAGTAGGGTAAATTCACCATTTAAACCTAAAATTTCACATGGGATAAAATAAAAATCATAGAGGGATGATTTCACTGATTCACATGGTAAATTTGTTTTCACATGAAACACAAATTAGTATATTTTTTTTAAAAAAGATGGAAATTAAACTATTTATTAGGTTAGTTCTAGTAATTAGAAGAAGGAAAAGGGTTTATAAGAGTTTATGGGATGCGTTGGGTCCCATAAAGCATGTAATTTTATAAGAACAAGAATCTAAAGAAGGTTATTTCTTTTGTTAGTGACCAAAATCAAAAACAAACTCAAAGAACTAACATACTAAGCTTATTCCCTAGGGTGAGATAAGATTAGCAAACAAAGAATCAAATGAAAGACATACATTAATTATCTTCCTTGAAGACCCCACTTGTTAACTAGTTTAAATAGGCAACATTTCTCCTTTGTCCACTTGAGGTTTTGGCTTGGCTTGGTTGAAGAATGGTTGAAGAAAGGTTGAAGCTCTAGTATAATTTTGACATGGTGGTTTACTATTATCACTCAATTTTTCATCCTTGAAGAGGTAGTTCAACCCTTAGGCCTATGGGTTGCCTATATCAGGGGTAAACCTTTATATTAAAGAGTTGGCTCCCTTGGTTTGTCCATTGAAGCTTATCACCTAAACTACTATCTCATTTTGATGAAAAGGGAGGGAGAGAACATAAATAAAACATATCCTAATGAGTTGATGCACCATTTTTAACTTGACCACTACCAACCAATTACATTTACACTTCAAATAAAAGCATAATCTGCACATACACTAATCCAAATTTGCATATTGCATGAGTATTTCTCATGGAGGTTTGTGAAGCAAACTTAAGATAATAGGAATAAACACAAGGTCATGACATGACACTATTGTAGATATGACTCACTAAACTCATTAGAACTCCATTAGAATGCGTCAAGAGACCTATAATAGACATTTAAATTTGACTATAGATGCAATCAAGGATGACATGTTAAGGAAGAAAAACTATCACTTAGTAAGATCAACTAAATTAACATACGCATTGAAAAAATTCATGGATAAGGTAAAATATATCATTATTTATTGATTAAAGGATAAAAATTATAAGGGCTTCACCATACTCAGGTGGAGGATACAAACTTAGCCAAAAGTGGCTCAATATATAGAAAATGTAAGAGAGGAGAGAAGAAGGGTATATGAGAGAGAGTAGACAAGTGTCATGTGATGTACAAAAATAAGATGAGTTATGGACCTATCTCAATAGGTAGTATAGGATTACATGTGTATATCCTATGAATATTCTCTAACTCTCTAAGTAGTGTGAGAGTTGAAAAGTTTGTTTAACACCTTGACTAGCTTCTTGAAACTTATCTTTTTTTTGACATGTTGAAGGACAAGTGGCCTTATTGATGGTAAGATCAGTTTATTATACCTCTTTAATCTACTATTGACACCTATCAACTGACCCCAATAATTTCTCTTTGAAACATCCTCCTTGATCTCCATGTCAAATCATAAGTTCTGACTCACTGTATAGACCTACAAAATAGCAAAAATCAGTTTTTTTAGCCCTAATTTGTATAGTTATATATAGTACTATACCAAAAATTGGAATGGGAGGATGCTCATGAGATTATTTAACATTTCTTGGGTGGTTTGGAATCTTTTTTATGCATCTAGAGGCATACAATTGGATTTCTCTCTCATCAAGTCTTTATGACTCTCTTAGGTAAGCTAAAAGTGATTTGAAGTCTTAACGATAGTTCATAAAGATAGAGGCATGAAACCACAAAAAAATTACACAAAATATAAGTATACAAAAAAATTTAACTTCTCCTAGGATCTAAAGGTCCCATGCAGCATGTTTGATTCATACCAAGCAAAAGAAAATGACCTCTTAGGTTGGAAACAAGCATTCTATGAGGTATGAGATGGAACTAGGTCTGTAGGAGATTCCCTAAGTTTGGTCTAAGTTATAATGATCTTCATGACTTTTATTAGGTCCTCCTTGACACATTATAATTTATATCTTGTCACACTCCATCAAACCTCTACTACATCTCATCCACTCAAACTTAGGGTTCTTAAGCTAGTCTGTAAATTATACCCTAAACTGCCTGTGTTCTCACATTTTCTCTCTTTATCATATGTCTAAAGATTCATGTAATTTTTTATCATGATTTCCACCCTCTCATCAAGGTATCTAAGTTTCATCTAAACTCACTCCACTTCACTATCCATCTCTCAACTTCACTGCTTAAACAAGCTTGTGCATGTACTTAGTCTGCTTGAGACTAAACAAGGGCCAACTATATGGTGTTTGAATTTGATTAAGTCTAAGAGTGTGATTTGGTAATGTCACAACTATTAAAACATATTAAACACTTACCCTGGTCTCCTTAAATATCATACAATCCTTTTAGGCAAACATAACTCTTTCTCACAAGGCAACCCTGTGTAAGGATTGTATGTAGGTAATTAGGCATGTGACCCTGTTTGATCACTTTCTCTCAAATGGTTTGGTGACCTTAATATCTTGAGGACTTAAATATATTATCTACCTTTCCAATCTTAAAACACCACTATCTCAATACTTTGTATATTCATTAAGTTACTCAAGCAAACCTAAAGGTCTATGTATGTGTCTGAGAGTATGTAACTAGGACTATGAAGGGTTTTATGACTGTGTGATGTTTCATTTAGTGATGGGTCTGAGGGTATGATTTAATATTTTAATCATCATGAGGATAATTTTTATATGTTTTAACTCCATTCTCATATTTCCATGAACCCCTATAGTCCTTCTAAGCAACATAGACATCTTGAGTGATCAAGCTTATAATAAAGATTGTGTGTTTGGACTATGTGACCCTTGTTTAGAGCCTACCCTAATCTCCTATTTAGATATTGTTATTCTCAATTATTTTATAACTTTGATTCTCCTTTCCATATTTCAAACACCACAAAAATAACAAACTCAAGTTTTAAAAACCTTGAGTTTTTAAACAGACCTAGAAGTGATTGTGTGCACTTATTTGGAAAGGGTCTACAAACTTCGGTATTTTTATGACCCTTCTTGAAAAATTAGAGATATTAAATCCTTGTAATTTTTTAATAATTTAATGTATCCCTCTAACATTCTAAAACTTAGTGCTTCATCTCAAATCTCAACTTATCAACTTGACTAACTGTAGGTGACCCTTGAGATGACTTGACTATGTTTTAGGCCTTTTAGTTCTTTAGACAAATATTCAAAAATTTCCAATGACTCTTTATCTATTTTTTAGAGTTTAAACACTTCTCTCAATCCCCTAAATCAAATACTTTAACATCATTCACTTGTCCAAGGCAAATATCACTCATGCCCATCGTAGATGTTGATTAGGGGTCTGCTCATACATGTTTGAAGTTGACCTTTTGAAATAGGTCATGCCACCTTTTCAATGCTTAACTCTTACCTATATCTCTCTCCTACTTCATTCTAAGTTAAATTATCCCTTTCAAATAATTTTTTGACCCTATACACCTTCTACTTCCATGTATTGTCCTGTAAGTGACTATTTTAGGTAGTCTGACTATGTTCTTAAGAGTTAGGCCTCTCAAACAAACACAGTTGTCTTACAGTGGCTATTCCATTGAGATATCCTTATTATTTAATTGCCAAATATATTTCATCTTCAAGACATCTTTCAAATTTTGTGTTCACTATCTACATAGTCAGAATCCTATAGGTGCACATTTAGGACGGTTAGCTTGGTCCTCAACTTTCTTCATCCTTCAATGATTTCAAATGCTTGGATATCTAAATTGGTTCTATTGTTCTTTTCTTGTACCATCACCATGTTCTCATGCTTGATACATCTAACTTGAGCATTAACACCATTGATTTATCAAAGCTACAGACCTATAAATGGTTGAATATGACTATTTAGTAACCTTGGAAGTTTTGAAACCTTGGAGAGTGAAACATGGTCATTAGTACTACAAGACCATTATTTCCCTTGCATCAAAACATCTAAAATTAATACATAGATTTCAAACTTCTTGAAATGCATACTCAAAATAATTGAATTGTTATGTAGGCAGAACATAGTCCATCATGTGAATAGAGGTATGTGACCGATTTGAACTTGTATAGAATATATGACTGATTATAAGGCCCTTGATGGATTGAGAATATATTATAGGACAACTAAGAAATTCCAATGCATTTGACCACATGAATAACTTTTAGAACATATAGAATTAATATTCACTTGTAGATAATGTACAAGAAAGACTTTTCATTCCAAAAGGACATCCACAGATGCCAATAATATGATTAAATGTGTGTGAGGAATCCAAAAAGATATTCCAATTGGTTTTATGTAGCCAATAATTCATAATTTGTGCTGGAAATGCTCTAAACTCAACCTATGGGTTTTGAGCTCTGAAAAATTAGTATAGGTTCCTAGCGATTGTTCATAAATATAATATCACAAATATAATTATCAATTACAGAAATTATAATTCCAAAAGGGTCCCAAAAATTTTCCAAAATATCATCTCCCAACTCTACCTGTACAGCTTGTATCATTTGATTGAAAACTACCTTCACTAGCTTGTGAGTGAAGTGATGGGAGAAAGAAGAAGATTTATACAAGTGTGAGATTTCAAATCTCTTCCTATTCTTGTTCCTAAATTGTAGAATATTAAAGTATTTTTTGAATCTATTTTCACTTTCACATGACTTCAATAAGTCCGTACTTATTCTAACTCCTCAAACTAGCATTAAAATCCAAAAATCTAACCTTTCTCTAACATCTTGATAGATGTGATAGTTGATTAACTTATATAATCCCCTTTTAAGGTGTATGGTATGTATTTTTCATTTAGATAACTTTGTTACATACAAATATTATCCAAAATCTCCCTTTTCACTCTTTTTCACCACCTTAGACCTAGTAAATGGGCCTCATACATTCTAAAACTTTATGAAACATTGTGATAAAGTATTTAGGAGATAAAATGACATTAATAAACCCTTGATCACTTATGACACAATTTAACCATGTTTTATCTCTCAATGACACCCCTAAACCATTATATGATCACAACATGAAATTATCTTAACTTCTCCAAACTAACCTTAAACCATGATAATGAGGTTAAATGAAGACTCTAAGGACTATATAGAGTATGACAAGACCATATGACAAGTTTTAATTAATAGGGGGTGACCAATTTGACTTAAGGTCGAATTTGGTAAACATTTACTTTAAGAGAGTTTGTCTATAATTGCCAAAGGCCCTTGTATTTATAAACTTTTGAAATGACTGTGAACTATTTATCTCATATCTAAATGGAGGGTAGAGAGTGAATCCTCAAATTCATGATTACACAAGTGGAGTGTGTAAAACATGCCATTTAAGACCTTTTTTGAGTGTGGAGGTAATATTGGAAGGAAAGTGAAATGATTGGTCCTTTTGGAGTGTGTCATAGCCCATGTAAGAGAGAAGAGTGTAAGAGTCCCTATAAGAGGTGTAAGAGTGTGTGTAAGTGGCCATGTCATAGACTAATTTTTCCACACTCCACTCTATTCCATTGAATTTCCCCTATGACATCACCAATTTAAGGTAATGAGGTCATTTTACTTTATTTAAAATAGATAATTCCAAATCCATGGAATTCTCTATTAGAAGAAGACTTAGGCTAATTAATCAAGGTGATTAATTGGAAATTAGAAGAATCATGTAATTGTAATGTTTTTTATCAATCAAATATTCATTTAATTGTCCTATAATAACACTTTAAAATATTTGATTTGATTAGGTTTGTGTTTGATAAGATTAATTTTGTGATATGATTCATTTCCCCAATCAAGGATGTGGTGTTATGATTTCAGATTAAATTAGTATTTGTGCAAGTAAAATAGATCAATTTATGCTTCCTAAATAGATTTACGTGTGAACGTGGAAAGGCATTTTGATTGTAGTTTAGACATATAAGTGATTAAAATAGAGTGTCTACACAAGGAATCCTAGAACCCATACCTTATTGTGTGACAAAGGAATATCACGGCATTGGCTACAAACCCACTAGTGGTTATTCATATGAATATGTTAGTGACTATTCTATTGTTTTTGAGGAAGATTCTTCTGACATCAAAACAAGTTCTTTTTACAGCTTCCATGATTAGATTTTTTACACTAACATCTTTGATGATATCATTGACCTTGACCTCCAATACCCTAACCTCATAGATTGGGACAAACAAGATCATGTACCACTGGACCTATTTCAAAATAATAAAGCTATTACAAAATTCATGGGACGTTGTGATGACATACCATCAAGATATCATAATAATGGATTTGAAATCAACCTCAACACATTGGCATAATTTGAGGAGTAAGAAGATTTCCTCAATCATAATAAATCAAAAAATAAAATAAATCAAATAATTAAAACAAATTAAAAAAAACTAAAAAATCAAAGTCTATTAGTGAAAACCTCTCTGAGGCACTATCGGACAATCAAAATTTTAAAAAATAAAATATGTGTCTATTCGTGAAAACCTTTCTGAGGTGTCAATGGACAAAGAACTCAACCTTTCCCATGATGATATGATTAAGGATCTAATGGATGAAGAACCTAACCTTTCAACTACATTAACACAATTATAGGACAGTTTGACATTGTTTATTAAGAAAACTATTGATGTCAACATATGCACAAAAAGGATAATGCTCAAATCAGAAAACTAGGGGCCAATCTCAATCCTTAGGAATGGGATATATTGATCACCCTTTTGAACAAATTTATCAGCATCTTTGCATGGTCATATGTGGATAATCCCTTCTTGGACCCATCCCTTGTGGTGAAACATCTCATTCTACATATAGTTGTTAAGATGGTTAAACATAATTTATGCAAGATGCATCCCAAGGTGACTCTTATTATCAAGGAATAAATCTAAAAACTCTTGGATGTTGGATTAATTTAATCAATTGATTATTCATATTGGATTTATAACATCATGCCTATTAGCAACAATCCAATAGGTATCATAGGTTTTCCAGATTTTAAGGACATAAACAAACCTTGTCCAAAGAATATTTCCCTTTACCCAATATTGACATGATCATAAATTCAATAGAAGAGCATGAAATTTTATCACTCATGAAAGGTTTCTCTAGCTATAACCAAATGATAATCACACCTAAAGATCAACACAAAACTGAATTCACCATACCTTGGGGAACCTTTTCCTATCATGGCATGCATTTTAGCTTGAATAATGCAGGTGTAACTTATCAATGAGACATGATGATATTCTTCCATGACATGATGCATGACATAGTCAAAGACTAAATGGATGACATATTGGGTAAATCAAAGATCATTGCATAACACTCAGTTATTTTGCATAGAATCTTTGAGAGACTCATAAATACATGATGTAACTCAATCTTAAGAAATACATCTTGGACGTCATGTAGGCAAGCTCTTGGGTTTCATTATTTTTAGAAGAGGTATTGAATTTGACTTGGTTAAATTCAAATCCATTACAAAGATGCCTCTTCCATATAATCTCAAGTAGCTATGCAGCCTATAAGCCAAAATTTAAGTAATCAGGTAATTTATCTCATAGTTGGATGATAAGTGTCATCCATTAATACACCTTTTGAAGGACACTAAATTCCACTAGAGCACTAAATATCAATAGGATTTTGAACAACTCAAATAATATCTTGTTAATTTTCTAGTGCTAGTTTTGCCTACTCCTAGAAAACAACTATTGTTTTACATCTCTGTAACTCAATTTGCCTTGGGTGCCCTCTTACCCCAACATGATGCATATGGAATAAAAATGGTATATATTACCTAAGAAAGGATTTTATGTAATATGAACTAAACTATACCCCATTAAAAATTCATGCTTATATGTCATCTTTACTTCTCAAAAGTTGCAGGACTACTTGCTCAATCATAAGACTAAACTTATTTCCAAAGTCAATCCTCTCAAATATCTTTTATCCAAATCAACTCTTACATGTAGAATGGTGAAGTGGGTCATGTTTCTTAGCATGTTTGACATTGAATATATGATTTGTAAGGATTTCAAAGGACAAGTCCTTGTAGATCAATTAGCAAAAGCTCCAATATCAAATAATCAACCTTTAGTCATTGGGTTTCTAAATGAATCAATAAGTCTCAATGAGTCACTATATGGAAGATTTACTTTTAAGGATCTTTCACCACCCATGTCTTAGAGGCAATCATTTTATTACTAACACCACAAGGGGATCTCATCCTTAAGGCTTTTAAAATTAGTTTTCCTTGCACTAATAACATCACAAAGTACGAGGCAATCATTATAGGTCTCAAACTAGTAATCCAATAGAACATCCAACATTTATTTATCTTTGGTGATTCCCAACTGATTATAAAACATGTAAATGATGAGTATCAAACCAAGGTTGACAAGCTCATCCCCTACAATAGCACATTTGATACACTAAATTAATATTTTTTGCACATCTAGTTTGAATAGATTCCTCAAATAAGAAATAAATCTATAGATGATATGGTCAACATCATCTCTCTCCTTGAGGTGTCACAAGATACTCCACAATGCATGTTATTGGTCAAATAAATCATGGTCCTAGCATATAATATCCCATAATTTGAAATGGTATGTGATATTTTTGGTCCTAATTATCCCTGTTACCATGACATTTATGTTTACCTTCATGATTATATCCTTACTCCCAATATTTCATATAACCGACATAAATCCTTCATCCAATGCACCTCCCATTTCACCCTCCTTGTTAGCACACTCTATCATAGAGGTTATGATGAAACTCCATTGAGGTTTTTAAATTCAAAAGAGGTTAACTTAATGATCAAGGAAGTCTACAATGGAATCTATGGAGCACACACTAGCAGTTTGGTCCATGCTAATAAATTACTCAAAATGGGGTACTATTAGCCGACCATGGAAATAAATGTTTTATATTATGTCAATAAGTGTGTATCTTGTTAAAAACATGGAGATATAATCCATGCACTATTACAAGCATTATAACCAATCATGACTTTGTGTCCCTTCTCCACTTGGCGGGGGGGGTGGGGTTGGGGGTGGGTGGGAGGGGTAATCTCATTGGGAAGATAAACCCCTTATCATCCAATCATTATAATCACATTATCACCACCACTAAATACTTTACCAAATGGGTAGAGGTCATCTTCCTCAACTACATAATGGTCAAGCAGATATCCAAAGTCATCCTTAACCACCTCATTTTTTGTTACAAAATCCCTTATGCCATCATCATTGATAATGGTAAGTATTTCAAGAATAGGGAATTTAAAGCACTTTGTACCCAATTTCTTATCAAACATAAATGGTCCACACCTTATTATCCACAAGGTAATGGCCAAGCCGAATCATCTAATAAACCCCTCATCAAAACCCTTAAGAAAATCATCAATGGCATAGGTCAGGATTGGCATCTACAACTTTATCTTGCTTTGTGGGCTTATTATACCAACATTTATGTGCCCACAATAACCACCCTATTCCTTCATCTTTAGATTTGAATATTTCATTCCCATTAAGATCGAACCACCCTCTTTGGGCATCTCCTTATAGACTAGTGATGAGGACTACATAGTTTCATGACTTCACGAGTTAGAACTTCTTAATGAGAAAAGGCCCAATGATCTTAACCATTTAAAGGAATATAAGAAAAATATACACCAAAATTATAATAAGTACATCCAATCTAGATAATTTTAAATTGGTGATCTTGTTCTAAAATAAAATTAGTAAAACACCATACAAGACCAAGAAAAGAAGGGTAAATTTGAGCCTAATTAGCTAGGTACTTATGTAATCATTGCCAAGTTTGGTTCAGAAGCCTAAAAACTAACTATAAAATATAGTTAATATCTTGATGAACCTATGAACATCATGCACCTGAAGTGTTTTAACACCTAGAGATTCATCTATTGTCTACAAGTATCCTAGATTTGGGGGCAAGTTCATTCCATTTCCCATCTAACATCTTGTTGCATCCTGCCCTATCCATCTTCAACCATCCCAATATCCATCCCATCATGTTTATCTTCCTTTTGATTTTGACCTCAATGAGGACATGGAGAAAATTTTGAGAACAAGTTATAGTAGTCCCTGAGGATGTCAGATTCTCGGTAGCATGGAGTCAACATAGCATATAAGTAATCAGGCACACGTAATGTAGTCCTTGGGGAGTTCCTCCTAAATCCTCCCATATTTCCATCCAATGTCACTTCCATCCCCATTGATATAACCTATTTTCCTTTGCTAATTAGTCTTCATCAATAATCCTAAAATCCTAAAAATTATAAAATCAAAAATAAACACCAAGAACAATAGAAAATCAAAAAACCCAAAATCAATTGTCTTGTCCTTAGTCATGCTATAAATCCTTGACCAATATTATAAAAAATAATTGCAGATTCAGTGAGATATATGGTTCCCAACCATACCCCTCACATATATCATTCATTACATGGGGCATAGTGAAGCTATCGGTATCATCTCTACTCACACATTGGGTTTCTAACTTGATTTAAGATTAACATTTTGTTTGTCTGTTTGCTTGTTTTTTCGATTGTGTGTGTTTCATTTATTATTTGTGTGTTTTTATTGCTTCTTGTGATTGTGTCAATCCTATGACATATGATAATAATGGTGTTCTATATCATGGTGAATCCTATCACATACTATATCAATAATTAGGTTGCTCAAAAAATTGAAAGTCACACAAGACTAATAGCATGTCCCTATTCCTCATCAACATATATACTATCATTTTTAACTCAATACTTATCCATATACTTCATCATATCCAACTATCCATGAAAAATTAATAAGTATGCATCCAAATCATAAAATCAAGAGTGTCACAACATTTTATCTTATCACATCCTATCATATAAATCATCTACATATATAACACTAATAACATGTAATCCATAACATGACATCTATAACATCAAATCAAACATACACATACAATCAAGCATATACATGTAATCCATAACATCGCATCATAAAAAAAATATGAGACAATGAGATGAATCAAAATCATAATCATTAGATGTCCATGACATCACTATACATTAGTATCCACACACATTCACCTATCAAAATAAATGAATACAAAATCATGTGGTCAGATCTCATTCTAACCCTTAGTTAGATGAATCCTCAGTGGACTCCTAGATGGAATCCTCTGAGGAGGGGCTCCCACTAATCTCATTGATGGTGTTGTCCTAGCTGAGGATGTCCCCATCTATTAGTTTGATTTATTTTCGTAGGATGTTTATTGGCTTGCAAGGACTACTCCCTCTTATAAATATCAGTAATATGAGGCCTCTTACATAGAGATCATAATATTTAAGAGGGACTTCATGAGGCCTTATGAAGTCACAATGGTGCGAGTTGCATCTCTCATAGTATGAAGCCTTTGTGTATCCCCTATCAACTATCAATGTGGTAGTCAGATTGGCCACCTCCACTATAATCCATACCACCTTTGAATCCATCATTATCAGTTATACCTGATGACTCACCACCATACCCTTAAGTCCAAATATATCAGTATCCCTAGCATCTATCTCTTGATGGAGGTTATCTATCAAGGTTACATACTCTTAACATTATGGTGGTTATAATGGCCCTTCCCCATCACCTCTTATAGGCACTACCACTGCTATTGTCACCCCTATATCTAAACTTTCTTGCACCTATACTAGTGATGCTCTCACTATAGAATTGACTAGTGAACCAACAATCTACACTAGAGAACCCATATCATGTATGGGAAATCCACCCCTATCCATTACCTCCTTTACCTCGACATAGAAAACCACCTACCTAAATAGGAATGACACTTTACCTCACTCTTTGTTTCCACCTCTATCATGTCCATGTCCACATAATAATTTTAACCCTCTCATGAAGTATCTTTGGCCTCTCATCTCACATTATCAATCTAACCAACCTTAGATAGCCCCAACAAACATCATATCCATAAACCACTATGATATCTCTTAGGGCTACCCTATCATCCCATATCACACCTTATAGCAACATACAATCACTTATATACACTCTATGGTCTACCAAAGGCCCCCACTATCTAACCTCCCTAGATATGCACGTAAAAACATATGGCCCCATTAGGATATCTTGTTGTAGGTAAAATTATCATAAGACCCTATTCAACCTGTAATGCTCAATGATTTAGTCTCAATGCCTTATGATTTAACACTTTGTCACTGCATAATCCAAGTATTATAGATCATCCAAAAATTAAAATCATATCCCCCTATATGGTCTACAAATGATATATGGTGGTTATAATTGGTCTATCGCCTATTTTTAATAGGCTAGATCTCCAAAATGATGGTATTATGCCCCAATAACAACTTCCCATCTATATTTTATTAACTCATCATTGTCTCATTGTCATTGTGTACACATTAACCACTCCATAGTGATGTGATCCCAATCCCACACCTATAGCAAAGTGGATTCCTCGATGTCCCCATCATATTAATATACAATAAAATTAATATATTTATACAACTTAGCTAATACACAATGACCCCAGGGGAATATTATGGCATCCTACACCATATATAAGATCACATCTGCAAATCCCATCTAAAAATATAGGTCAATCTTGTTAGACAGTAGAATGTCATTGATAATAGCCATAAGAACTAGGGGTAATCGATCTATCAAACCCCTTGCTAGACAAGCATATAAGTCATCCCCTAATCCATACAAAGGGATGTTTATCATGTACACCAACCTTTACATCATTTCCAGTGGTGACACACCCCTCTAGTAGATCCTTCATCCATGTATGGGGATCCATAAGATCCTCTATACATCCTCAATTATAACTATCATCTCATTAGTCAGTAAGTGAAATGTGTTAGTCTTTAAATGCTAGTGTTTAGTCAATGCAATCAACAAAGATTTATCTATGTTGATCTCAAGAATACATTCCACATGGTACAAATCCACTACCTATATGAGTCCAAACTCATCTTCAACCAACTTTTGAACCCCTCCCAACACTACATATCATCATTATCATGCTATAATGAGAGGCATACGCTCCTAAAATCACCAAATAATGAGAATACTTAGTAATTTTAATCAAACTTATCTCAAAATCCACATTTTTGACACATATGTTATGCATGGTATAAAAATTGAGACATTTGGTAAAATGCCATAGTCATGCCGATGGTATGATTCTAGCAAAAATGATACTAATCTAGCAATAATGGTGCCAAAAATGTGGAAACCCTATTAAACTAAAAAACATCAAAATTTAAGTGAAAACATCAAAGTTTGGGGCACAAACATCATTTTTGAGTAAACAAACTCCATGAGGAAATTTTTTTCATATACACTTCACATGAGTTTTCACCACTAATAATGACCAAAAAACTCAAAATTGTGAAATCAAAATGATACCTACTAGTCGCCCATTCCCATCCTGCCTCTAGTGCTCTCTCGCCTATTCACTTTGGTTCTTATGGGAAGGTATTCAATCCATTTTATCAAGAAGGTTAGTGTAATAGGCATAGATCTAATTTTAACTAGGCTAGAAAGGAAATGAGCCATTTTCTCCCTGCCCCCATCCACTATTTATTCACTCCCACCCCTCCATTTCCTTCCCCCCCCCCACACTTTTTCAAATTTGAACATTTTTTTCTTCATTTTCACCCCTTCCCTTTTTTTTTCCTTCTTCTTCCTTTTGAGAGGCCATTAGTATATTTCATCCCCACATGTCCTCTTGAGGGAGCATCACATCATCATTCAACCATCATCACCATGCAACTAGGGGCATCCCACAGCTATTTGTATTATTTTACATTATTTGAAATGCCTCCACTTCTTCTAATCACAAAAAACTTTTAAAGAGGGGGAAAATGTAGACATCCCAATTATACCACCCCAGTGTCATTATTGTTCATCGTCATCTAATTCACTAATTTTTGCACTAATAACACTAAACCCTAATTATATCTTGTTACACCCTAACAAAGCTTAATTTCATTTTGAAACTTAATTTTCTTGTAATTACACTCATAATCTTATCATTGCATTCTATTAACCCCAATCCCATCATCAACATCCCTAACTGATCCGCTCTAACCACTTTCATCACCCCTAATTAATTAAACACATTATCTTATTACCTTACCCAATCGCACCAAAATCAAATCCTAAATTAATAAATTAATTAATCACATTATTTAGTTTAATAGTCTCAATAATAAAATCTATTTACAATCTAAAATCCAAATTTTTAAAATAAAATAAAAACAAAATCAACAAATCTTACATCAAACCCCCAAAATCCAAGACAATAGATAAAGTGCAAATCAAGGCCACTCCTCATGAAAAAAATTAATGACATCCATTTTCATGTTATCTTACTGAATTTAATAAATAAACATCAGATGTGAAATCAAGTTTATAATGGGGACAATTTATGTAAAATTCATGCCCTTCTCTACACTAGTTAGTGAAGCCTAATTTTGACAATTTTCATGTAATAACATAGTAGCTCCAAAGCAACACATATATAAACTTATATTTCAGAAAAATGAGATAAAAATAATTAAAAATCAGTGTAATAATCATTCCAAAATATTTATGAATCAAAATATAAATTTTAAGCAAAAACTCTTGCCAAAACTACATAGTAACACTAAAACATTGCTCAAAGTAAAACATAAATACACAACACTTATAGGCTGATCTCATAACACTAGATAAAAATAAAATAACATTAAAATAACCCCAAAAGACACTTTATATCTATTTTAACAAACCAACAAATCTAAAAAAATCTCCTATAACCTCTACTCACACCAACTACTTGTATAAAACAATAAAAATTGGTTGAATCTACACTTCTTGAAGCTCTATTATAATTCCTATGTGAAATTGAACCTATAGATCATAGGGATTTTGTTTTAAAATCCTTGGGACCAATGGGTTTCCATCCAATGACCTCCAACATCCAATATTTTTCATTCCAAGATGATGTGATGAACATGTTTAACAAGAGAAGTTAATTAGTTTGGCAAAAGATCTTTCAGAATGAAATTATGGCATATTAATAACCAAGAAATCCTAAATGAGGAACCAAAATCTAACTCCTTACTTTATAAATATAAAAAGATAATTAATAAAATTCACTAGTTTTTAACTTTCTCCACTTTCCATAATTTGTTTTAATTCTACTTTTCCTGCTTTTATCCAAGCTTTTCTAGAGGATAAGAATGCAAAATTGATTTATTAGTTTGATTTAAATCCTCATAATAATCCTTCTCCTTATAAAATATCACACCCCACTTTAGAAATAAAGTATTTATTATTTATCTTTAATCTCTATTAATTTTCAAACTTGACAAAGAATCTGCTAATAATTGATTGCTAATTAATCCTAGAGGTTATAAGCCTCTTCATAATAATTCCCAAGCCCCTCCTTCAAAAAATACTCAACAATAATAATAATATTTTATTAATTGCATGGCCTTTTTTAATCAAAAATAGAAAATAATGAATATTTTGGGTCTATATAATCAATCTTAAATAAAATTATTTTTCTTTCTCCTTCTTCAAACCCAAAGATAATATTGGAATGATCATTTTATCTTTAAGAATAATTTAATTTAAAAAAGGACATGATAGTTCATCATTCCTAAAACTACTTTCCCACAAGCAATTACAAACCATGATGTTTAAGAATCATCATGCTAATATGATGAATCAAAATGTAATGCCCATGTAATCTGGATCATGTACCTGTCAAGTGAGATAACTCCTACCCAAGAGCATTGGAAGATATACTTTCCCTAACATCCAAAACATCCTTATAAATCTCATGTAATTTCATCATTTTTTTCAAAAACAACTTGACCTCATGAGAATAAATATCAAATGAATATGCATGACTCACAACATCAAAAATGCAAACTTCAGAAGATCCATGATGCAATGCATGATGATAATTTTCCATCTTTGACTAGGATCAATTAATGAAAATTTAATTACACTAACTCTTTTATTCTAAATATTACTGGAATCCCAAATCAATCTCAAGAACTCTTCACCATGCTTTCATTGTACCACTCTAATAGGACTAGACATTGGAAGCTTTGTTTGGCCCCTGCTGCAACCCTCTTGCTGAAATTTGGATTTTGAAAATCAAGACTCATATGTTTTTATTCCTGAAATTTTCCCATCTGTAGTCAGTTTGAACTTTCTTTTTTGTCCAGTTGCATGGGATGATGAAATTATTTACAACAGTGGTATTGATCTTCAAATCTCTACCTTTTAAAGTTCTCAAAATATCACTAGGATCCCGCATCCCTTTATACAAACAATATTCAACTTGATGGAAAAGGTCTATGTGTATTTCACTACAAATCATAGCTATCACATTTTCCCATGCTTAGATTACTTTCCATGATGACCAAAATATTGAGAGGGCATAGTGTAAAGTAAATCTATGATATTGTCATCTCTTTCATATTTTGAATTGTACTCATAAGAATGGTCAAAATGTTTACCATTTTCTTCATTGATGAGGTTAAAAGAACTAACCTTTTCTAGTCCTTGGTGGATTAAATAATCAATCACCTCAACTTTCAGTGCAAAAACTATTTTACTCAACATATCCTTTTGAAGTTACCAAGCATGATGTAGATTTACACGTAGTTGTTGCCTAAACACTTGTTTTTCATTACCCATGAAAGAAATATTTAACTTAATTTTATGTAGGTGTTGTTTTGGTTGAGTGATAATCATCTTATCTTCCTTATCCCTTCTTGACCAATCATCACAAAAAATTTGAGTCCTCATTACATTCTGTACATTTGTCTGCAATGTAGTAAGTTTCCTTTCAATAGTGGATCCACTTCAAATTTTAGTAACAAGTGTCTCAAACAAACACCTAAATCCCATACTTATAAACATATTTGAACTCTTTCATATTTTGTATGGTACTTTCCCTAATGACAACAACTTTTCAATAATAAAGTGTCAAGCATCAAATCTCTACTAGTATTATTACGTTTGTGCCTCACATTATAATCATGAAGATAATTAATTTGCTTACCATTAGGTGTTGATTACTAGTTTTTACAAACTAAAAACCAATATTAGTTTCATGTGAGGCACTTTCCTTATATGCATGTCTCCCAATAAATTTATTTTTTAACTCCTCATAAACTACTTGATTCAAGACATTCCTTTTGTTTTCATAGGAATACTCTAAATACATGTCTTCCTTTGTTGATACTTCTAATACCATAACATCATAAACCTAATGACATAAAATATGTTTCTCACACACACACACACACACACACACACACACACACACACACACACACACACACACACACACACACATATATATATCACCCTTATGTAGCATGGATTCAATCTTTTGAATATTGATGGGTGAGTTATGAACAAGAACTTCTTTCTCACTTATGCATTCAGCAAGTGATAGTTCCTCCTGGACTTCATTAAGATGATTATTTTGTTGATATATAATCTTAGAATTCATTAAGTTATCAAATTTCATACCTCCTAACTACATATAATATTCATCCAAGTTTTGATTTTTTCACTTTCATGAAAATATGATTTTTCTTTATATTCCACCATCACAATTTCTTCCCTCACCTTTTGTGGTTCTAATGTATCCATCACCTCTTTTGGTTCTTTAGTATTATTTTATAGATCTTTTGATTTTTTTATACCTTCACCTCTTCTTGGCCCCAACATCTTTTACTTGTCTCTCAAGGTTATTTATAAGAGAAGGAAAGTTTCTTTCCCCTGAGTTTATTTGTAATATCTTCTTTTTGAGATGTATTAGCGGGAACTAAATTTTGCATGATATCCAGAAACCTTTGAAGTGAATTGGTAATTTTATCTTGGTTCCTTTGTATTTCCATCATTTTATCTTTAATATGATCTATATTTTTTCTATGTTTTGAAAATCTCAAAAATCCTCCCATGATAAACAAATCAATGTACTCATTTAAAATATCTAGTTTATCTTTCACTCAAAAGCATCCATTCTTAAAACATTACATACTGACAAGATTATGTATTTAATAACACTATAATTTTCTCCTAATAAATTTAATATATAAATATCATATCTAAAATTAACTTTATATTGGGAATAATTTATGTAAAATTCATGCCCTTCTCTACACTAACTAGTGAAACCTAGATTTTGACAATTTTCATGAAATAACACAATAACTCCAAAAAAGCACATAATAAAACTTATATTACATCAAAAATAAGACCAAAATAATTAAAAAACACTATAATAATCATTCCACAATAGTTTTGGACCAAATATAAAGTTTGGGCAAAATCTTTGCCAGAACTAAATGTAACACTACAAACATTACTCAAGTAAAACATCAATCAATACACAACATTTATAGGTTGATCACACATCACTGGAGAATACTAAAATAATCTAAAAATATTCCCACAAGACACTTGCTATCTATTTTAACAAACCAATAAATCTAAAAAAGCTTATATAACCTCTACTCACACCAATTGTCTGCATAAAACACTAAAAACTAGGTGAATTTGCACTTCTTGAAACTATGTTACAATTCCCATGTGAAATTGTACCTATGGATTACAAGTGTTTCATCCTACAATCCTTGAGACCAATGAATTTTTTTTCAATAACCTCCAACATCCCAAAGTTTTCATTCCAGGATGACCCGATGAATATTGTTCAATAAGAGAAGTTAATTAGTTTGGCAAAATATCTTTCAGAATAAAATTATGGCATATTAACAACCAAGAAGGCCCAAATAGGGAACCAAAATCTAAATAATTGCTTTAGAAAGATAAAAATCTGTTTAGGAAAATCCATTAGTTGTTATCTTTTTCCACTTTCCATAGTTTACTTTAATTCTATTTTTACTACTTTTGTCCAATTCTAGAATTTTTTCAAATTCATCAAATTTTATAGAAGATAAGAATGAAAAAATAATTTATTAATTTGATTTAAATCCTCATAATAATCCTTCTTAAAAAATACCACACCCCACTTTAGCAATAAAGTATTATTATTTATCTTTATTCCATGTTGTTTTTCAAACTTGCTAAAGAATCTACTAATAATTGACTACCAATTAATCTTGGAGTTTGCAAACCTCTTCATAAGAATTCCCCCACCCCTCCTTGGGAAAATACTTAATAATAATAATATTCTATTAATCATTTGGTCCTTTATATCAAAAATAGGAAATTATGAATATTGCAAGTCCAAATAATCAATATTAAGTAAAATTATTTTCCTTTCTCCTTCGCTAAACCCAAAGATAATAATGGAGTGAGCATTTTGTCCATAAGAATAAATTAATTGAAAAGGGGACATGACATCCTCAATAATTATTTTGACTCAATCCTAGCCCTCCATCTCAATCAAATTTGACCATCTATTTTTCCTCTCAAAAATCTATAAATTGAACCCCTCACCCTCGTTTCTAACAAGCTTCATTAGCCTAATGAGATTCTATCAATTGAGAGAACAAGGCCAGAGAGACTAAGACATCATGCTAGTGAGATGAAGCCATCCTCAACATCATTTAATAAAATCATCAATCAATCAAGGGGACATGCTTCTGAATTTATTACATGCATTTCATTGAGAAACCACATCCATATTCAATCTGAGCAAAATACACACAATGGGGAGCTCCTTATGGTAAGTGAAGGTGTGTTTTATTTCTTCATTCACTCAATCAGAGATGCATTATTTTTTTAGAGTATGAATTTAATGTTTGTTTTTATTTCTAATGTGTTTGCTCTAATTTTTTATGTGTACAATTATAAATACACATGAGAAATGGGATGCATTGTCTCACATATGAAAGCAATGTGAACATGTCTAAAAAATCAACCTTTTCATTGGGGATGAGCTTCAGTAAATTGTTGGAGAGGGTGGTTCCATATTGGAATTAATTGTTTTTAATATGAGATATATTTTAATTCAAATCAAAAACTATATTCATATTGTAACTTTTTCTACTTTATTTGATAATGCTAAAGATCTTGGCGAGTGGATTGGTGCTATTGCTCATGGACTCTTTAATTTTCCACTTGGAGTTCATAATACCATTAGAGATTCAAAATCAAGGTGTTAATATTTCCAAATTTTAAGCTAAAATTCAATAAATAACCAATCTAACACACACATCAATAGTTTAGCATGCAAAGGGAGACAAACCAGCTTTAGCATTGGTGCCAACATGAAAGCATGCATGCTTTATTGATCTTGATTTGGTAACTTATTAAAATTAAAATGGTGGATAAATATCTCAATTCCTTCAATGTATTAAATAATATTTAGCACCTTTAATTACAAAAGTTAAAGTACTAATTTGAGCTATGTGTTGTTTTGGGTATCTATATGAAGGTATCAATTTAGTAGAACATGAAATTGTAACTTGGTTTTTCAATGCAGTGTAAATTTAGGTGGGTGTTACAAGGAGCTTGATAAGTTGGGGTTTGTCATTTTTTGCACGTGTTTGTGATCATGGGTAAATGGTATTATAATGGATAGTAAAATTCTCACACTGACTTTCCTATTACCAATTTAATAATCCAAACAATGGGGCATGCTAGTAGGCCTTTGTTTGATGGTAAAATGTGTAATTTTGTGCCATGCACCTCATAAATAATCATATCAATGATGGTAAATGGCTGACATCTTGGTGAATTTATCCATGATCATATTGGGCACCATTATAATTAAGTGGGATGTTATAGACTATCTTATTGACATTTTTTATTGAAGACTCACTAAAACTCCAAATTACTATAATATTTAAGGCGTCAGTTATAGGATTTTTTCAGAACAACTTTATGAGATTTTAGAAAGCACATTGACTGATTTAGATTCAGTCAAGTGTGTGGCCAAAGAAAATGATATGTATCTTTTTCATTTGAAACTAGGGATGATAACATCTTTTCATTACATCAACTACACTACCGTTGAACTATTTAGCTCATCCTTGACTACAAAGACAAAGCTAAAAGGGATTTTTTTAATTCTTATTTTTGCTTTAAAATATTCACAACTTCCTCTAAGTCCAGGTGAAGAATAAACTATAATGAAATTAATTTACATGTAAAGGCAAATACATTGTTGCAAGCTCACTTCTCAAGGCATATCTTAACCAGTTGCCTAGTACTAAATTAGAGACAGGTGTTTCTTTTTGCAACCTAGCATCTTCAGGCTATAGTAGATACTATTTCTAGTAATGGTTGTTTAATTTCATCTCTTGTAGCAATGAATTTGAGCCAAATGGTTACCCATTGTCTCTAAGATTGTGATTTTGTCTTAGTACAACTTCCAAATTTTATAAAAGGAACTTGCTAAGAAGTGTCATAAATATCCAAGTAAAAGCAATGAGTATTTTTTATTTAGTTGATATAATTGAGAGTGATGATGTGAATGTTACATTTCAAATCAATCTTGAAATATATCTTTTAGTCAAAAAGGAATTAGGTCAAGTTGATGCACCCAGATATCCATAATTAAAAGAAGAAAGTTGGTGGAAAGTAGTATTGATTGCTTCACTTAGCATCTCCAATAATCTACACCAAATTATCATATATGTTTGACATGATGGAAATAGTTAGCATTTCTCACAACACCTATTCTTACAAAAATCTTGAAGGATATATTTGGCTTCAATGTAGCATTACAACATATTTTTTCCAAAAATTGAGTCGTGAAAACCTAATTCTCTCTTATCACTAATACTCTTGACACTTTGAATCTTGTTGTATTGCAAACCTATGTTTATAATTTATTTCACTTAGCTCACACTTAATTTCCAAAATAACATTGTCATTGATTAAAATGATAAGAAATGATTTGCATTTCTAATAATAGTGCTTTGATAATTTTGGAGAAAAACTTTGTTCTATTGTAGTAGTCACCATACATTGTTAAGGTTTATGACAAATCTTACAATTGTTTAATGGCAGGTGTTCACCAACTCAAATGTATTTTCTAGCTTCATTTCACTGTAAATTGATTTTTTTACTTGAGGGAAACTTTTTTTTATCACTGTCATGGTGAGCCTAAATGGCATTGAACTTTGCAGACATGTCTACTAGGAACTTGTAACTACAAAATTTGATAAAAATCCCATTTAAATTATGTTTTTATGGATGTCCATTCCCTCTTCCAAAGCTCTTATTTTGGCACACATTGGGTGTATGTTCCTTTAGGTAGAGAGAGTGATTTGATAGAGTTTGGTATTTATTAATAGTGCAAGAAGAAATAATGTGACTATGTCAATCCAACAAATTAATATGGCTTGAAGTTTCTCATACATTTTAGTAAAGTTGCCATGATAAGAAGTGAAATTAGGAAAACTAACTTCCTATCATCCTTTTAGCATGTACCAAAATGGGAGCTATGAAAGAGAGCACGAAAATTCACAAAAGTATACTGAAAAGTAGTTTTTTTCTTGATGTTGTAATTGTGAGTGCATTGGAAGACATATGTGTTAAATTTGGAAACATAAATAAATCATGGGAGCTATTTGAAAAAATACCTAAAATAAATGTGGTCTCGTGGAATACAATGATTATAGGGTATGCTCATAATAGGGGTATAAATTGAATGCTTGTAAGAGTGCATTAGGTTATACCCTTGTTTTGGGTATGTTGCTAGTAGAGTATTCTCATTCCATAAAGGCAACATTACTATGACCATCTATAATTTTTAATTATCATGGCCACCATATTTTAATTATCAAATCATCTCCATCATCTTAGCCCAACCTATTGTAGTTTCTTGTGATCCCCTCCACCCTCATCCTTGGACTTGCCAAATAAGTGATGCTCAACCTAATTTTAAGGAATGTTATTGAAGTGTATAAGTTCCATCAAGCACCAAGAAAAACATGGAAAAATTCCACCACATACTAATTACCCCTTCTATCAAATAAGCCACATACTACATCATCTTATCTATCACCTAGCACCAAATCTAGGGTTTGTGGATACTTGGATAATAGCACAATCAATCATTTTGATACAGCAAGGTTGTACCAATGCACAATTGAAATAGACTTTTTCATCTCAATATAGGTCTAAAAACCAAATGGATCTAAGCAACCTTACAAAGAAATCATCTAAATATTTTTTGGGAGAATTGAATATAAAGAGAAAGATGGACACTTCAAGCCAAAAAGGTTTCCTTAGCAAATGTTTTTTCAGTTTAAAAAAGAATCACTTGATTATATCCCTTCAATATCATGTGATATTTAAAGTTATTTAAAGCAAGATATATCCATCCTATGCACTTCAAATAACTTGATATAATGTGAAGACGTTGCCCTAACAGTTCCTTACTTTTGTCTAGACTCAAATAGTAGAAATACAATGTACAGTGGATTAAATATGTTTGATGGATGTTTGTGCCCTCTTCCAAATCTCTTATTTTGAAACCAAACCCTTCTTATGAAACATGGCAATCTTTATCAAAGTGGGGTAATCATGCATATATCATTGAGTTCAAGTCTTATATTCAAAGCAAGCTAATTATAGCAATCTTTCAATGCAAAGATCAATAGGGTCATTGGAACAAGAAAAAAGAATATAAGCAGACAAGGTGGGTTTCAACCTCAATCCTCTTTTATGAGGGTTTGGCCCAATATTTCTCTAAGAACCCTCTTATCAAAATTCAAGTTTTAATTTAATTATTATTTGCATTTAAGATTTATTTTGTACCTATATTGTTGTATTTAGTTCACATTTAGAATAAATATCCCCTAGTAATGATTAGTGTAGTGTCTCTTGAGTGTTAACCACTTTTCATCAAAACACTTTAAATAATATTTTCATTTCTCTTTTTTAAAATCTTACTTGCAAGATTTTGTACAGTTTCTTTAGGAATCTAGTTTACTTTAGCAACTTAGGATTGCTTTTTCTTTGGCCTTTTTGGTAGAATTTCAAGAATGAGAAAAATGTAATATGCTAGGAACTTAGATTTTGTAGAAATAAATATCTTTATATTTGTGTCTAAGTTATTTATCCCTTTATTTGAAAAATATCATTCTCTTTTCACTCCAAGATTGATGGGTAAATTGTTTTTGCCTTTGTACGAAGGGAAAAGCAACCCTTGAAGGGGTCTCAATGTTGTATTTGAACCCTCTAATAAAATTAAGAGTTGAGTTCTTAGAGAATATTGTCAAGGAAGATGAATATATTGCACATTTCACATATTTAATTTGATTGGACTATGAAAATATGAAGGTAGATGAGGGTGATATTTTGGTTATGTATGATGGAGTCTCCTTGTATATAGGATTTTTGGTTTTTAAGGCACTGATGTAGTAAGGGAAATCATGGATGAGGATACCACTATTCTAGTGTTGTAACTAAAGTCAATCTTATTCTACTACCATGGCTACTTTTTTGAATAGTTAGAAAGGGGATTTTATAGGATTACACTTATTGTCAATAGTTGTAAACATTTTTAGGGAGCAGTTTAAGAAGGATTTGAACTCTTTTTTATTAAAATCACATTGGTGGAAAGGATAATTTTGTGGTGCCAAAAAAAAATGGTTACATGTGGGGAGAGGGGGGAGGGCGTATATTTTGGATGCATTTCATGTTCATCTTAACAAATGTTGTGAGAGTGTCATATTTACCATAGAGGAAAAACATGATGGTTTCCTTCCTTTATTGGACATTTTGTTAGGATACAAGGTATAAGGTTACCTTGATTGGTAGGTACATATAAAAGACAATTATATTTATATTCCCCTCTATCCTCTCCCTAGAAAGAAGGCATTCATAAAACCATAGCCACTAAGGCCTTAAGGGTTTCAAATGAGGGGTATTTTTAACAAGAGAAAGAAGACCTTACACATGGTTTAATAGGAATGGTTAAAAAGAATGCTAGGAAGGATTCAAATCACCAAAAATAAAAACAAACTTAAGTCATAAAGCTCAAGGTTTCTTATCTTAATTTGAAGGGATTTATAATAAAATTGCTAAAATTTTAAAGAGAACGAAGTTAGGTCAAATTTTATTTCCCAAATAACTCTAAAGAAAGTTTTTAAATCAATGGACTTAGTTGACATTGAAAATAACAATGGAGTTTATGTCATCCCTTATTTCTATAGTGGAATATATAATGGTGAATAAGGTCATCAAATAAATAATGGATGAACACTTGTCTTCCACCAAGCAACACATTTACATCAAAAATTCTAAAGTCATTGCAATGGAGAATCACGATATGAAGCATCGACATAGGGAGGCAATGGTGTCTCCTTATTAGGACATTTGGTTTTTTAGGCCATCGAGGTAAAAGGAAATCACATAAGGGGTTTTAATTCATATAAACTATGAAAACATGAAGGTAGATTAGGGTGATAATTTGGTTATGTATGATTAAGTTTCCTTGTATATAGGGTATTTATTTTTTGAGGCCATCAGGTAGTAAGGGAATCACATATGAGGATACAGATATTCTAGTGTTGTGTTTGAAGTCAATATTTTCCTACTATGGTAACTTCTTTGAGTACTCTAAAGGGGATTTTAGGCCCACCCTTGTTATCAATAGTTGTAAACATTTCATGGAGTAGTTTGAGGAGAAAGCTTTGAAATTTTTCTCCAATAAAACTAAAATCATGGAAGTGATATGTCCATGACACCAAATCAAACTGGCAACTTGGGGGTGGGGGAGAGTTTGAGTGCATTTTAGGTTCATCTTAACGTATTTTGTGAAAGTGTCATGTTTACCAAGTACGTGGTACCTGATTGCTTCCTTCATTTATTAGATGTTTTGTTACAACACAAGGTAGATGGTTACCTTGATAAATAGGCATTTAGAAAAGACACATTTATATGTATTGTCTCCCTCTCATCACCCCAAGACTTAGAAAGTAGGTATTCTTAAAATCTTAGCCACTAGAGCCTTAAGGGTTTTAGATGGGTATTTTTAACAAGAGAAAGAATACCTTGCCTAGGATTTTAAGAGGAGTGGTTAGAATGAAGCTAGGGGGGAATCAAATCACCAAAAATATATATAAATAATAAGTTGTAAGGTTCATGGAATCTTGTCTTAAATTGAATGAATTTATAATAAAATTGCTAAAATTGTGTAGAGAAGGATGTTAGGTCAACTTATTTTTCTGATAACATTCTAAAAAATATATTAAATCAAAGAACTCAATCGACCTCAAATAGAGAAATGGAATATATATATATATATATATATATACACACATATATATACACATATATATATATATGTATATATATACATATATATATATACAGATATATATATATATATATACATATATATACATATATATATACATATATATACATACATATATATATACATATATATACATAAATATATACATATATATACATATATATATACATATATATACATATATATATATATATATATATATATATATATATTGGTGAATAAGGTAGATTAAACAAGATTGTCAAGCAAACAATGACATAGAGCTTATCTTCCATTAGTTACATCAAAGATTCTAAAGTCACTTCAAGGGAGAATCACAACATAAAGCATCAACTTGGGGAGGTAGTGGAGCCTCCTTGTATATATAGCATTTGGTTTTTTGGACCATCAAGGTGGTAAGGGTTTTGATTCGTATGAACTATGAAAACTTGAAGGCAAATGGGGGTCATATTTTGGTTATGTATGGTGGAGTCTCTTTGTATGTAGGACATTTGGTTTTCGAGTCCATCGAGGTAGGAAGAGAAATCATGGAAGAGGATACCAGTATTCTAGTGTCATCTCTATAGTTAATCTTTTTCTACTACCATGGAAACTTTTAAGTATTTAGAAGGGGATTTTATAGTCTCACCTTTGTTGACTACAGTGGAAAACATTTTCATGGGGTAGTTTGAGAAGAAGGCTTTGAACTCTTTTTTACTAAAACCAAAATGGTGGAGATATGTTTTTGGTGCCAAATCAAACTAGGGACATGGGGAGGGGAGAGAGTTTGGATGCATTCCAAGTTCACTGTAAATAATTTTGTGAGTATAATTTTTTCCAGAGAGGTGGAACATGATGGTTTCCTTCCTTTATAAAATGGTTTGTTAAAACACAAGGTATATGAATACCTTGATCGAAAGGTATATAGAAAAGACACATTTATATTTGTGGTCTTCTAGTCTCATTGCCACCCAAATTAGAAAGAATGGGTTCTTAAAACCCTGGTCGCTAGGGCCTTAAGGGTTCCATATGATAGGTATTTATTTATAACAAGATAAAGAATATCTAACCTAGGTTTTTAAGATGAATGGTTAGAATTAATGTTAGAAGGGTTTCAAATTACCAAAAAATACATCGAGATTTCAATTATAAATCTCAAAGATTCTTATCTTATATTGAAGAATGTATAATTAAATTATTAAAACTTCAAAAAGAAGGCATGTCAAATTCTTTTCCCAAAACCATTCTAAAGAAAATTCTTAAATCAATGGACTCAATCAACCTCAAATACTGCAATGGAATCTATTTCATCCCTTGTTTCTAAAATTAAATATATATAGGTAAATAAGGTAAATTAAACAAGGTTGTCAAACAAACAATGGCATAGCACTTGTCTTCCACCAAACAACACATTTACATCAAAGATTCTAAATTCATTACTAAGAAGAATCACAACATGAAGCATCGATTTAGGGAGGTAGTACAAATTAAAAAATAGTCAAGCAACTTGAATAGGGGTGATGGCTAAAGCTTAAGTCAATCTTAGGTGCATATTTTTCATAGGCTTAAGATTGGACACGATTTTGTAATGAATAGAATTAATTGTTAAAATAAGTCAGCTACTCCTTATATATTTACATAATAATACCAAGGCCCTAGGTGGATGACACTTCAAGAACCTACTTGACCCTATGTCATAGTCATGACGTATAGCAAAGAATAGAATTATTTAACTAAATTTATTTTTGGGTTATCACCTACTTGACCCTATGTACTTGTAAAGGGTTGTCTACATTTTTTTTCCTAATGATAGGTCATGAAATGTGAACCTAGATATCGATCACCAAATTCTTTGTATATAAATTTTTCTATAAATGTTATTATCAACTAATTATAGGTTATCAGAGATTGAAATATCTAGTATTTAACTTGTCCTCCCTATTGAAAATGTATTACAATTTGAAAACTAACTTTATTTTGCTCAACCATGTGTGTTATGCGGATATGTTTAAGATATTATGAATAGTTGGAATTATTATGTTACATGTCACTACTCCATAACCCTACATACATCATAATATATTAAACCTAAAGTTAAATTTTGAAATTTCATTTGGCCTTTGAAAATTGGGTTGGTGAGAGATTTGTGTGGTAGGGAAATTTGGAGGGGGGTAGTGATTAAAATTGAATCCTTCCCAACACTTCAAGAGCCTCAAACCCATCTTAGAATCATTATATAAAAATCACGTCAAAAAAATGAATTCATTGGTCATTTGCAAAGGGAAACATTTTTATAAAATTCCAAAATAAGGGCTGCAACTAGGAAGAACATGTCACACTATCCCATAGTGTTTATTTGTCGAAGATTAATATCCCTTAAGATTCGGCCTGACAAAAACCTATTTATTATGTGCACACATAAAAATATAATTTCATAACAATCAATGTGAATATTAAGAGTTACAAATAAAAATAACCCTCTTCCCTCCATGTCATTCCCCATCACAAATCACAATCCACCCTTTTTCTTTCCTTAGAGTCAACCCAAAAAGAGATAAATTTGTCAATTTTGTTGCCTTCCTCCTCTTTCTCTATATTTATGGTAAGAAAAATGTGTATTTCATTGACATTCTAGTTCATAGATTTTAGTGGTACTAGGTTAATTAACATCTGCATGTTTTTTTGATGTATTTTATTGTACACCTTTATATTTTAAATACCTCTAAGTGCTACACTCCATAGAATTTAAGATCATAACTATAGTTATAACTTGTAGATCATAGTTTTATGTGCTAACATATGCATTACTTGTATTCATATTATTAGATACACAAGAGTGTTTGATATAAATTTCAATGGCATCAAAGTATAATTAATGTTAATCCAAATGGAGATATTTTGTAGAGTATGATCAACTAAAATATTGTTTTTTTTTTGGTTGATTTGGTACTAGAAAAAAAAATCAATGTCATGTTAGATGTGTGATTTTGCATGGTGAAATAGTGTTTGTGCAAGCATTTATGTATTTTTCCTGGTTGATGGTCATAGTTTGTAATGACAATATCTTGATGGTGTAATTGCAATTATGAAGTAAAACATATTGACAGTGTTTATAGATTAGATACTAATAGCCTTCATGAGTGAGACCTGAGGAGTTAATCGACATTCAAAAAGTTAAATGTTATATTTTAGTTTGAAATATTTCAGTTATTTAATTGTAATACATGAAATATTTGATTTTTTGAATGGAAAGACATAATCCCAACAATAATCCAAACTTATTGTGGATGGTGTGCAATGCGCCTCCAAATGCATGTTTTGCATCATGTCTCGTGAATAATGAAAAAACATTCTCATGTATTTCGTGCAAAAATTCACTTTCAAAAGAATTATTTTTCCAAGTAAGGGTTAAATTTTAAGCTCAACCTTCCTTGTGAGGTAAAATATTTATGATATTTATCCATTCAATATTTCCCTTCAAAAGTTATGACAACCATCTATAAAGAAGGAAACATCAAAGAGTAAATATATATTTCTATAGTCACTCAAACATTTTTGTAATCATTTAGAATTTTTGATATTCGATCCAAACTTTCCAATTCCATTCCATATGTTCTTTAAAAAAAATCCACTATATATATTACAATTAAAAGGCATAAATATGTTCAAATGATCATTAATCCTTGCAAGTTTTAAAGGGTTCAAACCTATCCTAAAATTTGAAGCTTGTAAAAATTGGAAGAGCAATATTTTGTTTGACATACTTTTTAATGAGTGTCTACTTAGTTTACTCTTGTCAATTGTCAATTGAAGTACAACTATTTCTTGCAACTTTTCATCCTGGAAGGGTTGGATGAATATATACCCTTCAATTTGAAATTAATACTAGGCCTTCAAATTTGATCATTACAGTTATCTTTGGCTCTTCTTCATCATAAACTTTGGGGTTGTGAAATGAGTTATTTGGATTGATATCAATTGCCCTTTTCCTTGGTGTTTATATTTCAAATCTGCTTTCACAACATAATGAATAAACATTTCTCTTGTATACGCGGTTAAGTATCAAAATTTTCTGCCCCTAAACCTCAAACATTTGTTTTTAACTCTATTCATATGAAAGGGGGAAATGATTCAATAGAGGTTTTATTTTCTAATGTTATTGAAAGACATTTAGGTTGACACTATAAATATGCACAAAATCTAAAGATATGCAAAACATTAAAATAACCTAATCTAAAAATTCTTGAAAAATAAAGAAATTGTTATTCAATTACAACTAATGGGGTTACATATCCAATGTTTCACTAAAAACACAAGTGGGTTCAAAGAGCTCAAACAATTAACAAATTCAAGTCCAAGGTCAATTGGACTATTATCAACAGTCAAGTAAATAGTTGAATTCATACAAATCATTTGGGAGTTAATATCCAACACCATAAATGTCATATAAATGGGGTGACTAACCTATTTGTTGACAATGGAGCACATGCAAAAAATACCAATCTCTTAGTCATATGTAGATGCATCCTTGAACTCCTCCTCAACATACAAACCATGGTGGCCTTAGAAAAATCACCACCACACTTTGTTGACCATGATTAACATACCCATTTACCTCTTATTTGCAATTGGTCAAATGCTTTCTCACCTACTTTATTTGAAAATATGGCAAACGACATATCCACCTCCACATTTATTTTATTTTATTATTGTTAACTTTTTTAACTTGGCCATTGTACCCCATTTACCTCTTTTATTTTCTAAATTTGGTCCTCCCTCCTACCTCCTTTCCACCTACCACTCCCATTTACTACCTTCTCGCCTACCTCCCACTTTAATTTGCTTTGAATTTATTTTGCCTTCCCATCAACCTCCCACTTTAATTTGTTTTGAATTTATGATGATTGGATTGTCTATCCCCTATTTTGAATTTATGATGATTGGATTGTATATCCCCTATTTTGACTTTATGATGATTGGATTGTTTGTTTGCAGGAGATATGGTTGTACCTGCTTGGGGGTGATGAAATGCATGCTTGGATTTCTTTTGACAGAGGGTCACAATTTACTACCTCCTTCATGGGTTGATAAGAAAGATGGATTATGTTGAGTTTTACTGTCTAATGTGGTAGCGATCATCTTTTCATATGATCTTATAAAGCATCAACAATATTTTTAAATATTCTCTTTTCAATCCTTGTAAACCTCTGTGAAATAGGGCACTTTTGTATTGTCACTCATGGGTTCATTTTTTCTACTTGAAATCTAAAAACTACTCGCTCCTAGTTTTGCTTATAATAGGGGTTGATAATGATGTATTTGGTTCTAATCAATATATATAATTAATCAAATGCAAGAGGGGCAGTAATAAATGATGGCACAGAAGGAGGTGATTGGTGAAAGGTGACATGAACAAGCGAAAGTGGTCAAAAAGGGAGGCAGGAAGAAGCATGTAGAGCAAGTGGAGATTGGTAAAGAGGTAGAATGGGCACGAAAAAGAGTTTAGGGAGAGGACAAGGAGTTTTTGGAGGATCCATATAATTTCAATGTTGAGGATAAAACCCTTTCTAATTCTAACCCTCACACTCCAGGAGAATCACCCTCAATGGAGAATAGTGATTAGCTCAAAAAGGGTCATAAGTTAGGGGACTCCATTAATCCTTTAGTGCCACCCTCGAATAGGTTTGTCCCAATCATTGGCCCTAGTCATGCTTGATTTTGAAGGATGGTGCTTTGAATAATAATATTCAACTTATAGAGAAATGTAGCATCATTTTCAAAGCAATGGGTAGATGGCTTGTTATTGGGGAAGTGGAGGCTTGGGTCTCAGCAAACCAGGGAGTGGATCTTCTTATTAAATTTTTACCTAATGGTTTCTTCTTGGTCTCTTCTCAAGATGGTAAGACCAAGGATTCCATCCTTTCCTCTGGCTCATGGATGTTGAATGGGGTAGGGATGTTTGTGCAGGGTTGGTGCCCTAACTTTGATTCATAGAAGAAGAGCCCTTCTAAGTTATCAGTGTGAATATGTTTGTATGATTTCCTAATTAAATATATGGGGGAGGCAAGTCTCAAAGCAATTAGAAACTTAATTGGTAATTTCATCTCTATTGATCCCATTACCCTAGATGGATCATTGTCTGCTTATGATAAAATCTATGAATGTGGATTTAGATGCTAAAATTTTGGAGGCCATTATCCTTAAGTCCTTTGGAAGATAATGGGTTCAAAACATTGACTTAGAAAATATTCCCTTTCACTACTATGGATGCCACAAGACTGGTCATATAATGAAAGAGTCTCCCATGAGGTCTCACCCCTCCAATAAAAAGGTTGCCTTGAAGGTCAAGAAACTGTGGAAGCTCGAAGACTCCTCAGCCTTGGAATACTTCTTGAAAATAAATAAGGGGGATTTGTTCCACAATCTTCTAACCTTTCCTTTGGACTAGATCCCCACTAAGCAGTGTTCTAATGACCCTGTGGATCCCTCTTCAATCCAAACAGTGGTGAATGTTTCAAAAAAAAAGGTAACTCAATCCTCTATTATTTTGAACACTCTTTCCTCTTGTCAACTTGTTTTCTATCAAGATATTGAAAATGATATCCAAGGATTGGAAGGTATTGTGAATTCCTCTTTGGAAAAGAATGAGGATTTGTTACAATATAGGGAGGTTATCTGCATTGGTGAATCCCTAGACTTTGAATGGATTGCTAATTCAAATGTTGAGGATGAAGAAGGGTTGATGTGAAATAAGGACGTTGGGGGTTTTTTACTGATGGCAATGACTAAAAGGATGTACTCAGGTCAAAGGAAGTTTTTTCATCTCATAATAGGATTGTCTATTAGTTGAACCAAATTGTGGGAAGAAAAGCAAAATATGTTGAAAAATAAACTCGCAATAATTGGTTGAGCATGTGCTTATGGTGAATTAGAAGCCCATCACCATTTTTTTATCCTTGAGAGTGAGGGGTGGAAAGACCCTCTCCTGCTTCACAAAGTTCATTACTTGGAATGTTAGGGGAATCAATGCCCCTAACAATAGGCACTTGTTAAAGCATCAAATTGCTCCACTCTACCTAGACATTATATTTCTCCAAGAAACCAAATTGGGCAAGGAAGAGGTGGAGAAAGTAGTTCTTCCAAGTTGATCAAATTGAAAAGGTTGGTTTGTTGATTCATTAGGCTCTCTCGATGGCTTGACCACTCTTTGAAACCCCTTCAAAGTGGAAGTGACCCATTTAGGTGACAATACTAATTGGCAATGGAGTAAGATCAAGGACCTATCCTCTAACATAGTGTTTTTATTCTTCAATGTCTGTGGACCGAATAGTCTATAGCTTAAGAATCAATGCTAGACAACAATCCTAAAAATACTCTCTACACATTTGAATGATAAATTCACTCTAGGTGGGAACTTCAAAATGATTCTCACCTCAGAAGACAAGCAGGGGAGGCATGGGAAGACCACTTTTGTCCCAAAAACATTTTGTATCCTTTGTTGATTCTTCGAGGCTCGTGGATGTAGTTCCTAAGAAGGGAATGTACACCTAGACCAACTGAAGGAAAGGTTTTAGAAATAATGCAGAAAGATTGGATCACTTATTGGTTAACCCTTTGTGGTTAAATTCTTTTTAGGTCTTTGACAGTCACATTCTTCCTATGTCAGGTTCTGATCGTGCCCCTGTCGACTTTGAAATTTTGGAGGATCAGGAAAACCCCCTGTGTCTTTTCAAATTTGAGCTAAGTGGTTAAGAGATCCATCCATATTTTAAATAATAAAATTTTGGTGGTGATCTTGTCCCATTTCAAAAGGTAATTTCATGCATATCTTTGCTAAAAAGCTTATTTTCATCAAAAATTGCTTCAAACATTGGAACAAGGCTCATTTAAAAAATGTTTTTGAAGAAACCAAAAGAGTGGAAGCAAACCTAAAAGCTTTGAACAAGATGGATATGACCTTTGGGATTAATTTGGATATGTATATGCAAGATATCTCACTCTTGACAAAGCTATAATAATTGCATATCAGAGAAGAAATCTACTAGAAACAAAAATTGAGAGAAACCTAGCTGAAAGGAGGTGATCAGAGCACTAAGTTTTTTCACAATTCCATGAGGGCTAGAAGGAGTAGTAACATAATTTAAAATATCATAGATGTAAATGGCATACCCTTGGATCTCAATTTTTATATTAAAAATTAAGAAATCATGTTCTTTTTAACCCTTTTACCCTGTCCTAAAGCTTATGATCAGAGATCTCAGGAGAAGATTGTCAATGTCATCCTTCAGCTAGTCACAAAGCAACATAACGACCTTTTGCTTGCCCCTTTCACCCAAGATGAGGTTTGAAAGGTGGTGTTTGCTATCAATAAAGACAAAGCTTTGGGCCCTAATGGCTTTCCTATGGCTTTCTTCCAAGCCTTTTGGGCCATTGTTGGTGAAGAAGTTACTGTAGTAGCGAAGTACACCAAACAAATGAAAAAGGTAATCATGGATGTCAATTGCACACTTTTATCTTTGCTTCCAAAAGGGGCTTCTCAAACATCTTTTGGTGATTTTAGACCTATTTCCCTTTACAATTACATTTAGAAGATCATCTCTAAAGCAATCTCTTTCAGATTGAAGTATTTTATTGTCTCTTTATCTCCCTAGAGCAAGGTGGGTTTGTTCCAAGGTGTCACATTCAAGATGGTATTATTATTATTCATGATTTTATGCATTCGTTGATCTCGAATAAGAAAAAATCCATGCTTATTAAATTGGACATTAGTAAGGTGTATGATAAGGACAATTGGAGATTCATGATGAAAGTCTTGGAATGCTTCAACTTTGATAAATACTAGTGTGAGTGGATATTTGGTTGTATATCCAACACTAAGAACTATATTCTTTCAATTGAAGTCTTGTGGGTTTCTTCAATGCTATAAGGGGCATCAAGCAAGGGGACTCAATTTCCCCCTTTTTGTTCTTTTTGATGGCAGAGGACCTGAGCAAGTCTGTTCAGGTAAATAAAGCTTTGGGTTTGATTGATGGATTAACCATGATGGAGGGTGTGGGTAATTTGTCACACCAGCATTTTTTAGGTGACATGTTTCTCTTTGGAAAGGTTTCATCAAGGAGGCTTCTTCTTTCATATCAATGTTTGATGATTGTGCTCTGGCTTCCAGATAAAAGGTCAATGATCTTAAATTTGAAATCTACTTCATAAACGTTGCCAAATAGTAACAACCTAGATTAGTGCACTGTTTAAACTTCAAAACCGGTCTTCTACCTACCAAATATTTGGGTGTTCCCCTCTTTGTTGGCAATGGTAAAGCCAAACTTTGGGTGAATCTGTTGATTTATCTTAGGGACAAACTAACTTTGTGGAAAGGGAAATTTGTCTCCTTTGTTGGTAGGATTATGCTAATTAAATATGTACTGAGTACCATGTTGATCAACCTCTTGTCAGTTTTGATGCCTTAAGTAAAAATTTTTTGGACATGGTCATTGGTGTCTTAAGTTATCATTGATGTCAAAGAGATCATGTGGTACTAATGAATGAATGACAAAGTGATCAAATTGATATCTTGAAGAGATATGGCACATGTACAAGGCTATAAGGACAAAGAAGAGGTTGTGAGTCATCCATAGATGTCTTGGAGGATCTCTGGTATGTTTTGTGATCATTTGGAATGAGCAAAATGCATCTTCTAGCTTAATAGAAGCCAGACTGTCATTGCATGTCATGCAAATATGAAAGATCCATCAAGTTTGAGCTTTTATTTTAGGTTTGCAAAAATTCAATATTGGTCAAAGGATTACATGGAGATGTTGTCTATAGTGCCAAGAAGTTATCCTAAACATTTGGAGTCTTGAAGTGTTGTCTAGTTCAAGTTATGAATCTTCAAAGTTGCTCTAGCAGAGTGTGATGGGTCAGAGACCGTCAAGTTTAACCATGTTGAAGACTAAAGTCATTGGTCTAGAAGATCCAATGGTGAGCTCTTAATCATACATATTGAGATCAATGGTGCGTATGAAGTCAACATGTCAAAGGTTACACACATAGGTGACAACTATCACAAACTTTCTAGTCTGACAGAAGATCAACAGTGAGTGGTGGTTCACATTGATGAGGATCAATGGTGCAGGACAAGTCAAAGATTCAATAATGTATGCGATACTATCAAGTAGCATAAGTGCAAGGGACTATTATCAAAGTGCTTAGAAGGCACATGAGGGTGCCAAGTGTCATAATCTTGAGAGTTCTGAGCAAGATCTAATGTTGAGTGCTCCAAGATAAAGACCAAGCTACTCAGTAGATATTGATTGTGTGTATGTGGTCAATATTGCTAGAAACCATGAGATGAGGTCAACATGCTCAAGGTTTAACGTTTGAACAGTGGAGCACTACAATTCAAAGTTTGAGCTACTTTCAAAAAATATTGACGGTGCGAGTTGAGCAAGCTGAGCGAAGAGAATGAGAAGTATTCTAAGTGACTAAGGTTTAACTATGACTGTTTGGATTTAAATATTTGAATTTAACGAAAGAAAGACTAGTGCTTGGTTTTTGAGCCTTAACTTTCAATCTATGTATAATTTGAGGTTGTAGTAAAAAAAAGTTGTAGAGGACTTTAAGGCACATCTATAAATAATCATTTGAAGGTCTATATGTTTGTACATTCAAATTGATTGAGCTCAAAAGTTGACTGTGTGTTCATTCATGCTCTGCAAGTAACTTGAGAAGGGTAATTGAGTTGTTCTTGATGGTATTTTGATGTTTCGAGATGAGATAACTCTCAGAGAGTGTTGTAGACTCCATGAGGACCACTTGTGTGGATTATAAAGGTTTAATCAATCATATTCAATATGATCAAAGGATTAGAAGGTAATTATGTGTTCATTTATGGTGGTAATGTGCACAGAATGTTGTTTGACCGAATTGAGCTTTAGAAAAAAGGTATTATGATGTTTGTTATCATTTAAGGAGGACCTACAGATTGTGTGGCATGGGTCCATGTATTTGAAATTGTTCATGTGTTCTTGGTTTGCTCAGAGAAGTGTCAAAGAGGTGAATGGGTCTTCATAAGACCTAAAAGGTAACTTAGGCCTATTTGAAACAAGGTTGTGCTTAAAGGCAACCCACGTTAGATGCCTTAAGGGTGAAGGCATGTGTTGTGGCTAACCAGGAAGGTTGTGATCATAATAATCATGAAGACTCTATAAAAGGTGAAACAAAATGTGATGGTTTTTAGGCTTGTTGAATAGACGTGTGAGACTTGAGAGAAGAGGTGCATGGGAGAGTTGTGGATCAAAAGAAAGGGTGTGTGCCCAATGGATGATTTTTAGAGTAGAGCAAGTTTATGATTGTGGTATGACCTATAGGTTATATTTCTGATGTCAAAGATAGTGCTCTTGTAGGTTTGAAGATTGAGGATGAGTGAAGGAATGATGATGTTTGTGTGAGCTTGATGGTTGATTTGAGAGGCAGATCAGAGTGTGGACTGTGCAGTGTACATATTTGAAAAAATATAATATACATTATATCTCCATCAAATTGGTAGACAATCAGCGATCAGGAGATGTTCATATCATAGGTGTTGGGAGGGTGCTCAACATCTAGGTCAGAAAGACTTGACCAATAGGTGGTCATAATAACTTGATCATCTTAGAGGTAGGTGCTCCTTATGAAATAGTTATTTCACTAAATTATGGTTAGAAGGACTTTACCAATAGGTGGTTATAAGGACTTGATCATCCTAAGGGTAGGTGTTCTTTGTGAAATAGTTATTTCACTAAATTATGGTCAGAAGGACTTGACTAGTCTGATGTTTTTGATCATCTTATAGGATAAGTAGTCCATATGTTTGCAGGCTTGAGAGTGGATTTTATTCTCAAGAGGGTTTCCTACATAGATCTTGTCTTATGTGTGTGATCTTGAATTATCTTCATCATTCATTGTTATAAACCTCTTGAATGCTTCATGAATGGTTGTATTGAATGCTTAAGGGTTTGAAGGATTTGAAAATTGAATTGGATTGTTTGCCACCACTGATTCACCCCTCCCTCTCAGTGGTTTGTACCTCTAATAATTGGTATTAGAGTAAGACCTTTAGTAAAGGATTGATAACTTGAAGTAGATCCAAGGCACAATATTGGTAGCCATCAAATGCAAGGAGGTTTTTCCACTAAGCAAGCATTGATGTTCAATGGATCCAATTATGATTTTTGGAGTGCAAGGATGAGGACCTACATCATATACCTAGGGTTTTATACATGGAAATATGTTATGGATGGTTATTATACAACTACTATTCCTCCATCCAATGTTGCAGATAAGAAGTTGTTTGAGAACAATTCTAAGGTAAAAAATGCTATCACTTGTGGTTTTTCCAAGACTGAATACACCAAGGTAATCCATTGCATATCTACCAAGGAAATGTGGGATAAATTGAAAACTATTTATGAAGGAGATTCAAAGGTTAAGTTGGCAAAGTTACAGATTCATCAAAGATAATTTGAGTCTTAAGATAAAGGAAGAAGATTATGTGGCATCCTTTCTGCAGAGAGTTAATGAGATTGTGAACATCATCAAAGGTCTTCGAGAGAAGCTTGAAGAATCTACTATAGTACAAAAAGAATTAAGGTCTCTCTCTCAAGTTTAATTCTAAAGTATTTGTTGTAAAATAAAGTCATGATCTTACTTGGTTGAAGATAGATGAATTGCATGGCATCTTTATTGCCTATGAAATGAGAATAAATGGTGATATACCACCAAAGAAGGAAGTAGCATTCAAGACAGAAATGAAGCCATCGAAGAAGCTTCAAGGTAAGAAACTTGAATATGACACATATGATATTGATGATGATGAATTAATTGATTTGTTTACAAAGAAATTATAAATAAGTTCAGGCAAGTATAAGGGTAAACTACCCTTCAAATGCTTCAATTATAGAGAAGTAGGACATTTTGCTAACAAGGGCCCTCATAAGCATAAGAAAAATGATGATGAAGAGCATAGTCAAGGTCATGATGATGGCAAGAGATCATTTAGGTTTGATAAAAGCAAGAAGGTATTCAAAAGGTTTTACAAGAAGAAGTACTTCAAGGACAAGAAGAGTCTCTACACCAAAGAAGATTGACGCTCATTAGATGAGAGTGAAGACAGTGACTTAGAGTATGATCATGAAGATAATGGTTTAGTTGAAGATGAAGACCTCTTCATGGTTGAATAAGGAAGCTTCTCATATCAAAATGAGTCTACTTGGAGTGATTTTACAATTCAAGAGATGAGTGATTTTAGTTGGAGTTGGTGTGTCAAGATAGGATAAGTGCTTTCATGAGGTCAAAGTGATGTCATAAAGTATTTTCGATTTGTGTACAGTGTCTGTAGGATCAGAATGGGTGTTTTTAGGTGGCATAATGAGATTGATGGAATGTCAATAAGATTTTGGTACTTAGAAAGGCCTTTTCACTACTTTGTGATGTGTTCCAGGTGGTTTTGTGTCTTGATGATCCTGTTTGTGCCTTTTGTAGGTTTTTGTGTGCTCTCGGGTTTATCTTTCTTATTGCAAATCAAAGCCATGGTATAGAAAGTCAAGGTTCCCAAAGTTTTGAAGGCTCAAATATTGGTCTAGAAGTGTGTGATGGTTGTCTTCAAGTGTGCAAAAAGTTTCAAAGGTGGGCGTTGACCATAAGGAAGTTTGTTAACCTCATTTGTTTTGAGATTTTAGAGTTTTGGGCTATGCTAGAAAATTAGTTTGCCTTATGAATTGAGGTTTGAGGATTATTCATATGTTTAATGGACCAAATGTATTTTCAAATCAAGATTCATAAAGATCTGAAGGTTTGTGGTTTTTAAGTTATTCATGATTTTGTCGAGATAGAGGCCTAATTGGCAAGTAGGTTTGTGAAGAAAGTATGTTATAGAGGATGAGCTAGGTGATGCAACTTGGTGTACCTAAAGGGTCATATGAGATTGATCTAGAAATGAAGTTTAAATTATTGAAGGTGTGTCTACTAAAAATTATGGTCTCTGCAAGTACCAGGTAGGGCTACAAAGAGACTAGACAGACCTAGTATGAAGAAGAGTGTTTTTTTATCAATTTATCCAAAAGAGCATGGTATGAGTGTTTCAATGTAAGTTCTCAAGTTAGATTAGAGTATGTTCCCTATTTTAGTGAGTGGCATGAAGTTTTGTTGGTGGTATTTGAGGTGGTTTGAGAGAGAAGGCTAGTAAGCATGTGTGGTGGTTCTTTATGATGTGTGGAGATCTGAAGATGTTCAAGAGGTGCAATGGCTCAGAGATCTTAGGGGGTGTCCCTCTCAAATGTTTTTTGGTGAGTTCCATCATATTTTAGTGCTCTTGTGTGTTCTTTCTTCATTAGTTGCAGTGATTGGTTGAAGAGAGTGTTGGCATGTAGCAATAGAAAGTTGTTCAAGGTAAGAAATAGTATGTACAGTGTTAAGGGGAGTTTGTATCATCTCTCATAGGTGGTACCTTCTTGTTGTTGGTCTTGAAATATTTGTTCATATTGGTGTATATCAAAGACAATATGACATGAGATGGAGCATGGAGTTAGGAGGAGTTTTCTAAGCTCTGTGGGCAACTTGTCAGGTCCAAGGATCAGAGAAGTCCCAGTTCATAGGGATGCATGTCAAAGGGGGAGCCATTGGTTCATTAACCTGAAAGTATGTAAGTATCTTGAGCATCTTAAAATAGTATTTTGATTGCACACATGATGTTAAGGAATGATTTTTGGAATGTTGAGGAAGATATCATTTGTCGTTAATGTCAAAGGGGGAGAAATATCATAATAGAGAATTGTTCAATATGAGAGAAGACAATCTGAGTGTGGTTTGTCTTAATGATAAAGATGGATATTGTTGGACATGATCATTGGTGTCTTAAGTTGTCAGTGATGTCAAAGAGAGCATGTGGTACTAATGCATGAATGAAAAAGTTATCAGATTGAGAGCTTGAAGAATTATGGCACATGTACAAGTCTATAAGGACAAAGAAGAGGTTGTGAGGCATCTATAGATGTTTTGGAGGAGCTCTGGTATGTTTTCTAATCATTTAGAATGAGTAAAATGCATCTTTTATCTTAAGAGAAGCCATATTGTAATATTCCCAAATGTCTGCCAATAGAAAATTGCAACTTCCCATGACATCAGCGCAACTAAGAAGGAGATGACTGAATATATGACATCAACATTCGAGAAAGAGATCACTGCCCAACTAGGAGATCGTTGCCAAGGAGGAACAACAGCAAAGGGATTGCAACTACTAGAAGGAGCATCACTATTTACTAAGGATATCGCCACACTAAATAGCGATAATTAATTAAGGAGATCGCTACATTAAAATAGTGGTCTTTAAAATAAAATTAGTTATTTATTAATTATTTCATTAATGTCTTAATAGCATTCTTTCAAAAGAAGGATGCCACCTTTGCAGAAGTCACACCTCTTCATGTAAAGTTGAGGGTATAAATAAGCATTTGGGAATGGAAGGAAAGCATCAAATTAAATTCTATCATTCAAACATTCAAGTGCAATTATGTGCTTTATTATTCTATTCAAAGATGAAAACCTTTGATAAAAAAATCTAAGGACGAAAAACCTTGTGATAATTATTGTAATAATCGAAGGACGAAAATGCTTCAATAAATTAATTGTTTAATACAAAATTATTATTCAAACATAAATTTATATTTTATTAAAAGAAAAATAAAATACTCATAAATTCTATTTTATCAAATAATACTCTGTTTAGGAATATTACAATGGTATCAGAGCTCTCATCCTACCATCCTGTGGAAATGAAATTTGTATGCAAAATAACTTATATTACGAAAGAAGAAACAAAACCAAGAAATTAAATCAACTAATGAAGTAAATGGAAAATAATATGGAAGAGAGGAATGGAAATGATAAACGGATTGATAAACTCATCCAAGGCCCGAAACAACTGGGTAAGACCATGAATCAATTAGCTCTCGTAATGCAATCTATGTCGAATCATGGATATCAAAATGATGGAAATAGTCATTCTAACACTAGTCATAATCAAATATTTCATAAAACAAACGTGAGTGCTTCGAAAAGACCCTTTCAACCAAAATTTATTGCAAGAAGGGAATCAAGTATAGAAGAGGAATCCCAAACATCATTTGGAGATGACCTTACAATAGACTTCGAATAATATCGAGCCCTTTTGAATGATTTACGAAGTGATATTTCACTCACAAAATTCATGGACATGAAAAGAAATTATAACGACACCAGAACAAAGTGTAAACCCCAAAATAATCAAAAAGATCTTCAACATGTATTGGGGAAATTAAACTTGACAACTTTTGACGGCTCTAATAAATGCACGACTCAAGCTTGGATCCAAAAATTAGATACATATTTATCTCTTCGACCCATGATGCAAGAAGAAACGATCAAATTTGTAACCCTTCATCTCGAAGGTATTGCTCATGAATGGTGGTACCATGGGTGGATTACGTGAGGGCACAATCTTATTAAATTTTATGATGAATTTATAAAAAGATTGATCAAAAGATTCGATATAATCGACCCTAAAATCCATTTTAGGGAATTAACATTACTAAAACAAAATAGCAATGTGGAAGAATATGTGGCAAAATTCCAAAGACTCTCTGTGATGGTTCTCGATATTATAGAAAAGAGGCTTATAGTATTATTCATGCAAAGATTGATTGAACCACTTAAAGGTTTAGTCAAAGCCTTTAATCCTCCCACCCTCAAAGAAACGATTAAAAAGGCATTAGATTTGGAAACTTCAACACTGAGGGATAAAATTGTGTCATTTGTGCAGCCAAAGATAACTAATAATGGACAACCATGAACCATGACGTCAAGGCAGCAAGGGACAATACCCTATAGTCAACAAATAAAACCACTTCCATCTAGAGGATTCCAATAAAACAACCCAACTAAAATGGGAAAAGAAGTAGAAACAAGAAATGATATGAGGAAAAATCTATGCTTTACGTGTAAAGATCCTTGGGGACTAGGTCACCATTGTTTGGGAAAAGGACAAGTCAATTACATTAAATTTATTTCAGATGGGGAACCTGACGAAGAAGAAATAGAAGTTGAAGAAACCATACTTGAACCTAAAGAAGGTAAAAAACATGGGGAAGTACTCTTGCGACATTATTTGGAGTGACAAAGTACCATCCCTTTAGAGTAACAGGAAATCTTCAAGGCCAAAAAATCACTGTATTAATAGATAGTGGGGCCACTCACAATTTCATCGATGAAGGATTGGTGACAAAAATGGATTTAAAAACAGAAGATTTCCAAGGTTTTAAGGTAACCGTTGTGAACGGTTTTACCATACCATGCACTCGAAGAATCCCACTACTCCATCTCATTTTGGAAAGGCATTAAATTAATGATGATTTCTATGTGGTGGGTATTGGTGAAATAGACTTGGTACTAGGTGTGCAATGGTTACATTCCTTGGGGTAATTTACCGAAAACTATCAAACAATGGAATTAAAATTTAAAGTAGACGGGAAAGAAATAGTCCTTCAAGGTATGGCTAATGGGGGCCCCCAAGTGATTACTGCCAAGAGAATGGAATGAACATTCAGGAAGAACCAAGTGTCATGGGGCACACAATGTTTTGTAAGCTCTGCAAAATCAAAACCACATAAACATCATGTCGATATTCAACCCATACTTAACAAACATGCTAAAGTTTTTGAGAATATCCCACATGGATTTCCACCCGATAGGGGTTTCAACAGATCATTGAATTAGAAAATGGTACCCAACCCATAATAACCACACCTTACTACCATCCCAAAATTTATAAAGAAGAGATCAAAAAATCCATCAAAGAATTATTGGAGATGGGTCATATTAGACCAAGTTCAAGTCCTTTCACCTCATTCATGGTTTTAGTTAAGAAGAAAGATGGCATGTTGAGAATGTGTATAGACTATCGACAATTGAATAAAAAGACAATAAAAAATAGATATCCAATACTAAAAATTGATGAATTAATTGATGAGATACATGGAGCTATTTACTTCTCCAAAATTGATTTGAAATCAGGATATCATCAAATACGAATGCGAGATACCGATATTCAAAAAACAGCATTTAGATGTCATTATGGGCATTTTGAATTCTTAGTCATACCCTTCGGATTGACCAATGCTGCAACCACCTTTCAATCATGCATGAATCATATATTTGGTCAATATTTGAGAAAATTTGTGTTAATTTTCTTTGATGATATATTGATATATAGTACGTGATGGGAAGAACACCTAAGACATTTAGACTTAGTGTTGAAAATTTTAGAGCAACAATCTCTTTTTGCCAAAATGTCTAAGTGCGAGTTTGGCATGACAGAAATATTATACTTGGGACATATTATCAATAGACAAGGAGTTCATGTTGATAAAGATAAAATTCAAGTAGTATTAGATTGGCCTACTCCTACTAACACCACCCAATTAAGAGGATTCTTGGGATTATGTACTTATTATCAAAAATTTGTTAAGGGGTTTTCCAGAATCACTGCCCCTTTAACTAATTTTACAAAAGAGGGAGCTTTTCAATGGTTTGAAATTGCTCAATCAACATTTGAAGAACTAAAGAAAGAAATGAGTTCATGTCCTGTATTGACAGTACCCAATTTTTCATTACCCTTTGCGTTGGAATGCGACGCTTCGGGAGAAGGAATCGGAGTTGTCCTAATGCAACAAAGTCACCCTGTTGCATTTGAAAGTAGGAAATTGAAATAACACTAGCGTAAGTATTCTACATATGATAAGGAAATGTTGGCAATTATGCATGCATTTGTCAAGTTCCATCAATACTTGGTATGTGGAAAATTCATAGTAAGGATGGATAATAATAGCCTAAATTTTTTCTTGAGTCAAAAGCATTTAAATGATAGACAACAAAAATGGGTAAGTAAGGTCCAATCTTTTGATTTCGCTATTGAATATGTAAAATGGAAGAATAATGTTGTGGCAGATGCATTATCAAGAAAACCCTCCTTGTGCTCCATATCTACCATTGCAGCTGATTGGAAAGTCCTTATAATGGCTGAATATGTTAAAAATGAATTCGCTAATGCAATTCTAGAAGGACAAAATGGGGATGAATTGTATAAAGTAGTAGAAGATCTAATTTTGTATAAAAATAGAATCTTCTTGGTACCCAAATCCAAAATTAAACATAAAGTATTAAAAGCTATTCATGACAGTCCTTTGGTAGGCCATCCGAGTTATCTCAAAACATATAAACAAGTGAGAGAGTTATTCTTTTGGAAAGGTCTTACGAGTGAATTTCTTAAGTATATTCAAGAATACCCTAGTTGCCAACAAAATAAAATTGAGCATGAATTTCTAGCTGGTTTATTGCAACCTTTGCCCATCCCTATTTGCAAATGGGAGAGTATTTTGATGGATTTTATTACCAAATTGCCAATGGTTCAAGGGAAGAATTGCCTCTATGTGGTTTTTGACCGTTTAACAAAGTATGCTCATTTATTTCCACTACCCATCAAGTATGATGCACCTTTGGTAGTTGGCATATTCTTTAGAGAGATATTCAAACTACATGGATTACCAAAAATCATTATTAGTGATAGAGATTGCCAATTTATGAGTTCATTTTGGCAAGAACTCTTTCACTTAGCAGGTACCGAGTTGACCCCAAGCACGAGCTATAATCCACAAACAGATGGTCAAACCGAAGCTATCAATAAATGGATTGAAAGATATTTAAGGAATTATATTTCGAGGCAACATGTGTGGATCAAATGGTTACAATTGGGAGAATTTTTTTATAATACTTTTTATCACATGTCAATTGGAATGTCACCTTTTAAATCTTTGTACGGGTATGATGCTCAATCTTTTATGAACTGTCATTCCAGATAGCAAAGTTTCGAGCGCTAAAGACTTAATTCAAGAAAGTCAAGATATCCTTAGAACTCGCAAGGATAATCTTCAACAAGCACAAAATCAACAAAAGCTATATGTAGATCAACATAGAACAAAAAGGAGTTTTGAAATTGGTGACTTGGTGTATTTGTGTTTATAAGCCTACAAGCAAAACTCTATCAAGCAAAGCAAAGCCGAGAAACTCAAACCACATTTCTATGGACTGTATAAAGTCATATGGAAGATCGGGGAGGTTGTTTATGAGTTGGATTTACCTGGAAGTAGCTGAATACACAATGTTTTCCATGTCTCATGCCTAAACAGGGCACTCGGCCAACATATTGTTCCTTCTATCGAGCTACCACCATTGGATGAGGAAGGTAAGTTGATCTTAATCCCTGAATCCATCCTCAACGTGCGTAAGAAGAAGCTAAGGAATAGAAGTATGACTGAATATTTGATTTGTTGGAAAATTTACCTCTTAAAGATGCCACGTGGGAAGGAGCCTCAATCCTTGAACATCCTAACTTCCAATTATTTGAGGGCAAGCAATTTTGAGAGGGGAAAACTATAATATTCCCAAATACCTGCCAACAACGACTATATGACATCAACATTTGAGAAAGAGATTGCTACCCAAACAGGTGATCCTTGCCAAAGAGGAACAACAGCAAAGGGATCACAGCTATTAGAAGGAGTGCCGCTATTTACTAAAGAGATCGTCACACTAAACAACAATAATTAATTAAAGAGATCACTACATTAAAACAGCAATGTTTAAAATAAAATTAGTTATTTATTAATTATTTCGTTAATGTGTTAATAGCATTCTTTAAAAGGAAGGACGCCACCCTTGCGAAATTCACACCTCTTCGTGTAAAGTTGAGGGTATAAATAAGCATATGGGAATGGAAGGAAATCATCAAATTAAATTCTATCATTCAAACATTCAAGTGCAATTATGCGCTTTATTATTCTATTCAAAGACAAAAACCTTTGATAGAAAATCTAAGGACGAAAACCCTTCAGTAATTTAATTGTATTATACAAAATTATTATTCAATTATAAAGTTATATTTTATTAAAATAAAAAGAAAATACTCATAAACTCCATTTTATCAAATAATATTATGTTTAGGAATATTACACAGATCGTCACTGCACATCATGCAGATATGAAAGATCTAGCAAGTTTGAGCATTTATTTTAGGTACGCAAAAAGTCAATATTGGTCAAAGGATTACATGGAGATGTTGTCTATACTGCCAAGAAGCTACCTTGAAAATTTGGAGTCTTGAAGTGTTGTCTAGCTCAAGTTATAAAGCTTCAAAGTTGCTCTAGCAAATTGTGATTAAGTCAGAGACCGTCAAGTTTAACCATTTCGAACACTGAGGTCATATGAGAGAAGATTACTCAAGGTGGGAAGATTACTTGGAGCCCTTGAGGTGTGGAAGGCCTTGTAGAGGTGGAAGAAGAGTGTGATCTCTTTATTGTAATTTCCTTTGTAATGAGTTGAATACATTTGTGTCTTGCCTCTCATATTATGTGTTATTTCTCATTGATAGTTATTTGTTCTTCTGGGTATTTCCGTATGTTTAACTTGCTTATACATTGGTACTCATGTGTGCTCTTAAATCTGACAAGTTGTGTCAGAACTTTGGGAAACTTTGGTCCTGTCAAATGGTATCAGAGCGAGGTTGGACGTTCTCATAGCGAGCTTGACTAACAGGTGGTTCAGATCTGTTAAGTGTTGTTGATTACAGGTTACTCACAGGGGTTGCTATTTGAGTGGGAGTATAGCAAGGCAGAAGAATGGAGAAATTCAGACATAGGTGTAGCACCACAGGGTGTGTGGTGGGTTGTCTTCAAGTGGGAGCTTGAAGAGGAATACAAGCCAGGATGCAAATTAGACAGAGTACTGGTATGGGTACAGGTGCAGCTCTTTATCTCCAAGTGGGAGATTGTTATGGTGTGGAGCTAAAAGCTTCACCTTAGGCAAACAGGGAGGTTTCTGAGCATGACAGTCACCGGTGTCGGCAGGCCACAACCGACGTCGGTCTGGGAAAGCGCAGAGGAAACTGGCATCGGCAGGAGATCAGCCGGCATCGATCACCTCCAGGAAGGCAGGGACCGACGTCGGTCGCCTGTGGTGGTCAGAACTGCTGTTGACGAATAGTCAGTTAAGTGAACGCGTTGTTTGCATGATGAAGACCAGTTCAAGTCTTTGAGCCGCCCATCTAAATTAAGTGTATGCATGAGATCTATATAATAGACTCATTGGCTGTATTGTTAAGTGTTGAACTTGTAGAACCCAAGTGTGGAGCTTGGAGAGTTCTTCCCATGGTGGAATCAAGTAGGATTCCCCATGTATGTAAGATCAGGTTTGATATGCAGGGTGTTGCAGGATCATGGAGGAGATCTACATGTGATAAGTAAGATCAGGGTTGGTCTGTTGGGGTGTGTGAATGCGAGGGTCAAACGGAGATCGACGGGGGAGCAAGATCCAAGGTGACAGCAATACATCAGGACCAGGATCATGGTGAGATCTACTTGGAGTACTGGTTCGTACTCGATTGTACCGGATGTACAATGAGGTGAACAACAGCTTGTGTTAGCTGTGTGTTGTGACCTATGAGAGAAGATTACTCAGGTGGGAAGATTACTTGGAGCCCTTGAGGTGTGGAAGGCCTTGTAGAGGTGGAAGAAGAGTGCGATCTCTTTATTGTAATTTCCTTTGTAATGAGTTGAATACAATTGTGTGTTGCCTCTCATATTCTGTGTTATTTCTCATTGATAGTTATTTGTTCTTCTGGGTATTTTCGCATGTTTAAGTTGCTTATACATTGGTAATCATGTGTGCTCTTAAATCTGACAAGTTGTGTCAAAACTTTGGGAAACTTTGGTCCTGTCAGAGTCTTGAAGTGTTGTCTAGCTCAAGTTATAAAGCTTCAAAGTTGCTCTAGCAAATTGTGATTAAGTCAGAGACCGTCAAGTTTAACCATTTCGAACACTGAGGTCATTGGTCTAGAAGATCCAATAGTGAGCACTTAATTATACATATTGAGATCAATAGTGTGTATGAAGTCAACATGTCAAAGGTTGCACACACAGGTGACAAGTTTCACAAGCTCATTAGTCTGACAGAAGATCAACAGTGAATGAGGATTTGTACTGACGAAGATCAACAGTGTGGGACAAGTCAAAGAGTCAACAATGCATGCGAGACTGCCAAATGGCAAAAGCACAAGGGACTGTCAATAAAGTGCTCAGAAGGCATGCAAGGGTGCCAAGTGTCATAATCTCAGGAGTTATAAGCAAGATCTAACGATGAATGCTGCAAGATAAAGGCCATTTTACTCAGCAGAGATCGATGATGCATATGTGGTCAAGATTGCCAGAAAGCATGAGATGAGGTTAACATGTTCGAGGTTTAAAATTTGGATAGTGGAGCATTGCAATTTAAAATTCGAGCTACTTCCAAAGAAGATCGACGGTGCGAGTTGAGCAAGCTGAGTGAAGAGCACGATATGTGTTCTAAGTGACTGAGGTTTAACTATGACCGTTTGGATTTAAATATTTCAATTTAATGAAGGAAAAATCAATATTTAGTTTTTCAGCCATAACTTTCAATCTATACAGAATTTGATGTTGTAGTAAAAAGCAAAGTTGTAGAGGACTTCAATGCACATCTGGGAATATTCATTTGAAGGTCTAAATATTTATACAGACAAAGTTATTGAGATCCGAATTTGATTTTGTTCGTTCATGCTCTACAAGTAACCTGAGAAGGGTAATTGAGTTGTTCTTGATGGTGTTTCGATGTTTCGAGATGAGTTAACTATCGGAGAGTGTTGTAGACTCTATGAGGACCATTTATGTGGATTATGAAGGTTTGATCAATCATATTCAGTATGATCAAAGTCTTAGAAGGTGACTATGTGTTCGTTCATGGTCATTGTGTACACAAACTGTTGTTTGAGCAAATTGAGCTTTAGCGAAAGGGTGTTGTGATGGTTGTTATCACTTAAGGAGGACCTATAGATTGTGTGACATGGGTCCATGTATTTGAAAGTGTTCATGTGTTTTTAGTTTGCTCAAAGAAGTGTCAAAGAGGTGAATGGGTCTTCATAAGATCTAAAAGGTGACTTAGGCCTATTTGAAAGAGGGTTGTGCTTAAAAGTGACCCATGTTAAATGCCTTAAGGGTGAAAGCATGTGTTGTGGCTGACGAGGAAGGTTTTGATCATAATAATCATGACGAATCTATAAAATGTGAAACAAAATGTGATGGTTTCTAGGCTTGTTGAATAGACATGTGTGAGACTTGAGAGAAGTACATGTGAGAGTTGTAGAGCGAAAGAAAGGGTGTGTGCCTAGTGGATGGGTTGTAAAGCAAAGCAGGTTGATGATTGTGTATGACCTATAGGTTATATTTCTAATGTCAAAGACAGTGCTCTTGCAGGTTTGAAGATTGAGGATGAGCGAAAGATGGATGATGTATGTGTGAGCTCGGTGGTTGATTTGAGAGGTAGATCAGAGTGTGGATTGTGTAGTGTGTAGAGTTGAAGAGGGCTAATATACATTGTATCTCCATCAGATTGGTAGGCAATCAATGATCAGGGGATGTTCATTTCATAGGTGTTGAGAGGGTGCTCAACATCTAGGTCAGAAGGACTTAACCAACAGGGAGTTAGAAGGACTTGATCATCTTAAGAGCAGATGCTCCTTGTGAAATAGGGGTTTCACTAAAACTGATCAGGACTTGATCCTCCTAGGGGCAAGTACTCCTTGCGAAACTGATATTTCAGTAAATTATGGTCAGAAGGACTTGACTAGTCTCATGTTTGTGATCATCTTATAGGACAAGTAGTCCATGTGTTTGTAGGCTTGAGAGTGGGTTTTATTCCCGCAGAAGGTTTCCCACATAGATCTTGTGTTATGTGTGTGATCTTGCATTATCTTCATTGTTCACTGATATAAGCATCTTGAATGTTTCATGAATGGTTGTATTGAATGCTTAAGTGCTTGAAGGATTTGGAAATTGAATTGGATTGTTTTCCACCACTGATTCACCCCCCCCACCTCTCAGTGGTTTGTACCTCTAACAAAGTTGTCAACAACATCAATCAAATATGTAGATCCTTTCTCTAAGAAAGCAATGATGAGGCTAGAAAAATGCATCTAGTTAGCTGGGACAGAGTATGTTGCTCCAAAAAATTGGTGGAGATGGCATTCCAATATCGAATCTCCATAATACAGCTTTGGGGGCCAAGTTGTTGTGGAGTGTGTTTTCTGATCCATTTGCTCTGTGCAGCAAAATCATCCAACGTAATTATTGGGGTCAGTGGATCTGATGGCTATCCTCTCCATGGCTTCTTTGCCTGCCAGATCTCACATTTGGAACTTTATTCTCCATTGTCATCCTCTCATTAAAAATCACATCTCGTGGGTCATTAATAATGGCAGGAAGGCTAACTTTTGAGATGATTCATGGAATGGTCACACGCTGTTGTGCAAATTAAGGGAGTTGGATGAAACCAAATTATTTTTTTCTGATGCTTGGGGGGGAAAAGTTGGTGATTACATTGAGAATGGTAGGTAAAGGTATGGTGTTGTTGGTAAATGGAAGAACCTTGAAAATGCTCCTATCTTTGTCAATCAAAAGATGTTGCTTGTAGCCATTTTGAGTAAGCTTAAAGTGTTTTTAAGCAATAAGGAGGACTTCATCTGTTGGACAGGCTCTGGCTCTGGAGACTACAAAGTTCATTTGGGGTATCAGCTTGCAGTGGTACAGGAGCACCGATGTCCCCGAGTTAATATTCTATGTTGAAATAGCAAGGGCTTCCAAACGTTGGTGCTTTTGCTTGGTTAGCGACCTAATACAAGATTCTGAAATAGGACCAGCTCGGGAAAATGGGTTGGGGTGGCCCCACCGGATGTAGCATGTGCTTTAAAGAGGAAGAAACCATTGATCAGCTTTTGTTCTTCTTTCCTTTTGCTTTTGCTTGTTGGGACTAGTTATGCAATGAGTTGAGCTAGCAGGGGACTCGTGCTCCTTCATTATTTCTCACTTTCTCTTCTTGGAATATAGGACGAGAGGGAGATGTTTTGAGGGCCCTTTGGCTAGCCAACCCAACTATGCTCATTTGGCTTCTTTGGAAAGAATGGAACAGTTGTATTTTCAATGATAAGCCATCAATTTATCAATTTTTTTGATTAAATTGGAAATTGCTATCTCTGAGGTCGTTTATTCTCATTCGGTTAGGAAGCATGCTAACCTCTCCTCTTAAGACATGCTGATCATACCCAATTGGTGGTTAATCAAACTCCCCCCATTAATGGGTCAAGAGTAATCAGGGCTAATCCCCAGACTTGCCTCATAGCTTCCTGGTCCCCTCCCCCTACAGGGTCCTTCAAATTGAACTTCGATGGTCCAACTCGCAAGAATCCAAGAGCTTTAAGTGTTGAGTGTAGTATTAGGGACTGCACTGGATCCCTTATTCGGGCCTCGTTTGCTAGTCTTCAAGATGGAATGAACAATGAAGCTGAGGCCCAAGCAACAATTTTTAGTATTCAGTTAGCTCAATGGTGTGACATTGAGCATTTGGTGATAGAGGATGACTCCAAATTCATTATGGATGCTATCCAAAAACCACCAACAAAGGCATGGCGACTAAATAATATCCTCAACACGGCATGACCCCTTTTGGATGAATGGTGTCATGCTCGGATGCTAATAAGCAGACAAAATTTCTTGTCAATTGGAGAGCTGACCAATTGAAAGCGGTGGTGATGGAGAATGAGTATGGAAGGTGGTCGGTTAAGCTTGACCATTTTTTATCCACTGCCTTCTCATCATTTCACCTTATGTTGGCAACTTTGTGTGGATTGTTTAGATCTATTTCATTTATTGGCTTTCATATACTTTGGTGTGTGGCAGCGTGATGAGACGCCTAACATGGTTGATCTGGGTTGTATAATCAAGATGGCATGTGGCATTCGACTATTCTCTCCCCCTTGTTTTTTGTGTATTATGTTGTAGCAGTGGCAATGCACTCGATAACATATATCATTGCTCTCGTCGAGCTTATTTTATCTCTCCACGAAGAGAAAAAGGAGATGGCTTTCTGTGATAGTGTCTTTGTTCATCGATTAAGGCTAATCTTTTGGCTGTCGAATGTGGAGGTCTCGAAGGCCATCAAAACCATAATTGATGATGAATATTTGTATGTTGTTTGGAGGAACAAAACAAATGCAGATGTGGCATCCATCTTTGCCATTAATTTGTTGCATGTTGTCAAAAATGTTGGGGTGGTAAGGTCTATGGTGGAGACGTTGGTTTGGAAGGAACATTGAGATTGTTTGGTCGGTTGGTTAAATTGATTCCCAAAGGCAGCTGACTCGACCTTACCCTTCTCCAACTCGCAATGCTTGGGTCTAATTCCCTATTTGTTTTTTACGAGTTAGAATCTTGATTTGTGAATTTGCTGGAAGTTTTGAAGGTGTTGGTGGATGGTCCTTTGGGTGTTATCCCCCCTGATTTCTCTGTGAACGAATGATTGGAGCCTCTACCCTCTCTGGCTCCGTACATTGATTGCTTCAATTCAAAGCTCTTGGCTTCAACAGTGCAACTCTTGGTGGATTTTTGCTCCAATAGAGGTGTGGTGGCAATGTATGGAGGAGAAAGCAACCAAAATCTCTGACGGTGGTAGCTAGAAGGTTTCCATGGGTTCAATTTCCTGGATCATGTAGGGGCACCTACAATCTATTGTGGACGCAACTAGTCTGGGAGGTGTGTTTACACCAACTAAGCGCGGTAGGGAGTATGGAGAAGGCTCTTCTACTCGTTTAGGGCCAACCTGCAAGCTCTCTCACCTGAAGTCTTGTTCTTCCTAGTCTTTGGTTTCTTTCTTTTCTACTAGTTGCTCTTTGTTTAGTTTTTGCTCTACATGTATTCAAGGTTTGTCCCTCCTGGTTTTGGTTTCACTCCCTTTGGGATTTGCTCGATGTTGGTTGTTTCCATGTTTTCCCAGAGCACCACATGCGTTTTTTTTTTTTTTTTTTCCATCTATCTTTGTATGGGTGAGGGGCCTTCACCTCAATATCTATCAAATATATGTATATGTATACACCTACCTTTATCAAAAAATAAAGATAAGTGGGCTCAAAAGATATGTCAATAACACTGATAATAACAGTTGAGACCGAATATAAAAGATATTGTATTATTTGATTTATACTTATCAGATTAGAAACTTAATATAGAATATATGGATTCCTCTAATTTATATGCAGAGAAAGTGGAACTCTAATCTTAGTAGTAGTAATCAGAATTAATATGAAAACAAATGGCCTTAATGTATTTTACTATTAAATCCCGAAACTAATAGAAAGATCATGCACTTAGGAACAAAGTAACTCATGAACATAACACCAGTAATATGTAGCTTCTAGAAATACAACACAACACACTATTTCTTAAGGTGATTTTATCCCTTCTTACGATGCTCTATGACTAGATCAGAGTTTGGCTTCTTAATTATCTCCCCGCCAAGTCATTCTGAAGGTTCGGTAAAAATTATGATAAACATCACCTCTAGTTATTATTTATATTTGATGATAATTTTCTTTCTACAGTGCATTGCTGAGTTAAATGCAGAATAAGAGTGTTTTAATTGGAATGATTTGAATCCACATTCTTCCTCTTAAACCTCTCCTTTCATAATCTCTACCATCAATTATGTGGGTCATCTTTTTTTATGTTGAATATATTGCTCAAATCATAATATTGTTTGAAATTGTAACTGTTCGTAATCAATATTTGTGTTTTGATTTTTCACTTCTTAAATAGTTAGAGGCTAATGCCTTCAGTTAGCTGGTTGGCTTAGCAATGTATTTGAAAATTTGTATGGTGAATTTAGCATGTTCAGAGACATCAAAAGTTACAACTAGATATGAACTGTTGGTAGTTGCAAATAAAAGATACGACCAATTAGCTGGATGTTGGATTACATAATCTGAAATCATGACGAATGAGAGTATGCAATCAGATCATCTGGAAATGATTTGGACACCAACATTCACTGAATTTCCGGGGTATGCCATGAAAAATCTAAGTAAAAACATAAGATCAATTAAAATATGCTTTGTTTGAAAATGGCCTGGAAAACATCCCGCTCAATGTCATATTTCAATAAGTGGTAAGTGTTCAATCATCCAGCCCCACGCCTCATTTCTCAACACATCACTCTGTTCAAGATGAAACAGCATCTGGGGCCAAGCTGGTTGTCATTTGCATAATATGCCAGGATCCTACCTTTCTATTCTAAAATCCTAATACTATGTATTCAATGCCAAAGAAAAGCTGTCCACTAGCTGACGAATAAATATATGATTATTAAGTAAATAATGTGTGCTCACCCCATCCTATTATACACCGCTTCACCCAACCTTTGGCAAATGCACCTAACGTCATTATATCCTGCATACGACATAGTTAAGATAACAAGAAAGTATGTAGAACTGTGCGGTCCAGTAACTAACCTGGTAAGATTTGACGTGATACCATAGCTCATGGTTGCTGCTAACTTAGCATCACCAGTAATCCCCACATGAACACAAACCATCCTTGAAATGATGGAAACGGTTTGCGTCCCTTACAATAATTTCCAACATGACAATCTTGGAGGTAAACTTAATTGCAGTGTGACAGTCACCACATGCATGGATGTTTTTCATTATCTGGATGGGGTTCCAGGGCTTGTGTTGATAAGACCAAAAGCAATCGCCTACTTTTTCGCTATTACAGCAAAGCATCTGTTCCTTAACCTCCACCCCAACATTGTGAAGTACAAACTTAGCATTAGGTACCTATCCTGCTTCCTTCATCTACCTAGCCAAAGTCTAGCATAGTATTAATTTTTTCAGATTGAGAGTGCCATATATCTCCTACAAAGAATGTATGAAACCTGTTATTTACCTCCACAAAACTCCATCCAGGTATCTTTTGCAGTCGCCTATCTTTCATCGTTGTCCTCAACCTTATCACATCATCCCACCTACTAACTGCAGCATAAAGATTTGACATCTACACATGCCATCCAGGATTTCAGGATCAAATTTAAGCAGGTCCTTCGCTGCATGTTCTCCTAACTCAACATTGCAGTGAACTCCACATGCACCGAGCAAGGTTCCCCATACCGTAGTATCAGGCTTAACAGGCATCTTTTAAAAAAAAAAAAAGTTTGCCTCATCTAGATGTCCAGCTCTCCCCAGAAGGATTCAAGCCCAATTCTAACTATATCATCCCATATTCTCTTCCCCTCATTCAAGTCTGATAATTTGGCACAGGCAGCAAGAACAAAAGAAGAAGTATAATTGTCTGGTTTTAGGCCTGCTATCTGCATTCGTTTATACAATTCGATGGCTTCTTCACAATGCCCCATTTTAGCATACCCTCTAGTCATTACATTCCATAAAAAGCCATCTTTTCTTTTCATTCTATCAAAGATAAGTAGTGTAGAATTCATGTCACCGAGCACAGAATACATACCTATAATTTTAGCGGCCACAATGATGTTTTGGTGGGCTTCAATTCTGAGCATGTGGGCATGGGTTTCGTTCAATTCCTTCATATTTTTACAGTCTTCTAGCATAGAAACATACATGCTGATATGAACCTTGTGGGCACTGGTGCCTTGGTAATTTTTTTGCTTTTGGGTAGTTGTGTTGTAGTGGTAATATAGGAACACGGAGTGCACTGTATGGATTTTCCAACAGCATTACCATAATCAAAGTGCTGTTTGGCATTTATGAAATTGTTTGAGAAATGATTGTTGGGGTAATGTAAGGGTAACGGGAATGGATTGGGTAGGAAGTCTATGGTAGCCATTGTGTAATCAAATGAAGTTTCGATAGCCACTGAGTGCTTTGGGGAAGGGAACATCCTATTCTTAAAAAACCATAGTGCAATTCTGGTGGATAGATAGATACATAATATTTTCATAACGTCCACGAGATCAAAAATAGTCCATAGGACCTCCAACCAACAAAAACATAGTTCAACTCTATAATCATTTGGTCAATTACATCATGAATTTTCCAACTCAAATTGGCAACATCTTCATTTTCATTTTTTAATTACATTTCATGTGCTTTTGAATTTGTCTAGCAAGTAGCTAACTATGTGAGGTAGAAAGGAAGGTGATAGCTCTAAATCCATCGCTAATTATAAACTCAAGCCCAATCTCATGGATTAGGGTAATCGGTAATGCAAACCCACTTCTAGTAAACTACAGTTTTATTGAGATCAATACTACCTTCACTTAATACCCCACCAAATAGTAGATCGAAAATATCTCAAAAAAATCCTAATTGTCGTAGGGATCTTGTTTACTGTTGTGTGTGTTCATATTTTTTGCTGAGAAAATGTGGGTGTTGTAAAGCATCGTAAATTTTTCTTTGTAATGGGGGTCTATCACTTGCGCACACATTCAAAAGGTAGCCTATGAGACTCTTATTTTTAATACCTCTTTTCTTGAGAACAAATGCGCTAAAATTATTTGGAACTTTATTCCTCATCCGCAAAGTAATTTGGGATGGATTTTACGGTGGCAAGATGCAATTAAAAAGATTGTTAGATTTTTTAGACATCTAGGTAAAAAGGTAGCTGGTAACTTTAATAATCATATGAAAAGCTTAGATGTAGATATTGTTCGAACTTAGACGAAGCTAATTTCAGACCCTACTACAACCAATATATAGAGTCATCTAGCTTACTTGCGTCAACAAAATAGAATTTTTGAAAATCGTAAGGCAATTGGAGCAATCTTAAAAACACATCTATCTTGGCTCAAATCAGGGGATCAATCTACTATTGAGTTTTTTAAATTCCTTAAGGGATCTAATAAACACGTTATTAACCAAATAAATGTGAATGGGATTATTATCAATAGTCATAAAGGCATCCTAGATGCCTTTTATCATCAATATTCAGAGGTATTTAAATTTGCAAGAGTGGATGATGCAACTCTTCAACCCTGCCTTGAAGTTACCCTAAACATGGGGGTCCGAGTTATCATTGACACAGAGCAATGTTCGGTTGATGATTTACACTAAGAATTATTTTCTATGGCAGATCATAAAGCTCTTGGGTCAAATGGTTTGCCTCCTGAATTCTATAAAAAGATGTAGTCAATTTTGGTAGAAGATCTCCACAAAATTTACTAGGAAGCCCTTGTCACAGGGTCTCTTAGTGCTGTCATTAATCAGGGTTTTATTAAATTACTTCCCAAAGTGGGTGACCCTTCTTTGATTACTAATTGCAATTGATTGCATTATTAAATGTTTCATATAAAATCATTACCAAGGCAGTGGCACTTAAGCTTAAGCCTCATCTTCATAAAATTATTCCATCGCATCAAACATGGTTTATGTTGAGGAGATTTATTATGGATAATATTATTATAGTAGTTGAAGGTATGGCATGGGTCGCAGATTCTAATCAGGGCATAGTTTTTCTCAAATTAGATTTTGCCAAAGCTTATGATAAAATAGAGTGGCCCTTTGTAATTGCTATGGTGGAAAAGTTAGGCCTTGGGACTACTTTTGTTTGCCATGTTCAAATGCTTTTTTCAGATGCTAATGCCAAAATATGCATATCAAGAAAGTTATTTCAAGGCATTGAATTGCAGTACTTAGTAAGACAGGGTCGCCCTCTTGCTTTGTACCTATTTATTTTAGCAGCAGATGCCCTTGGTCATCTTCTTAAAAGTTGTGTTAATGTTGGTTTAATCCATGGAATTTCTCTTTCACATTACCCTTATCAACTTATTTACAATCAATTTGTGGATGATACTTTCCTTCTTTTGGAAGCACAAGAAAGGTGTATCGAAAATGCTCTTAGTTGTTTAAATATGGTGGTTGTGGTGGAAAAGTTAGGCCTTGGGACTACTTTTGTTTTCCATGTTCAAATGCTTTTTTCAGATGCTAATGCCAATGCCAAAATATGCATATTAGAAAAGTTATCTCAAGGCATTGAATTGCAGTGCTTAGTAAGACAAGATTTCCCTCTTGTTCTGTACTTATTTATTTTAGCAACAGATGCCCTTGGTCATCTTCTTAGGAGTTGTGTTAATGTTGGTTTAATCGATGGAATTTCTCTTCCACATTACCTGGATCAATTTATTACAGTCAGTTTGCAAATGATACTTTCCTTCTTCTGTAAGCACAAGAAAGGTGTATCGACAATACTCTCAGTTGTTTGAACACTTATTGTATAGCTTTGGGCTCTATGATAAACTGGTATAAAATGCAAGGTATTCACATGTCATATGTTAATCCCTCCTTCCCCCACCCCCATTGGGCTTTGAAGTATCAATGGAAGTGGCTTAAGCCTAATACCTATTTTACACTTATGGGCATACCATTTGTGTTTCATACTACTCTAGTGCAGTTTTGGCATAATGTGTGTAGTAAGGTTAAAACAAAAGTTTTAAAATGAAGTAATCAACCATTATCTTTGGTAGGTAAATTCATTGTTTGCTCGAAGATTCTACAAACCATGCATATATATTATTCTTCCTTTATGACCTCCTCTTAGAGTGCTTACAAAAATCTTCATAGAGTTCTCTGAACTTTCTTTTGGGGAAATGTTCATAATTAGAAATACTTTTCCAATGTGGTCTGGCAAACCTGTATGATGGATAGAGAAGTAGGAGGTCTTGAATTTCCTAAATCCTATATGCAACGTATTTTTCTTGCTGCCAAGTGGGTAATTCGCTTGCTAGAAGGAGATGAGCTTTCAAAGATTATTGTGCACTACAAGGTTTCCAAAGCACTTCCTAGTGGTAGTAAAATATGGAGTCATACCCACTAGCTTAATTGGTTAGTTACTCATGCATTGATGAAAATTCAAGGTTCTATCATATTGCAACAAATATGGAAAGGTTGGGACAAAATAAAGTCTTTACTCACTTGGGACATGTCAAATTGTGTTTATCAGCAACTTTCCCTTCATTCCATTTGGTGGTCTTCGCTTTTGTTCAATCCTGAGGGGCCACTAGTGTGTTATAAAACTTGTCAAAGTATTCAATTTCTTCACAAAGGAATATTGCATATAGGAGATTCTAAATCAATACAATGGAACTCTTTTAGACTAGCCCTCTTTTCGAAGAAAATTCAAACTTTTGGCCAAAGCTAAGAGAACATTTGAGGTTATTAGGAACAAATTGGAGACATTGATCATTGCTAGAGCAGGTTTTCATTCCAATCATCGTTGGTGGGATGTTTGGTGTTGGCCAAATCAAGGTGTGTTATCTAAATTTTTCGTCAGTATGGCTTCAATTTGGTGCAAGATAGAAGTTTTTTTGTTAAGATTAATCAGCATTAGGGCGTTCATGATGCGGAACCCCCCTAGGGCCGACGTTTTTGAGATCTCAAGAAGCATATGGCTCAACCAAAAGTGATTTTTTTTGCTTGGTCACTCCTACATCAAGGACTACCCATTGGTCAGAGATTGCAACATTTGGGAATGAAAGTTCCCAAATACCCAATGTCCAGAGAATTGGATTCCTTTTGGCATGTTTTTATGGCTTGCTCTATTGTTAAACAAATGTTGCATTGGGTGGCTTCAATTGTAGGTCTCACAAGTGCTACTCTTTATACGCATCATGTTCTTCTAAGGGATGATATTGTTGGTGCAAGGTTGAATGTGCTTTGGCATGCTCTCAAACTTCAAATTTTATTTGAAATTTGGAAAATCAGATTGCATCTTCATTTTCAAAAGCAGTTATCTGAGGTTTCTATTAATCATTCATTGCAATTGGGTATCCTTGCCTCAATCGCCTTGCAGCGACACATTCAAGCAGAGAAAAGTCATGTGCACTTTGCCTATTTCAAGAAAATTTCGAGTTTATTATAGATTCTTGGCCTTCGTGTTGCCTCTCGGCTTGTTTGATGTTCACTTGTTGAAACTTTTGTATTAGTGTTCTTTGTATTTTGTTTTTATTCTAATAAAAATTTCTAGGTGTATTGGGGAACCCCTGAACAACCCACCCCCAACTTAATACCTCACCAACATGCAATTTTATGAGATCAATACTCTACATCCACTTAATACCCCACCAATAGTTCTAGCGAAATAGAAGACTCTGGGAAGCTTAAAAGTAGTGTGTCATCTTGAAAGCGCACCAAATCTCATGCAGTATAAATCATTAAATCTATCATGGTCTCAATCATCGACAATCCAAACGATATAGATTAACTCTTTATAAGCAATATCACCGAGTAACAACAATATCTCTAATCACTTCTTAATGGAGGAGAATGACCAATAAATTCAACTATTACATTTTGACAAAACTAAAACCATAACTTGCAAAGGCGAGTAGTCCCCTGTAGAACAAAAACTTTTTTCATTTTCCATAATTATTTTTTTCCTTCTATAACATTGTATGATTATACACACATACATAGGTAGATAGAAAGTATCAAGATATAAGAGATACACGAAGAAAGAGAAAGAAATACATGCATTCATCACCTTCAAGAGAATGCCATGTCAATAATTAAGATTAATAATATTTTTATTACAATTATAAATCTCTCGTTCACATCATTATTAAAAGTTGTCAATATTTTTGACTTCTTTTTCATATTTTCTTCTACATTATAACATATCTAAATTCTACTAATTTATAGTGTTGTTCGATGGATATCCCCTAGGATTTAAATCGAAAGGTAAGTTAAAGTCATACACATGATTTTAAACACTTCCCATGCAAAGAGACAAGGTAGGAACTTATTTCAAAAATCTTTGGACCAATTGGCTCTTCTATTTTCTCTGACATGGAACATTTTCAACCTTAGTCAAATTCATCTAGGGGATCCTATTCCAAGGCAATTCTTTTTAATACAATCAAAATTGTCAATGAGTTATTATGTCATAATTATTCGTTGTGACCTTTTCTTCAATTGGTGTGGCCTCAAGACGTTTAAATCGTTTATAAGCCCCAATGCACCTGTTTCCCATGTTTTGAATCTAAACTTACGTATCCACCTTGCCCAATTTTGTTTTAATGAGATCAAAAACATGTCTAAAGCTCTTCTTTAGTATCATAAACTAAGAATTGCAACTAATAAACTCAACCAACGAAACTAAGGGATCAACTAAGGCCACAACACTAAAAATAATAATAATATGAACAATATAAAAAATTGCAAACTACATATTAATCTTTCAAATTTTGATGTAAATTTAACAAAAGAAAATTTTGATGTACTTATTGGTTTTCTTTGTGATTATAATGGAAAAAGTAAAAATGAAAACACAATAATACATCACACAACGATTTAAAAAAATTCTTTTAGACCTTGTTACATTAATCTTATAGAATTGCTAGTAGTCTAGTGGTACATCATTAGATACTAAAAACCTTTTATGGTTGAAACACCACACACCAAACTCATACTGAAAACCCAAGCCTTAGGCTTGGGCTTGTACTTCAGATAAAATGCTAAAATTCATTCCTCAAACACACCAAAAAAAAATCATTACAAGAGATTGACGAGAAAAGAGACTGTCTACAACACTTGCACTGAAATAAATGGATTATAAAAAGGAATTAAAAAATATCTTACTTTTTAAGAATAACCATGTCAAGAAATACGTGGCTATGGATTCAATATTTTCTTTGGGCATATATGGTAAATGGACTCTATAAGGCCTCAATTGAATCTAATAAGTACACTTGAGTCGACCTAATAGTGAAGAACTTGTGCTCTTGAAAAGGTCTTCACAAGTTCAAATATTGTACAAGATAAGATAAGTACACCTCATATTTGAAACGCAGTTCGATGGTAACATATAAGGAATACAAGATGGTCTCATATATTGTAAGCTACAGTGCAAACCGTAACCAAGACATCTAGTTCATTTTTGTATCTGGTAATTAATTTCTTAAATGCAGTCCAAATTATTCTAAAATCAATATTAACAAAAATGAAAGATATATTGCAACTTATCCACCTCAAATTGGGGCGACTCCATTAATATTTATTGCAACTTATCCTTTGCATAACTACAAGTATTTTCATTTTTGAAATTAATTAAATCCATTCCCATAGATTTGTAACTATTTTAGCGACACATTTGAAACTTCTAAGGACCAAAACTCATTTCCAAATTATTCCAAAAATCAATGTTAACCAAAAAGAAAGATTATCCTACTCCACTTCAAATTCAAATTGGGACGACTCCCTTTATTATTATTTATTGCAACTTGTGCTTTGCATAACTACAAATATTTACCAAGGAAAATATTTTGTATCTTATTTTTCGAAACTATCTAAACCCACCACTCCCATAGATTTGTAACTATTTTAGTGGCCATTTGAAACTTTGAAGACCAAAACTCATTCCCATTGGTCATCCATAGTGCCAGACAAAACATAGCAGTGATATAAACAAGTGTTAATCATTTCACAAATGATGAAATAATACGTCCACATCCAGAGTGCAAGATCAACAAGATGTTCCAGAGTATCACAAATTCCACATAAATGATGGATTAAAAAAAATATATTTTATTCAAATGCATATCAGCTTTGAAGTAATACATGCAGCCAAACAAGAGCAATTGGGCTGACTTCAACCAACCTTCTTCCAAATAAGTTCCAAGACGCCATGGAATAGAGGCGTCAGAGGAAAAGACAAACCCCCCTCCACATGCAATATTGCACTATTTATACAAGAAATGAGGAGACATTTCGTTCAACAGTCAGTCTTCCAATTGTTTCCTAGAATCTTGCAACTTTCAACCATTCACAACCATTCTGCTTCCCACCCATAAAAAACAACTTCACCGCTCATTTTGAAAGACTTTGTGACCCTTCAGACTATCGTTCAGTAGGTGCTTTGACGTTTAGCTTATCTCATTCCGTTGCCACACCTAAGAGCTCAATGACTAGTCATAACTTCGACTCATGAACAACGCAGCAAGCCAAAGAGATGGCAAGGCAATTTGAAAATATTCATTCAAAAAAGGGCAATTTGCAAAAAAACTTGTTCAAAGAAAAGGCGATTTGCAAATACTCGTTCAAAAAAAAACGCAGTTTTCAAATACTCGTTCAAAAAAAAGGCAATTTGCAAATACTCGTCTACATAAAAGGCACTTTGCAGATACTCATTCAGAAAAAGGCAATGATAACAAAAAGTTGCATAGATGGCAATAATTATAGAAATTCATACTTAGATTTTATGGATTTTAATTTTATCAATAATCTGTAACTTTAAAATAACTTAGGAAAGAGTTGACTCCATTTGGTTTCTTAAGAGTAAGAAAAATTAGGTGCACAGGGTCACTTTGAAGGAGTATTAGAACTATGAAAATAGAAGGAGATAACTCTTTTTGCAATCAATAATTTATGTTAAGTTGGAAACATAAAATTGTGTATAGGTCGTTTTGTGAAAGCATTAACTATTTAAATGTCTTTAATTTCAAACAGAGTTTTGAGTGTTGGGATAAATGGCAGACACAATCTTGCGCCTGCGCCTCTCATGCAAATTTTACATGTTGCAATTTTGTGAGAAGCAAAAGCTTCAATTAATTAATAAAAAAAAAATATTGAGCAGAGCAGAGACTCGTGATTGGATTTGTATACTCGTGACTCCAAGGTCAAAAAGTAATATTCATATCTAATGCCTTCAAAATTTAAAAGAAAGATGTTAAGCCACCAATTCAAGAAACAAAGAATAATGCATGTTTAACTCTCGTTTAGCTTTGTATAAGAAAGAAAGACGACTTTAAAAAAAAAATTAAGAAAATAATTTATTCAGCCCACTATCCTGAGGCCAAAGCATTTGTGCTGCAAACTAATCGTGGATGAAAAGGAAGGCATCAAGGTTTATATTATTTCCAAACCAACAAGCCAACCCTCTTGAGTCTATAACTTCGAAGCAGTAATTGCTCTCAAATTTACAGAGTACACTGAGCAAAGACTGAGAAGCTGGCTCAAAAGAATAAGAAATGGATTTTGTAATTTACATTTGCTGCTATAGCAAGATACAAGATGCAAGTTCTTTGCACTTGAACAACCTACCCAGCTTACAATAAGCTGCCATCGACAAATCCAAAATCTGCAAATATCAGACACGATGTAAAAAGAAAATAATATCAGAATCTAAATAACACTACTCCATCCCTCAAATAGTGCCCCAATACCACTTCCTGTAATAAGTTGAGATCTTTACCTCAAAACTCTACGAAAAAACCCTCCTGAAGATACAATAACAAGGAAAACGACACACCCTTTACATGCATGTCTTTCAAGAAAGTTACGACTTCCCACCATGGACAGGTTGTGTGGCAGGAGGTTTTACCAATGCCGTTAAAGAATCCATAATACCCGAAAAACTGGGTCGCTGCCTTGGGTCACTGTAACCAAACCGAGATATTATAAATCTCTGTCACATAAAAACTTGTTCTATCCAACCCCAGGAATATCTGCCTCGGGAAGGAACGAAGCCACCAAAACTGTAGGATTTGTGAGCTTGAAAACATCAAGACATCGAAAATACTCGGAAAAAAAAACTTACTTAGCCCAGCAAGCCTCGATTAAGGAAGCTATTTCAGGGTGCATATCTTGGGGAAGTGCAAGCCTCCTGTTTTGAAAGCCAACAGCTCCCACAACCTGTCTCAATTCATTCAAAACGCGCAACATTCAAATTATAAAATAAATCTGCCAAATCAGATGAAAGAAGCAGAGGATGAATCATATCAACTACTCATCCCATGATAAAATCACCAATGGTTCTGCCAACAAAGAGAGAGCAAAGTGAATCCTAAGGTGTAACATATTATGTAAAGTGAATGAGATTTGAACTCGAAAAGTTACCTAAATTCGTAGGGACCCTAGTAAAAACTTAACAAGAATTTCAAATTTGTAAAATAACATCATGTCAGACTGCCTATGGTTCCTATATAAAAACTGTTCCAAAGACAAAAAAATACAAAGTACAGGATATATAAAAAGACAACAAACTAAGATCTCGGATGGAAAGTATCACAATCTTCAATACACTGCAGAGCTTGAAACCCGAATGAAAATACTTGAGTATATCTTGCATTAAAACGTAAAGGGAAATTGGAGTGTTTTGAATAGACCTGCGCTGGACTTAAGCCACTCCACGGCTGTTGCATGGTGACAAGCTCCCAAAGAATTACACCAAAGCTATAGACATCAGATTTCTCATTTGATGGCTCGTCACGAAGCACTTCAGGAGCCATCCATTCAGGCTGAAAATGATATAGAATAGATGAATTGAAAATTACATTTTCAAATTGTATCAGACAACCATTCCATCAGACGAGAAGCACAGTTCCCTGCATGTATCACATTACATAGTTAAGAACTTAAATACAACTATATAGGGTTACCGTTCCAGCTGCCGACTTAGAGGAGATGAATGTGTTTGCCTTGAATCGTGATAAACCAAAATCACAAACCTGTATCCATTCATCATGTTAGCATCCTAAAGGGTAGTGATCATAGCTTTGCATAAAGAGTTTTCATTCATTATTGCTACACCACAAGCTACAATTCACAAAAAATCGACAGCTCAATTAAACCTATATGCTGACCTTGACTTTCCATGTCTTGTCAACCAATAAATTAGGAGACTTCAGATCTCGGTGAACAATAGGAGGGATCATCCGATGTAAATAATTTATTCCCTTGGCCTGTACCCAAAATTAAAGAAATAAATAATTCAAATAATGAACCTACCTCAAGCAATTCAGACATCTGTTCAGCTTGTGCAAAGAAACTAATGCCAAAGGAAATCAAATGGTTATAAACCAACCACATCTAATGCCATTCGTAATCGTCGTCTTTCATCCAGTAACTCCCTTGCTCCTGCTCTATGAATTAGACGATACAAGCTACCCCTGCTCCAGAAGTGTGACATTAATCAGGATGATAAAAGGTCCAAAACATGCCATGATTTGGTAATTAAGATACTAACAGTACCTTGGTAAATATTCGGTCACTATTGACAAGTTGGGACGCTTCGTTACAGCACCCATGAAAAGGACAACATTTGGATGTCGCAAACGTTTCATGATCGCAACCTAATATTGTCCCAGAATAGGAGATCAAAACCACAATATACGAAATACACTTATTGCTAGATAACTGTCATCTTCTATGTGAAAACGGATAAAAAATTTCCAAAAGCATGCACGGGGGCATCCTGTATGAGTTGCTTAAAAAGTTCAAAAATATCAAATAATACAACCAAAAAATGTCAATCGATTTCATAAAATACAAACAAAAGATAATCAAGTACGGATTCTTTTAGACAGTAGTGCCAAGCATTTTGGACTAAAGACAAACACATTAAATCAAAACCCACTATAGATAGAGTGTATTACAATTCCAAGTTAGCCTTTCATTCCCATTACAGTACTAAAAAACCTGGAAAACTGTTTTTTGAATATATCTGCGATCAATGCAGTATCACCTCTAAAGCCTCTCCATTTACTAGTGTAGAACTATCATAAAACAAGAAAAATATCAGACAGAAAATAGAATGTTCTGATGAGACAAATTCTATTCAGTCCTACTTTCATAATGATGGACACAGTCATGGTAAGAAAACTCTCCTAATGGCGCTATTAGACTCTCCAAATGCCTATATTATATTCTCTTGACAATAAACTCATGACTGGTAGCCGGAAACTGCAACCTCCAAAAAACATGCTAAATACTTCAACAGAGGTCAGGGCGATTTTTCTTGGTGACTACAATAGAAATGGGTTCACATTGGTTGGCATGATAATACTTGTACAAAGTTTATTGCTAAGGAAATGTCAAAGTTTTAATCTGGAAGCAAATATCGTGATCCACATTTTCTACTTCATTTAGAATAAGGCCAAAAGGTACCTCTCTCAGGAACTCATTAAGTCGCTCTTCATACAAATCTTGATCTATGAGAATCTTCACAGCAACATCCTGCAATTTAATACCGAATCAAATATTTTGAAGTATTAGCCTTCTGTTTATATTTCTTTCTAGGCAGTAAAAATGAACTTTTGGATAGAACACTAAGTCAAATTCAATTCATATTTAATATAAATGAGAGATTCCTCTGCTGTCAATGAATGGTAATGGGCGATTTGATTATACATATTTGTACGCACAACCTCATTATAAATATCATGGAGACGTCCAAAACAATAACCAAACACATGTAATTTAGTCAGCTAGACAAGGATAAATTCAGAACAAGTTGAAAACTTGAAACAATTAAAAGTCCAATTTATTGCCCGCCAAAGAAACATATTCCCTGCAATGAATATACAGAAAACTAACAAAATAGAGAGGACCAAATTGAATGACCCAATATTATAGCCTGAACATGTTCGTCACTTATAAGATCATCTTAGTGAATGAATATGGACAATTATAATCTGACGCTATAAAAGGAATCCAGAACTTGGTCGCTAGGCCATGCGGAGAAGAGGAGTGGACCTTCTCACAGATAGCTGCTATCACCATCAAGTTAGGCCATAGGGCAGAATAGTGCCTGGTGATGAGAGGTATTTTAACACCTTTTCCCTGTACTCCAAACCAACTTTTGACTATCTATTCCTGTTTATTTCATAGTCAAAAAGGCATGTAAGTAAGTATGATTATCCTTATTTCAACCCACACTATCATTATTTATATGACATGAAATCTATCTTATGCCTCTACATTTATGTTTAGATGTCGATTTCCATTGTTTAAGTTACCTGCAATTTATATGAATGTGGAAATGAGATTTTTCTATAAGCCGGTCAGAAATAAAGTTATTCATAGATATGTTTTTAAAGCACTTGCGAGACAGATTACAACAGAATAAAGCTTCTGTGATCTTAATTGCTGTTAACAGGAGAGCTAAGGGTTAGAGAAGATAAAATGATGAACATTCCTGACAAGAGAGATATTAACACCACGTGGTTTTTAAATGTTGAAAACGTTATTTATCAGAAAACTCGAACCAGAACTGCTTTCAAAGAACAACCCAATGATGAAATCAGTTGCGAATATTTACTTGCTTTTATATTTCCAGCAGTTTTTATATTTTTCCCCATGTCCAGCATTGAGCTTTACAAGGATTCAGTAGTTTAGGATAAACAACAGGGAACCATGGATTCTTGCATTTCCAGTTCTAAAAATCCGTTTTGAGTTTCCAGTTTTGTTATCAGTCAATGATGGCCTCCAGATTATGAAGTTTTGATTCATCAAAGAGGAGATTGCAATCCTAGGCATGCAAGCATCAATTTCATTTCCAGCATTTCATCTAGAGAACAAACCAGTTTTTTTACAGTCATTTAATGCTGATGAGGACTGACTTCCAGTTTTTCCAGCAGCAGTAGATTTGAATCATTTGATGATGAAATTCATACTTTGCAATCCGATTTCTGTTCTCATGAATTCAGGATCGATGTATGATACATATGCATTTAGAATCCAGTCCTCATATGTATTCCTGTCTCCTGTTAAAACTAAAGACAAAATATTAATATTACTAGGGCTTATTATGTTTATAAATTGTCATGTGTAACTATGCTGATTGGCACATATCTAACATGAGAAAGTTGTTATGCATACTGTGTCTACAGTGGGCAATCAACCTTGGGGAGAAGAGAAAACACTACTGAACAACCATTGATTACATCTTGACCATTAAGGACATTGTGCCATCCATCTGTCCTTCCTGGTATCTTTCCGTACATAAGCATGCATTCAAAAATGGTAGCGCACCACGTTTGCACAGGCACTACCGGCTGGGCTTTTTCTGCGACATTGCCTCCGTCTGCATCACAACACCTTGAGGAGCTCAGGAGGCTCTTTTAGAGATCGTGATGGCATACTTGGCCTCAAAAAAGGTTGTTATGCATTCCATGTTTCCTTCCCTTAAAAAAGGGTTGAGTAGCACCATCTTAGCTATGTCTTGTAATGGCTGTATTTTCTTCTTGACATGCTTTACTTGGTAGAGGATCTTTGGATCCAGTAAGGGCCAATGGTCTGCAGCATTTACAGGGTCCAGTAATCCATCTGTGCAGCCTCTACTCTACATTCTTCCTTGAAAACATTATTTTCTTCATCTTTTTCAAAATAATGCGACATGGATTCTTGGGGATTTACAATTGCATGGGGGTTAAAGCGGAGCATTATTTGTAAGGGTGCCATGTTACTTTGTTTGTCAACATGAACTTGAGCATACAGGCAACCGGCAGTTCCGAAAATCAACTCAACCACAGTCTGGCACTTAAAACATGGTTGTCTTAGAAGTGTCTTTGGGGTTCCATTGTTGAAAGCAAGAGCATTTTGTCTTCTGGTTGAAACCAGCCCACCCTGTACAGTTCGTTTAAATTCAAACATTTTTCATTTCATTTCGTTTGTATTTGTGATTCTGTCTCTGGAATTTTTCCTTCTCACCCTGAATTCAAACACAGACATTATGTAAAAATTTCAAATATTTCTTCCCCGGCTTAATTGTATCATAGCTTTTGCTATAACTTGAGCTGCTAAAAAAATTGGGACACGTATCAAATTTTCTCATTCTTTCAGTTACAAATAGCAGACAAGACCTTCCTTTATGTTTTTTTCCCATCCTGGAATCTATGAACAGAAGCCCATTTGTAGCTTCAATGTTGGTCCTTGGAGCTGATGTAGTTTCTATTTATGCACAATTTCTTCCCAAAAAACTCTTCATTTCCAACATTGTGAACTGTGGAAGCTTAAAATATTTAAATATCTTGTCTTATTTGGGGTCTGATAATGCCAACAAATTCAACTTCAACTCCTCATTAGTTGTGCAGATTGATCTACCCAAGCAACATTGAATATCCTGTATGCACATGTGGAGTGAGTTGAGAAAGGCAAGTCATAAGTGTATTGTTTAAAAATAAATATTAAAAAATGACGAAAGATAACCCATGTTCATTGATTTTAAATGTTATAGGAGAGGCATTCGTCAATCAAGGCAGATAAATCTATCAATCAAGGCAAGGATGCCCATTTTTTACCACAACCTGTGTGTAAAGTGCTGACACTCAGTAAGGGTAAAAAAGGTAGCGTATGGAATGGTGCAGATTTGTTCCAAACAATTTAGAATGAATTCATGTCATTTCTGCTTTGAGCAATGCAACACACATTAAGTGGAATTTGATGTTACTTTATTGCTCGGTTCGATGTTCGGTATTGATGTTCTTAATAGTAGAAAAAAATATTATAAAATTATTGAAGAAATGACATTTTATGCTTATTTATAGCAATTACTTAAAGAAATGGCCACATCTACGAATCTCAAATGGCAGCACAATTGAATTTCTATCGGCTGTCTCCCTCTTTTCACAGCTGGAATGCAAAATTTATTGTGCTTTTGAATAAGAGGACAAACCATGATTAAACTATTATTTCTATCTACATCTATGAGCTTAGTTTGGTACTACTGATAGGCATTTCTCTACAAAGAGAAAGATAAAAGCAAGCATTGTAGCCATAGATCAGAAACAACCGCAGAAAGGCAGCCACAGTGAAAACAAATGCCATTGCAATGTGCAGATTTGGACACATATAGATCAAACAATAGTGAACACACCAAAGGGGATCAGTCCTCAAATGCCCAAACGTAGGTCAATGAGAGACTTGAATATACATCCAATTACAATAGAAAGTGCTAGGATAAAAGGACCCTAGAATTAAAGGCTAACTAAATAAAACTAAAAGAAGAAGAAAAGCTCAAAAAATAAACGAGAAGGGGTGAACCCAAAGCAGTAAAGTCCCAACCCATGTGATTAAGGTACCAATACAAATGACCATGTTGGGGAAGCAAGAACCCCAAATGTGGTATGATGACAATCGGAAAGATTGGATGTTAGTCCCATCAAACATCTCTGACTATGCACGGGACTAAGGATTCATCTATGTCATCGTCTGTCAGTCTGAAAAGGCCAATGCAGCATCTGATGATTCTCATTGGGGAGTGTCGTCGGGATTCAGATGAATAGGAGAGCGAGTGTGGCAGAGGCTGTGACACCCAACAGTGAATGTAGCGTGGTAGAGCTTCTGGTTCAGCGTTGTTTAGGACATGCCAAGAAACCCCTTTCCAGTATTCTCTGAAGGATGTCCATACCATGTTCTTAAGCTCTTATTTTGGCACACGCTGAGACTGCTGCAAAAGTTCAACTGATCAGAGTCGACACCTGTTCGTTGCATTTCGTGAAGCAATGCCAACTCCTCATGAGGATATCCATGTCTTCTCTTGGCTGGAATTATAATATTCTAAGTTACTAGCACCGTGATATGTTTGTTGAGCAAAAAATTAAGAGGAGGATCGAATTTATTTATTTATTTTTTTAATTCTTCAGTTGTCTGAGGTATGAATTTAAGCAAAATTGCAAATATTTTTTTCGCATAAAGTTTTTGAATTTAATTTAATTTTGGAGCCAATTGTAGTGATTCCCAGAAAAAATTCATATAATTTTTTTAATATTTGATAAAGAGGGGAATTTGGAGTGTTGAAATGGCGAATGGTTTTACAGGTCGTCTGAAAAGGAAGGGTGTGGCTAACATTGAAGCGGAATATTGCTATGGCAATGTCTTGGCATCTTCAAAAAGATTCTGCCTGGTGAGTTTTTTTTAAAAACCTATGTTGGGGTTTTAGTTATTTCACATGCTTTCATGGCACGATTTGTGGTAAATACAGTGAATGCTTTATCAAAAATATTATGTTTCGTCTCCTTTGAATAGCATAAAAAAAATTAAAAATCAGAGAAATTCGCAATGCTGTAGCCTGAAATGGGTTTCAATTTCCAAGATTTTTTGCTTTGGTTTGGAATAGCTTGGGTTAATTTTCTACAAGGCATTCACTCCACAAATTCTTCCAGGGTTTCCAGCAGCATGTTCCCCTGATCTTCCAATAAAATTCAACACAAATTGCTTTTCAAACCATAAGGATGCTGCTCTATTTACATCTAAATTCTAAAATTACAATTTGTTAGCATTCCTATCGGCGTTTACATGGTACCTTCTGAATGTGCTATTGCTAGTTATGTCCTAATGAAGCTAATTCATTTATCTCCCACCTTCGTCCTCTTCCCTTGTAAATACACAGTAAGAAGGGAAGAAGGCTGGTTGGTTGATGTGGAAAAGTGACCTCATAAACTTGTGCAATTGAGAAGTGGTCTGTTATCATTGCCCAGAAAACCACCACTTTTCAATTGGAAGGATGACCCCCCTTGCCGGAAAGGGTCTGATACAGATTATCTATCTGCTATTCTTTATTTATGTACTTCAATTTCTGCACTTCCAATTCCGTATGTTTCACTTGTGATATTGAAGTTGAAGTTTTCTTTCCTGAAGATCGTATGAGTTTCCTTTTTAATCGTAGAATTTATAACTTCGGATTAGAATTAGTTTTCATTGAAATTATTAGTTTGCTTCAACAAGTACATTATAATGTCTGTTCCTTGGGTGTGGAGTTCCATTTACACTTTTATAAATAAGTATAAATATATTGTGAGTGTGTGTCTATAAGTTAGTCCCTCCTAGGTTCAATGTCAAAATTCTGTCATAACCCAGAACCATGATATGCACACAAACGAGACATAGGGATCAAATGTGTCAAACTCATAATTCTCTTGAGTTGAATCTAACAAAATGAAAACACAACAACAGATAAGTGACTTAGAGCCCCCACTCAGGAGGTCCAAAGAGCATGGGACTAGGGAAGCCAGAATGAGGATGCAAATCCATTCAAGGCCTAAACAGTCAAATTGAACAGCAGTATTGATTGATATATGTAAAAGTATTCCAACAAACAAACATTCACATATAACAGCCATTAATAGCAAAATACAACAGCAGACATATTGCATAAATAACACCTATTTGATTGCATATAATTTGATGATCAAATGATAGAGATGTCTCAATATAAATACACTACCAAAGATTAGCTTCGCTAGAACCATACCCCTTTAAGGTACCTTCACATAACTAGCCTTTAACTTATCATTAACATAAACTCCAAGTTTTCATTACTACTTCATCAAACTAAGTCTTATCCCAGCCTATAAATATTCAATAGGTAGCCTTGTAAGCCCAATACCACTCCATGCAAAAAAAGGTCTCCAAACTGGCATAAAGATGGGTGGGGATATCATCGATGGGTACAGCTAGTCTTGCTGTGGCTACTATTGCTTCTTGGTTCCTTTGACCATGTTCAAATTATGCTTTTACCATTTGGCCATATGGCTAACCATTGTAAACTTCAATCTTGTTTATGGACACTGATCAGGTTAAAGTGAGCATGTCGAGCTACATTAGAAAAAGAAGTTGAATTGCAATGTGCTGTTGTGCATGAGAAAATTCAAGCAGAAATATTTTGACTTTGCTAATTGTGCCAATTATCACCCTCACTTAAACGTTGCTTATGGCTTCTGCGTACCTTTGTCATTGCCAGCATCAACAGGGTGTTGCTAGCAAGCATTCCATTTGTTCTTCCATACGCCCACTTACAGCTTTCCACATGGTAGTCATTTGACTCATTTTTGTATTACAAAGGATAAGAAAGTGTCATCGTCAGCAAACTTCCTTTTTGTTCATGAAGTGTCATGGTTGGCGTCGATGACTGTCATGATACATTCAACAAATGGCGTCATCAACCATTCATCTTTCAAGATTTTGGCAAATAAAGCTCTTTGGGGGCACAGATTTAGTGTGAGGCTAGATTTGCCCTTCTCTATCATCAAGCACTTGATCTATCCTCTCCATCATTGGACACTGGTAGTCTTACAACAAGGCCGACTATCAACTATCGTTCGACGATGCCGACAATCGAACACTTGGTGCCCTACAAAATTGGAGGTATTCTTTCTAGTCGTTTCTCAATTTCAATAGCATAGGTTGAGTGCAACATCTCGTAATCACTCATTGGCCAATGAAACAATCTATTTCAAAATACCTATTGTATCTTCAGAGGTGTTGACTAAATGGATAACTCCCTCTTCATTAGGTAAATTTGTCTTTCTGAAATAGAGTCATTGCTTATACTTATGATTTTCTCCAACAAATTTTGCAATACTAGTATCCTATGAGGATTTTTGGTGTAATGTCTTTTCCACATAACAAAATATCCCCTTCCTCACTTTTTGTTGATCCTCTACTACAAAATGAAACCACATATAAGCACCTGAAATTTTGGTGGCTTAGCCATTCCCTACAGCAATGTAGGCACATACGCATTGTAGGGGATCACAACTACTCGTATCCCAACATACATCAATTCATATCCAAACTACAAACAAGCCTAGAAATTACATCCATTCCACCAATCTACCTATGCAAAAAATAAATAACATACATACACATGAAGCACTTATCATAACATCTTATTTCCCAAAATGCATCCATTCATATCCAAACTACAAACAAGCCTAGAAATTATATCCATTCCACCATCTCCTTGTGCAAAAAAAGTAATAACAAACCTGCATGTGTGCGAAAATATTTTGAAGCCTTTAAGAAATCAAAGACTTCAAGGAAAATAGTTGTATGCAAAAGAGCCAAAGTGTGTCGGTAAGTAAGAAAGAAAGAAAGAGAGAAATTATATCAATGTCCCTGAATAACCAAAAGCAAGTGGATGGGACTTGAGTATACATCCAATTACGATAGATGGTGCTAGGGTAAAGAACCCTAGGAACATCGACTATCTAAAGAAAAGACGAAGAACAAAATCACTGAAAATAAACAAGGGGCAAATCCAACACAATAAAGCCCCCAAGCCATGTGGTTAGGGTACCAATACAAATAGCCATGTGGAGGGAGCAAAAACCCTCGAACAACATGGGTTGAGGCAAGTTGGAAGGACTGGATGGTAGTCCCATCCAACATCTCTGATCGTGCTCGAGACAAAGGAATCATTTATGTCATTGTCTATCACTATGAAAGAGCCAATGCACGATCTGATAACGGTCATCAAGGAATGTCTAAGGCTGAGGGGGCTAGGTTGGGTAATCCTAGGAGGAAGCAAAGCACTCCCCATACAATCTCTCCTAACATCCAAGGCCGAAGTAACTCTCATGACAACAAAGAGATTCATAATATGTGCTTGTCCCCACAACCCAAGATCCAGTCATGAATGACCAAATCCATGATGCATCAAAAAGTCTATGATGCAAAGTAGGGGGAAATCACCGACATTAAGAGTGTTGGGGTACCTTGGTAGTAGTGTTGTGCAAAGATAAGCACCACTTCATTGACCTACCACCCTCAGTATGTGAAGCAATAGTATTTGAAGGGCGCTTAATGCCATCAACCTCTATGAAGGGTTGAAAGAATGAGGTGATCAACCAAGGGGCTCTAAGGGCTCCTTTAAAGGACTTGCATCGAAAGGTGACAACCTCTCGAAGAAAAAGGGCCATGACCCATTGATCCAAGTATAGAAATGAAGTGGATAGAGAGTTTCCCAAGTCTCTTTAAAGATAGTGATATCTCCCCTAGATCTCATAATAAATAGGGCATCTCAAAATGAAGTGCTCCTCAATTTCTACCTCCTTGAGGGAGAAAAGGCAACAAATCTAGTCCCCACATGAAATTTGATGATCAATCTCAACCCGCAACAGAGGTGAACACACCTTCCACTGCCTAAGGGGAAACCTCAAGTCACGAGACCAGTGACGCTAAAGATAGTTAGGGCCATGAATGGCACCATCCACTACCCACAAGAAATGCCCAGTATAACAAGGAAGCTTGGGGTTGAATGGTTGTGGGGAAAGGTCCAAGTGACTTGGATGTATCGTTGTAGATATCCTCTAATAGCTTTAATGATGACCTCCTTTAAGGGAAGGAACCGATGAGGGGCATCCAAAGAGTAATTGAAAGTAGGTAACCTATCAACAGAGACGCCAATAGATTGGAGGAGCAAACTAGTCTCAAGGCATAAAGGTTGGGTGGAACACTTAGCTTGGACAATGCACTGAGAAACAATTCGTTTGCAACGGATCATATGTTGTATCATGAGAGTCTAGACCCTCTCAATACGAGCCCAATCAATAGACCCCAAACTAGGCCCCCAAACCTTGGACCCATACAAAACCGTAGGTTTGATGACTGTATCAAAGAGACACATCTTTGAAGGGATATCCTAGAAGTGAATTTGAAAACATTGGTGCTCCAAGTCAAAAAGGTAGGCTTATCCCTTCCAAAGGCGTGACCAAGAGGTGGGCTAAATACTAAAATATGGTTCGGAAACTGGACTCCCAAGCAAGCTAACCCGATGTGATCTCCAAAGGTTCCCCTTTGTAGAGGAACTAGAACTAAGAAAGAAAATGTTTGGAGGTGTTGAATATCATGACCTTAGTTTTGCTTGTGAAGAATAAGAGAGAAATTTGAAATGTACTAAAGTAATAAAATAAATAAATATAGTACACAAGATATTATGTGGAAAACATGCAACTTACAGGAAAAACCATAGGACAATGGCAACTCTCTTTTTGTTGCATATGAATGATTTGTACATCACAATAACAGGGTCATACCCTTTAAATAAGAAAAACAAGGAAAATTCAAGAAATGAGTTTTGGAAACCGCATGAAATAGTACGTATGGGTCCAATATTGTACAATTGTACCACATTGTATGAAGGCAAAAATACACTTATACGGACGCCAAAAAAATTCTGAGGCGGCGCCCCCGAACCCCCGGGCAAGGGAGCCTTAAACAACCCCCTTGCAACCCCCCTCATGTCGGATGGCTTGTCGTACTGCAAATAATATTGCCAAGGGGATTACAAGATGTCACACCATTACAATTTTTTGGAAGTTTGGACATTCACTTCACCTCTTAACATTGCTAACGTTGACCACCAACTAACGAAGCTCGCAAAAACAAGGACATCAAGTTGCCTCTATAAACTATCCGCAGAGTGAGAGAAGAGAACGTCATCGACAAAAATAATTATGGCTATCATCACATTAGGTAAAATGCAACCATCATCTGCATGGGAATGTTGTCCAAGAAAATCCTCTAGCTCATTGATGCAAATGTTGAAGAGGGTTAGCGAGAGCAGGCATGCATCCTTGCTTGCCCCCAATGGTACTCTTCACAAAACTAGAAAGACCACGAGAAGCACAAAACTCCCCAACTATCTCATAGAGCCTCCAAGTGACAGTAATCTGGGATGTCAACATCACACAACTATTGGAAGATCAGAAGAGATGTCTCAAAACCGAGTCAAAGGCCTTCTAGAAGTCTACAAAACAACAAAAAACTTTAGAAGATTGATGACGAACCTCCTCAATGATAGCCTGAAGTGTGAAGATGTAGTCAATTGTTTGGCATTCCCTCATGAGGTTGGCTTGCCTGCTACTCTAAGATTACCTCTCTCCAAGTGCTCTAAAATTTGCATATCTAACACCATGGCATTAATTTTGGCAAACATATGCCCAATCATAATGGTCTTGTACTTGTTAGGGTTGGAGTTATCCCCAAGCTTATGAATGGGATGGATTATGTGCTTGGACCAAGAATGAGGAAACCCCAAGCAAACAACCTCATTAAAAAGCTTTGTCAATAGGAAGGCCAGGGAATCCACACCATATTTGAGGAACTCTGTATGAAGGCCCTCACAATCTGTTGCTTTGTTGGCACATAACTTTTGAATAGCCCTCGCACTATATTGGCAAAGAAAAAAGTAGAAGATGGTGGAGTGGAGACAATGACAATAGGCTACTATGGGATAGTGTAAAGAGAGCTAGCATTGGATACCCATGTCGGGAGATTGACGTTAAAAGCGAGGGTTTTCCTCGAAAGGAGATTGTGCCAAAATGTCTTAGGGGAATGGTGGAGGGCAGCAAGGAGATCAAGATGTCTAAACGTAAGAAACTCACATTTATTTTATTGGAGAAGACGATGATAGTCGCTATGAGTGGCAGACATGGAGGGAGGGTCATAGGCTAGAAAAAAACAATATCTCCTATGCAGGGATTTACATTCATCATTGTACCAACGGTTAATAAGGTAGGAGCCGTGGGGACGAGGTGAGCTAGAGTAGTGCACATTGTGGGGGCAAGAGTCAAGGGTTGCGTCCCATAGGGTATGATATATAAACTCGTACATGGACTCTGCGATGGGAAAAGGAAGGGAATAGTCTCTAGACATAAGTTGGGAGAGTCGAGCAACATGGTCAATAGTGTGCTCATCATCAAAGTGGATCATGGTGTGGCAAGTTTTAAGGGGTCGCAATGGGAGGCGGTGAGGGATAAGAGTTAAAAGCAGCAGGGAGGATGAAATTCTAGGCAATATGGTCGACAAGTGGGAGTTGATGGGAAATAAGGAAGTCTTGCATGTGGGGGATGAAGGATCCAAAGTGAGAACATAATCCACTATACACACACACACTCCAATGGGGGAAATAGGTGAATCTACTAGACATAAGGAAACATGGAAGCCCATTGAGAATGTCGAGACTTTGTAATTCCCCGTCTATAGAAGATGTCTCCCATAAGCTGTGACCGAAGTATTTATGTTTGTTGACTCTCTTTGCAAATCAAACTCCTCATGATCCAACTCTAGAAGGCATAATTTGTCCTATGTGAAATCAAGAATAGGTGTCTAGTGGCATTGAAGTTCCCAAAAGAACATTGCCCACTAAGGAATAATGGGAAATTTCCAAATAATTGTCAAGATATGGGTAACCATCAGCGTGCACAACAAAGGGCAATGAGGTGGGGGGAGTAGCATATTGCAATGAAGACATTACGAACTAGAAGTGGTGCCCCCTCTGAACATGCAACCACATGTATATGGAATGGACATCAGAAGCTACCAACAATAATTTGGACCTGGCGTTATCACAAATGAGGCAAGCCACTCAACTTGAACCACATATACTACCCAATCTACATATCTTGTGTCAACATGTCGAGACCCAAAAATAATTTGTAACTAGAGGGAGTCCCTACTCTGGGCTCTCATGGGTCTCAATAAGGAAGATGAGATCTCGCAATGCAATTACATCCTGGAAGGTACCGGAGAAGACCACAAAGCACCATTATAGTTCCACCAAGTAATGCAGATGCCACTATCATTGTTTGAGACCCTAGCGTGTTGTCATTTAGATGGTAAAGGACATGACCACCTTGGGGGTGGGGAAGCACGAATCACAGCCGTGCAATCCCAAATGACTGTCCGTTTGTTTTCTTTTCTAGCAACGACAACCAAAGACCAGAGCATTTTGAAGCTCCTCCACTTGGATTCTCAGAAGATCAGCACCTAAGTAATCCCTATAAGGGAGTGAAAAGAGCTTCCTTTTAAATTTTAGAGCTCTAAAACGATCCCTTATCAATCGGAACTTGATAATAAGAGTGCTAATCATCCATGCCCAGTCGAGGAGATGCCATTCAAGCCTACAGACTCCTATAAAAATGTTTGCCCAGCTTGCAAGGGGTCAACAAGCTTAGGCAAGGCACGAACTCAAAGATTAAGGCCCTTGGCTTGTCGTGCTCTCTCCTCATCAAATTTGGCTTGGACATCCATTTTAACAATTGGGGGGGCCTTCTTCCCTTCAGCTATTGGGACCCACGATATTTGTTCAACAATTTTTTTTTGGATGGACTGCTAATGAGTTGCGATTTCCTGCTTCAGGTGCCCTTACTGGGTAAATGTATCAGATTGTTTTTAATTTCATGAAGCAAGTCATGAAGCTGCTGAAATTGTGCAGCGCCTACAGGTGGGGCTTTCACCCTCAAGTCGGCATTGATAAGGTCTTTCTCTTGCAATTATTATCTGAAGAGTGACATGTTCCAGTCTTTCTCTTGCAATTATTATCTGAAGAGTGACATGTTCCAGTCTTTCTCTTGCTGCTGCTGTTTCAAAAGTGAAAGGAGTCCCTGAAACTCGAAACTCGTTTTTTCAATAGCAAAAAACCGGCTGTATAGTCTGTGGTATTGGATCTTGGGGGTCATGACAGCTAGGGTTTTGGGTTCTTGAAGCGGTTGAGATTATTAATTTTTAAGAGAAAACAGCCCCCAGTGAGGACCCCCTTTTCTCATTCATTTCCGACAGATAACTTGTTAGATCAACTTTAAGCTCAGTTTAGGATCTCTGCTTAACGTAAATTAATCAACTCGCTAAAGAACTTGTTACATCAACTTCAAGCTCAGTTTACAATCTTCACTTGACGTAAATTTAATCGACTCACTAAAGAACCTAAGTGAAACTCAATAACAGCTTGACTTCACAATAAATTGTAGGCTCAAGAAATGAACTAGCTGGTACTCAATTTAAAATGCATGTGGACTCGCACAACTTATGATCTTAAAACACATCGTAGCTGAAAATTCCTACTGTAATTGAAAATTACTTTACTAAAGTCTAAGTGGGACTTGACATGACTCACTTGCAATATAAGGTGGGCCTGTTTTACAATGAATTCACAAACCATGCCTTGGACCTACCTCCTCTAGCATCACTTAGGTAGACTTAAGTTTGAGGGAGATTTACTTAAAGTTTGTAAAACTTTACTTAAAGTTTGTAAAACTTTATTTAAAGTTTGTAAAACTTTATTTAAAGTTTGTAAAACTTTATTTAAATAAATTTATAATAGTTCATGTCTGGTCAATTTTTATCACCATGTAACTTTTGAAGACTTGGGGATTTTTTTAATTTTAACCCAAAATTTAGAGGGTTCAAATTTGGGGATTAACATTGGGGTTGTGTTGCAAACCCATTTGCCATTGGACTCTCCCCAAGCAGCCAATAGAGGTGGGTCCTGGACAGGTTTGAGATGATATAACTGGAGTTATAGTGCCCCTTTTGGCAGGGAAACTGACAGTAGTTAATAGGATCCTTGCAGCATAGGCACAAATTCTATTTAGCCTTGATTTTTTCCTCCAAGACAGGATTTCTCCAATTAGAAATCATGCTTTGAAACTTCTTCCAGGGAAAACACAACAGGAACAAAGGGCTAACCTACTTCTTCGGACATGTACTTGGCACGAAGAAAAGGAACTTGGCATTACTGATATTAAAGCGCAAGTATGATGAAAATTAATTGTTCAAAAGGTAAAATGGGGATCCTCTTGCAGATTATTTTCAGGCATAGGATCACCACAGCCCCACAGAATCTAGGTCTCAAACACTCAGTCAACCTCTGTGATGTTTCTTGGAGGAGCTAACCCTTTCAAGCTAAGTAATTCAGCTATCCTCAAAAAAAAAGAAGCTTCACAACTAGTCTGTAGACAAACTATAATGGAATCAAGATAGGATGTGTGGTGTGCGGAATTTTTCGGCAAGGCCTATCTTGAATTTTTCCTCACCAAGAGAACAATTGAAACAGATTTCCAACTTGGCAGAGAAGAGACCATCAAGAAGGTGGTTCTTTTGGAAGGAAATATAAGACAAACAACAAAATACAAGGAAAAATTAAACGGTTTTGAAATTGGCCAAAGATTAAGTGAAGTAGAGTAACCTGTATACTTCATTATTTGATCCTAGAAGAATACCTCTTTAACCTACAATCTGATCAACAGGGTCCCCATTGTAGTGATTGGTGTTGTGGGCATGGGAAGCCTCTCTAGAAATGGGTCTCATGATGAAACTTCCGGTTAGAGCATGTCTGCATTAACCACCTGTTGCAAAACTGCCATTTGGCAGGAAACAGTAGTTTCACCCACGGCACTTGCACAAGTTGAGTAACAGCTCATAATATTTTGATTGATCATTTTAAATGTTTTCCAACACGAAGGAATTCCAAGAGCCAGTGCACGGGGCACAAAAGAGACGGGAGGATTCAGAGAAGGCAAGCTGGAGCTAAAAGAGACTTGTCAAGAAAGTGTGGGTGCTTGGGTAGGAAGCAGAGGAACAGAAAGTAGTTGTTCAGCCCATGAAGGGACTACTATGTGTAATTCTCTGGTGTTGTAATCAAAGGGAGAGTGAGTATTTTGTGTGTGTAATCTCCGTATTTCCTCAAGCAAGATAAATACTAGTAGTTTTTTTTTCCCAGTCTCATTCAATGTGTGTGGAGAGTTGAAGGCTGCAAAGACGGTTGTCATTCACTTGACCCCCTATCGTCGACTGCTTCTATTCGAATCAGAGCAATTAACAACTCTGGGATAAGTCTGGGATAAGTGAGAGTTACGTGTTCTCCATTTTGTGTAGGTGGGTAGAGAACAAACTATTGAAAGAGTAGTTTAGATAAGTGTGTGGCCTATGTTGGTTAGCAAACAAGGTATTGCAACATTATGTTTAGGCTGAGAGAATGTCCGCATGCCTCCAAGAAGAGTGGGAAGAGGTGGAGCAGTGGCTGCCAATATGGCTGGAAAATTAGATGAAATTGTAGAAATGTTGAGAGTTATGCAAACAACATTGATTGTTATTGAAGATGATAGAAGGGCATTTTCCCTAAGGGATGATGTGAGTGATGTAAAAGATGAAGAGGTGGGAATAGAAGATGTGTGCCCCGCACCTGCAATGGGATGAAGGAGAAGATATGCTTGTTAAAGCTATCTCGAAGATTGGAATAAGAACCAAGATGAAAGTTCCAAGCCTTTCAAGGACTTTAAACCCGGAGGAATTGATTGATTGGCGCACTAAGATGGAGGAGTATTTTGAATTCGATGAAGTGGCTAACCAAAGGAAGGTGACAGTGGCTCAAACCAACTTGAAATGTCATACCGCCCTATGGTGGAAGGAGGTACAAACTGAGAGGAATAGAAAGGATAAAGACAAGATTCCCTGTTGGGAAATGATAGTTGCAAAACTGAAAGGCAAATTTCTGCCTCCCAATTATGAATTAGACTTATTGAATGGGCTACAAAATTTGAAGCAAAAGGAGTTGGGTGTGAAGGACTACACGGAAGAGTTCTATAAAATTACAATCTAGGCTGGTCATAGTGAGATGGATCAAGAAAAGGTGGCAAGATACAAAATGGGTTGCGGTTAAACATTCAAGATGAGATCATCATGGTGAGATTGCATACGCTGGAAGAAGTATATCAATATGTTTTAAAGGCAAAAGAAAAGTTGTCTAGAAAGCAACAAAGTGCATCAAGAGGAAAAGGGAGGTTCAGCAATGGTAGAGGTCAGCCATCACATAAGGAGTTGGGTGTGAAGGACTACACGGAAGAGTTCTACAAAATTACAATCTAGGCTGGTCATAGTGAGATGGATCAAGAAAAGGTGGCAAGATACATAATGGGTTATGGTTAAACATTCAAGATGAGATCATCATGGTGAGATTGCATACAGTGGAAGAAGTATATCAATATGCTTTAAAGGCAAAAGAAAAGTTGTCTAGAAAGCAACAAAGTGCATCAAGAGGAAAAGGGAGGTTCAGCAATGGTAGAGGTCAGCCATCACATAAGGAGTTGGGTGTGAAGGACTACACGGAAGAGTTCTACAAAATTACAATCTAGGCTGGTCATAGTGAGATGGATCAAGAAAAGGTGGCAAGATACATAATGGGTTATGGTTAAACATTCAAGATGAGATCATCATGGTGAGATTGCATACAGTGGAAGAAGTATATCAATATGCTTTAAAGGCAAAAGAAAAGTTGTCTAGAAAGCAACAAAGTGCATCAAGAGGAAAAGGGAGGTTCAGCAATGGTAGAGGTCAGCCATCACATGAAGACAATTGGTAGTGGAATAAGGAAGGATCTATCACTTCTCAAGTGCTAAATCAACAAGTATGAGGAAGGGGCAGCTATGGGAGAGGAAGAGGGAGATCATTTTATGAATGTGTTACAGATGTGGGGACTTTGGTCACTGTGCTTTTGAGTGCCCTCATGCTCAATGTGATGTTGAAAGAAGAAGAAATTAAAGTAAAGTGCAAGTTGCACAAGCCAATGCGTAATCCATAGCATCACCCAAGTGTACAAAAGACACTGAACAAGGACAGAGTTTGTTAGCAAGGAGGAAGGTCTTGAAGATTGAGAGGATGGATGAGGAAGCATGCCAAAGAAGATGCATTTTCAGAGCAAAGTGCAAAACAAAAGGCAAGTGTTGCAAAGTTGTGGTTGATAGCAGAAGTTCAGATAATTTAATGTCCATTGAAATGGTATGCAAGCTGAATTTGGTATGTACACCACACCCAAAGCCATATAGGGTGTCTTGGCTATTGGAGGATCATGATATCACAATATGAGAATGTTGCGAAGTTGATATACACATTGGTCGGTACTAGTACAAGGTTTTGTGTGATGTCCTACCTATGGATACATACGATGTTTTGTTAGGTAGGCCATGGCAGTTTGATAGTGAGGTATTGTATGATAGAAGAGCTAACACTGTAAGTGTTAAGAACGTTGAATAGAGGTATACTCTAAATCCCTTGAAGGGAAAGGAAGACAAGAATGAGCATAGAAGCCATCTTGTCATGTGTGTTTAAACACATATTTTGCTGGAGGGAGAGGAAGAAGTGTACAATATGTTTCTCATAGTGTAGCTTAAAAAGAGGTGGAGCAGCAGAGATGTTGTTGTCAACCCAGTCATGTACAACAGAGAATGAGGTTTGCAGCCGAGGGCATGAGGGAGATGCTGAGCTTAGACAAAGGTGGTCAGCCCAAGGTTGGTGAGGGCTGGAAATGGAATGATGAGGTGAGTATTTGGTGGAGGACGGTCTATGGTCTAGAAGGGGGATAGAAAATGTAGAAATACCTTACATGGTGGAAGAGTGCACCGTGGTTTGAGGCCTAAAGTCAAAAGGATGGATCTACCATCTAGCCCAAATTTGTGAGCACTAATCTCACAAACTCTAAACTCGTGTGTCTGATGTAAGAGCATCCAAGAAATCAAGCAATCTTGCATCACCCAAAAAGATCCTCAATGTTTGCTAGCATCTGGGCCTAATTGGTAGCATGAAGACAACTTATACGGATCATTAACACTTCAACAGGCTCTTAAATGAGGTAAACAATGGCTTTAGTCATTGGGACAGAGTTCTCTCTCGCACGACAAAAATGTTGGTTAAAATAGGTCTGTGTTAACCTATGGTTACAAAACAGCTTGAGTGGTTTCACCCCCGCTAGTTGCACAAGTTGGGTAATGGCCCAAAATGTTTGATTGCTCATTTTGAGAATTTTCCAACATGAATGGGATTCCAAGAGTCACTCCCCAAGGCACAAAAGAGACATGAAGGATTTGGATAAGGCAGGTTGGGGTTAGAAGAGAGTTGTCAAGAGAGTGGGTGCTTGGGTAGGAAGAATGGAGCAGAGAGTAGTGTTCAACCCATGAGGGGGCTATTATGTGTAATTATTTCACTTGCAATGTAATCAGAGGGAACGAAGGTGCTGCTATGTAATTATCTCGTGTTGTAATTAGAGAGAGAGTGGGTGAGTCTAGTGTGTGTGTAATCTTTGTATTTCCTCAAACAAGATAATAATCTTTGTATTTCCTCAAGCAAGATAAATAAAAGTAGTTGTTTTCGCATTCCAGTCTTATTTAGTGCATGTGTGGGGGGGGATTGACAATTGTCATTCACACGACCCCCATCATTAATTGCATCAATGATCCTAAGGAACAATGGTTCCTTCAATATCAGGACTTTCGTTAAGCCTTGCACTCAAGGGAAGATTTACCAAGTTTAGTTTCAAAAACTCTATTTGGTGATTATGCCAAAAATAACTTTATTTTATTTAGTAAATAAAAATTCACTATAGTACAATGTTGAGAGATCGAGCCCAAAAGTATCAATGAATTTTGAGAAACTACCCTACACTAAGAGTTAACCTCTAGCGTTACTGCACACTAAGTAGACAACTACAAACATAACCAGTTGGAGCTGTAAAAGAGAAAACATCGACAGAGCTAAGATCATTCGTTATGGTGAATAGTGAAGTATAAGCGAGCACACATGCCATTTTCTTAATCCTCTTCATTCAAGTTTGTCTCTTTAAAAGCCCTGGGTGATTGTCTGTAGAGGTGACAGGGTCAACAAAGGCAAGAGGTAAATTTTGTGTTAGGAGTGATGCGTTTTGTTAGGAGTGAAGGTAAATTTTGTTTCTGGGTCTTGAGGAACCAGTGGCCTCTTGACTTTGTTGTTAGGATTATACAGTGTGGCTGAATTATCATGAGCATGAATGATCTAATGTTGTAGTCACTCAATAAGATGCTGATTTTGCATATCGGGCTGGTCATGATGTTGGGCTGCTTGATGAAATATTTTACTTCCTGGGTGATGAGTGTTTTAAAGATGATTACCAATGTGATTAAGGTATTACAATCACAAATTTCTTGTTACTAAATTCAAATTCTCAGGTTGCTAAAAAAAAATCAAACATTAGCACGTGCCTCCACTACCATGTAGAGTTCCACTTTATCAGTTGATGGGAACTTTGGGAAGAGTTAAGAGGGTGATTGCTAAAGCTGTTGATGAGTGGAATGGCGAATGACAAATTGTTGAATGGTGTTAGTGGCTTGGCTCAGATTTTTGGAAACATTGTTCCAAAGAAGCTTCATCGAGGTGTTTTTTTGGCAATTTACTCTGTTTGCAAAACTTTGGATATGGTTTCCAACGTACAACAAGGGGATTGAACATGCCATTGAGTATTAATAGTCCAAAAGTGTGGGAGAACAAACGGTGCAGGCTGGAAAAACGTTAACTCTTGAGATTGGGGAAAAGGATTAAAGGTGTGATCATATTAAACTCATGTAAGTGGGTCTTTGGCAAAAGATGCAGCATTAAACTTAATTTGGCCTCTCATACAAGAAATAGCAATAGAAGAGGCTTGAATAAAGCGAGGATTGTAAAGCTAAATGGGGTTCACATGAGAGTTCTTAACAGGTGAGAATACAAGCACACATAGGATAACAGAATAACTACTAGAAAAGCATAGAATAGCATCTATAAAGATTTACTGCTGTGGAGCTGATCCTACTACAAGTTCTGAATCAAAAGCCAACATAACTATGCTTTTATAACTATCAAATGGTATCTACAAATGGTCCCTATTGGTTGATGATAACCATTTGCCTAGACTGAATCCATGATAATTGATAAGTAGTAGGTTTTAACACTCATTATAAGTTTAATAAGTACCCATTTGCTCCTTACACTACTCCCCCACAGAAGTTTGGCCAGACTCCAAGCTAGCATATATATGATATCACCAATTGTGATTGGGATTGTATTGCAATAATGCTTTTCAACAGGAAATCCAGTTCATACAATTAAACGTTGTTCTTGGGTTGCCTGACATTTTTATCGAGGGCTTATAACACACTAAATATGTGGAGATGTCACCTTTTTTGCAACAAAATATAACACCTTAGAGATAACACTTTTCTTGAAATTTATATGCACATAGATGTACTAAGGAATTGGAGAATATACTTGATATGCGGTAAATTTTATTTCACTCCATGTGGAAGGTGACTCTAACCCCAAACATTGTTACATAAGACCAAACATTAAACAAGCCTTCTACGAAAACTGAGGTGACCCTTATCACTTGCATTAAAATTATCCCTTAAAACAGATATTTTCATATGATGTTCCTCATTTCGTACAAAGATCCTTTTGAAGAATTACAAGTTTCATGAATCCAACATGTTTTATTTTCTTATTTATCCTTTACTAAATTTATCTTTCATCTTTTTATAAACTTTAGTATTTACATTCTCCATTCTTAATATAGTGGATATTTCCACCTCCAGGTGTCAAGTCCTTACCACTCTCCTATTGCTTAGGTACAATTCTTATTCCAATATTTATGCAATTTTATTTCTTAATATTTTAAAGGCTAGTGGACTCAACTTTGATATTTAAACACGTCTTTTCCTTTCCTTGCAGGTTGCCTAGTCTATAATGTATCTTTAAACCAGTAATACAATTGTAGTATAAATATAAGGTCACTTAGGTAAAAGTCTCATTCCAATATTTTCACGATTAATATTCCTTGTGATTTTGAAGGCTGGTGATCTCCACTTTGGCATTTAAATATGTTTCTTTCCTTCCTTTGTAGTTTGCCTAATCTAAAACATACAGTAAAACCAACAACCCAACTGTAGTATAAAAAATGTTAAAAAACAATATAGACAGCAACACAAGATATTTGCACGATTGCTTGATTTATCAATGGCAAAGTACATCAACAGAAAAAAGACAAAGGCGAATGCACACTAGACAGCTCCCTATCCATGTATGTCATGACCAAGTGTGGCAGTTAAGACAACTACCGGCAACCACCCAACAACCCATGCTTAAGTAAACTAGCAATTGCCCCAGTGGTGCAAGGAACACCGAAAGCAATGTATTTTTTTGTTTTCAGTTGTCAATATATTGGCAACATGGACGAATGGAAACAACAAGATATACTCTAGGACCGCAATGCCTTGTCCCCACATTAACAACATTGCATCTTTAATTTGAGCCGCGCATCAAACGTGCAGTCCTATTTCAATCAAATCAGCTCGTGTCATTATCATCCACCTTCAACAATAGAAAATGAAAAATCAAAAATGTTACCACCGTGCAAGCTACGGACCCCTTTGCAATGGGTGTAGGTCATATATATCCAACCACTACCCGAAATCCGGGTTTGGTGTACAATATGGGGACCCTAGCGTATGGTATCACTTGAAATACCCTGTCATAGCCACTCCCCGTCACCACACAATGCACATTGAAATCTTTCATCACTTGCATATTCTTTATTACCTTGTGCTTTCTTCCAGGGCTCCGAGATTGGAGTTTCCATATGTTGTTAACCCTGATTTAATTGCTCCAGATGTTAATACATTCGCAACATGGATGAACATAAGCTACAAGATAGACTCTGGTACCTCAATGCCTTATCCACACATAAACAACATTGTAATATGGATTCAAGACACTCATCCAATAGGTTTGTTTAATTTTTTATTTATTGCAAGTTACATACCCCTTTGCAATGTGTGCATGTCATATAAATCCAATAGCTGCCCTAAATCCGGGCTGGTGTATGATATTGGCTCTATGGTGTCTGATATCACATGAAATACCCTGCCATTTCCCCTCACCATCACCACCTAGCTCACCATGAAATGTTTTACCACTTGCATGTTTTATATTGCCTAGCCCTTGCCCACCACTCCGTCATTGCTCAAGCTCTTCGGGAAACAAAACGTCTCATCCCCTCTCAACTCTTTGCCATGTCGTATGAAGGAACACAATCTCATTTTTTACCATCATCTGCACCAAAAATATATGATATTACTGTGAGTGCATTGTTGAGAGAATAGTAGGGGTCGCTCCACATGGACCTGCAGGTTGGAGGTTGTAAACACATAGCACATGCATCAATAGGTGGTATGCGTTGTTAGTTGTAATATCTTTTTACGAGCGAATTTTTATTTAAATCTTTTTCTTTAGCCATTTCTCTATGGGCTCTATGTTTTGTGCTCTAAGCTGTGTTGTTACTCCCTTGCATTTTGTTTTTCTTCAGAATTGATAATGCATTGGTAACGCTGCATTTCTTTTTCGTGTCTCTTATTATATATTGATAGTGGTTGTAACATCTTTTTACGAGTGAATTTTCATTTAAATCTTTTTCTTTAGCCATTTCTCTATCGGCTTTATGTTTGTGCTCTAAGTTGTGTTGTTACTCCCTTGCGTTTTGTTTTTCTTCGGATTTGATAATGCATTGGTAGCACTGCATTTCTATTTCGTGTCTCTTATTATATATTGATAGTGATAGTGAGGGGAATCACAAGGTATTTCAAGGAAAGGACTCGAATAAGCCGGAACAAATACACGTACAAAGTTATATGACATGTGACATTTGTCAATATAATTTGTGGCTTCCACCGAACTATTTCAATTCCTGGCCACTTTAATATTTAATCAGTTATTGCTTGTCTCCAAATGTCTCTTCTTTTCATAGGATTGTTCCCGTTACTTTGTTATATTGTATCCATTACCTCCACTAGAAATTTCAGCTCATTGTTGCTTGCTTCGTGCATAAAAGGTGATACAAATCAACGACCATGAGGTACGACCACTGATTTACACTCTTCTACTTTACAGAACTCCACTTTATTAAAACAAAAAAATACATTGCTTCTGGTGAAACAAAATGTCTCCTCCCCGCACAACTCATTACCACACCATATGAATGAACACACATCCCCGTGTTTTACCATCACCACCACTAAAAATATAATATTATTGTTTCTTAATGCTTCATGCACAAAGATGAGACAGGGTTAGTGGTCATGAGTTTCACGTGCAATATGACTGCCAATTACACTTTTGCTTTACGAAACCCCACTTGACCAAAACATGAAATGATGTCCCTTCTCATGTAACTTGTACCTTTATAACAACTGCTAATTTGTTTGTGTATGATACTATATTACTAATTATTTAAATATTATATTATAATAATAATATTAATAAGTAATAAACAATAATATATTATAATAATATCCATTAATATTATATTATATTATATTATATTATAGTAATATTATATTTATTATTACTTAATAAAACTTCTTATAAATGAAATGATGCAACGATTGAGGGAGGTCGTGCATGTTTAAAATGCAAGTCATGATGTAGTTGATGAATGGAAGAAAGATCGACAATTTGATGACACAGCACTAGAGTGAACAAGTGGTAGCCACTAAAGGTAAGATACTAGCGAAACGTTGAAGAGAGATTGGATGAAGTTGTGTTGTTGCTGAAGGGTTTGAAGAGGGTAGTTAATCTGCCTAAGGATGTGGGCGTGGTCAAAGAACAAGGAAATGAACGAGGTATGCCTTCAAACCAAGTTTTAAGGATTGGTTCCGAAGAGCAAAATGTGTTTCTGCAATGGAGAGACCCTAGGCTCGTAGATCAACAGAGGGAGATTGTGTTTGTAGGTTTGCTCTACAAATATTTCTCTTGGGAAAGGTAAATGGTGTAATTTTCTAATGGAACCTTTGATTGCTAAAGATAAAAATATGGTTGCTCTGATTAAAATTACTTCCTTTAAATCGCTGACCTATGCAATACAGATGAGTGGGATCCAATTCTAGAAGAGCTTCACGTTTGGCATAGGTCTTTTTCTTGCTACTTCTTTTTTCTAAACTCCTGGCAATACTTTTTCTGGCATTTGGCTATGGCTTTGCATTGGCGGGTTCTGGTCTACATTTCGTTCCCCTAAGTCATTGCACAGGGGCGACATTCTAATTTTTGGCGCGAGTGTCATGTTTCCCTGTTGGTCTGCTAATGTGCCCATTGTTGGTGTTTGCAATGACATGTAAGAGTTTCCTTGCTTGTGTGAGTGGGGCTCCCTGTTCTTGGCAGCAATGGCCGGTTTGTGGAGCAAGTCTCGATGGAGCACTTGGCCCTAGCAAACCCAATAGTTATTGTTCCAATCTTGCTCACATTATTCACGTGAATGCACTTTGCATAACAAAGGCGAATCCAATAGGTTCAACATGTACACGTCATTCTCCCAATGGCTAAAAAAATTTAACTAAACAGGTAGTATATGCAGTGGTCATACACATGGCAGTCATAGGGGCAATCCATAGGCAAATCTTTGCTATGTTTGTGCCTATATAAGACACCTCTGGCATAGTTAGGACGCCTACATCTTACCCACACAATCTCGCCCATCGCCCCTACATCCCCTCGCCCAATAAAATTGGGCAGCGTCCATTCCACGCTCAAAATAAAGTTGGTGGGTGAAACAATGTGGCACCCAACTTAAATAGCAAACTGATTTGGAAGTAGAGGATGCATTGTTGATATAGTGGTGGACTACGGTGAACCTTCCACCGAAGTCTTCAATCGTTTGAGGCCTATGGACTCGACACTTCTCTTTGCTTCCTCTTCAAATCCTCTTCTTTGTGTGCACATGTTGCATTAACTCATAGAATCACTTTGTTAGAACCCCTTTCGTCCTAACTCTTTTCTTTTATATTAGGAGCTATTAATAAAAGCTTGGATGCATATGCTTTGTAAGTCGTCCCATTAGCTAATTGTAATTATCCGACATGTAAGGGAAGTTGTTGTCTTGAATAGATAGATTAGTTTAAATATAGAGCATGTGCAAGAGAAAAAGGCACCCATTGAATGTTTTGTATTGAGCATTGCTCAAATGCTATGTTGTTCTAGTACAGGGATGAGTACGTTTCAATTACGCGGAAACGCCATTTTTCAAAAACCTTGATTTGGAAATGCCATGGGTACATCCATACATTTTATTATTTATATATATATGTATATATAAACAATGCATATTACTCATTTTTTTAGTAAAACACTTGAAAATACATAGTATGAAAATATTTGTCTATGAAAGATAAAACACTTAAAAATAGATAGTATTCATTCATTCATTACTTCAAAAGACAAAATCTACATTAAAATATGGAATAAATCATCTAGATGGCCCTCAAAATCATGAATGCCACTCCCACAATTTTTCAACTTTATCATTTTTTAATGCTTTCTCCCACAAGGGCTCGCCAGTGCATTTCTCCCATAGTGTATGCCTTGACGGGTGCACAAGGAATGGGGTGGGATTCGCTTGTAGCACTTTGCGAGAGATGTTCTCATACTATTCTATCATACTTACATCCCTTCATGCAGCCTTCATACCTTCTATGATGTCTCCTTGAAATCTTGAAACACTGAAATATGGCCAAGTCTGAAACCTTGAAACCCTGGAATCTAGACTAAGTCTAAAATATGATAGGATCCTCCAAAACCTAGAATTTGCATTATAGCTCCTAGTGGTCCGAAACCACTCTCAAACATCCTAAAAGTATATAAATAAAATATAACTTAAAGTATAATTTTACATTTAAATAGGGACATCTAGTTTCTTATACTTAATTATTTTATTTATATAATGTCTAGTTCGAGCTGGCTTTACTTTTTTTTTTTGTTGTCTTCGACTGCTTTTCCCTGTTGAAATCCCTTGGAAATGCCCACAAACACCTCAAAAACGTCTCATCCATTTCCAGTGTGCTTTCAAGTATTTTTGGTATGTTTCCGAGACGTATCCAAAGCATTTCCGTACTGGAAACGTTCCCAAGGGAGAAACATGGGGGCGAGTGGCATTTCCTAAAACACAGCACAAATGAGGTTGCCCCCTCAAAGAGACCACGATACTTGGCAATGTGATTATGTGTTTTCAATTCAATATTGTTCTCTTTATTTCAATTGTAATGCATAATCTCTATCTTTATGTTGTTGGATTAATTTATTTTCAAGATCATATCATAGTTTAAAAAATCCTACTCAGCAATTACTTGGCAAGTCAAAATTTTGACCTCGACAATTTCTCGGCATTACTCAGTGACTTTATCGCTACTTTAAAAAACATATAAATTCATAATACAGAGTATGTAATTCAAAGTTCAATGTTCATCACTATAATCTAGACCAATGTACACTGGACAGTATGTAATATGCTTGAAAATTGCACTTGAATATGGCTTTCACTCATTCAATCACGAATACTGCACTTGTAAAACACAACATCAATTTTCAAATATGTATGTATGATTGTATCAAACTTGACCATGAGTATGTATGACTGTATTAGACTGTATCAGACTAGAATATGGCTTTCATTCATTTGTGTATGACTGTATCAGACTTGGCAATCGTTTGAGGACTTGAACTTGAAGACTTGAAGTAACTGTACTATGAGTCTGTATTTGTGATATCAATTTATCATGTATCACGGTATCAATATGAATGACGGTATCACTATCAATGACATAGATTCGAATCTCATCGTAATATGACATACCCTAGCCAATGTTTCAAACTTTCACTACTGAATTGCTAATATTCATATTTCAGATGACAGATCTATCATGCCCTGATTCAAATCTCACTATAAATCCACAGCTGAAAAAAGCAGAGAAATCTCACTGTAAAATAATAAAATTGCTTTATTTTTTTGCCCTAGGCTTTTATTGTGACATTTGGCGAGTCGAGGTTGATTACTCAGCAATTTTTGCCAATAATCATTGTGATTACTCGACAAAAATCACCGACAAATTGAAAAAACTTGAATCACAATTTTCAAAAAGATGTCGTTTTGTGCCTTGATCACGATAAATCGTCATTTTATGACGAGATTTGAATCTATGGATTATATCATCTGGTATCAAGGTTCTTAGGGCTTTCTACGACTCTCCACCATATGCTCTCGCCTCGCCCAATTAGGATTTTGGTGATAAGAAAGTGGTAAAAAAAGTGGTGGCACTAAGTTTTTTGCCTCAAAGTTGCCCCAAAAAAATCCCCTACAAGTACTTCATTATTACTTTTTTGGGCTAGAATCCTTGCATCGCTAGTTTTCAAATATCCATAGAAGAGCTAATGTTTTTGTCTTAGCATGCAAGACCCATGTGTGAAGTGAGATGGGATTCGAGCCATCATCACAGGACCCTAGACAGTGTTTGTATATGACCCTGAACTTCCACGTGCCCTCAGATATATAGGAAGACCACAGTTTTTGTTTTTTGTTTTTCAAAACCTAGCCCTAGATAGCCTTCAATCATCTATATTTTGTGATGCATTGCTAAGCAATTAGCCCCTAGAAGTTACTTGCACCATACCTCAAAGATGGGATAGATGGTCCAATCCTCCATAGTTAGAGCTCTCATATCTTGAGCCAAAACTATTTACGAATGGGATAAGTATAATTGCAAACTCACAGACCAGACACACACTTAAGTAACCTTCACTATGATAACTCTAGTATTCTTAGAATTAGATACCAACCACTGATTTTTTGAAAACAACAGTAGCAAAGGACAAGAAGGTCAACCAACATCCAATAGAAAAACAACTACAACAAAAGCCAAAGGGTTCAGAGTATTCTAGAATGGTAATCTTGGAAATGGTGCGGGATACAAAAATCCAGCTCACAAAGTAGCCAATCAGTAAAATAAAAAACACAACAAAAAATAAAGTTTGTTAAAAAAAATTGAAGTTGGGTCGCTTGTACCATTGTAATTGTCTCGTTGAGCTAATCATTTTGATATATAACTCCGGTACACATCAGACGCCCCATGTGATTGTAGTGATCCAATCAAAGGAAATGAAGCAAGTTCTAGCAAAGATACATGCCCTGAGGGATGACATCCAAGGCCAAATCAATGGCATCAATGCCCAACAGTCACTAATGATGGACACTATCACCGATCTAAATAACCACAAGTCATGAACTCATCTGAACAACAGTTTTGATCATAGCTCAAATTTAGGGAGGACACCACGTGGCCCCAAAATCCATTTTTCCTAAATTTGATGGTAAAAATCCCACCAATTAAATATACAAAGCCAAGCAATATTTCCATCTACACGACACCCCATTCAAAGACAGGTAATTGTAGCCTCTTTCAACGTCCATTAGGAAGTCGTTCAATGGTTCCAATGGTATCTGTTGACGCAGAAGATTGCACCCCTGGCAAGAGGCCGAGCTCTTGCCTTCCTCACGTCAGAATGGAAACTCCCCTCTCCCCTGTGGGACCGGCGAAGCTGGAGGGGAGAGTCTCTAGATAAGGGCTAGCTCCCTCTGATGTATCTTTTAGGCCCTGGTTTTTCCTACCGCTAACAAATAAAATGAAAAAAGGGGGGGGGATGAAAAGGGAGAGAGAGATGCAGAAAACAGAACCTAAGCCTAAAAACGAAAAGGTGATACACCAGAAATGTTGACCCACTCAGCCCAAACATACTCTTTTCACCAAGAAAAAACGCCCATACACTTCATCTGACGTGGAAAACTCTTCTGTTTCAGTGAGTCAGGGGTCCATAGAGATACAGGGAGGAAGGAAACTACCAAAGGTGCTCTACGACACACTTGGGCAGCCCATTCACAGGCACCTATATTCCTGCTATAGACACTTCGGGCAAACCTGCAGAAAAAGACTTCACAATGCACTAGACATGCTGTAATCAATTTGTGAAAAGCATGAAAGACAATGACTTAACACAAAAGAACACAGACATATACTTAAAAGTGCAAGTCCAGATAGAGGTAAAAATGCTAAGCCCTGATTCAAGGTAAAATCTGGCATAGCTCTGCCTTACAAGCCCGAGAGATTTTTGGGCAGAGTTTTGCCTTAAGGCTGAGAGAGAATCTCAAATGAGAATTTTTACAATATATAGAAAGAAGAGAACTTGGCACTTTCTGGGAAATAATTTGGCGCTCTTTTTGCAAGCTGGCCCATGTGCGCTCTGAGCCTTGGGAAGAGGAAGTCGTTTGATTGTCGGTTCCTGCTTTGACTTTGGCATCCCAACATTAATGAGGAAGCACAAGTCGCGCCTTTTCTCTGCGAACAAATTGCTCCCTTCCAGATATGCACGCGGTTTGTCCCCTTATAAATGCAAAAGGGAGAAAACAGGCCGCGCCTACTGTTTGCGCCGTTTGGTGACCGTCTGGCAATAACTCGCCTCCTCTTTGCCACTTGGACTACTTTGTCTTTTCCTGTACTTTGTCTTTTTCCGCTCCTTCAACCCTCAGGGGCTATCTTCTAACAGGTCGCTGCATTCCTTGGGTTCCTTTCATGGTTGGCACTCAAGCATTTTTTAAAAACAAACGACTATTTCACCATTCTTAAAATTGACGTCCGTGCACCCGTCATCGCTTAAAAAACAACGGCTAATCTGTCTTCCTAAAGTTGACGGCTTCTGGGACGTCACCGTCCTTAGCAAATTCCTTCGAGCCTTTTCTTCTAATTCGACTTTTTGTTTCGGACCCTCCCGAAGAGGAAGTATCCCTTCAGATCTGGAGAAATACCCTTCATTTGGCCAACCGAGAGCCCCCCGCAAGGGCTCTTGCCCTTCGGCAGCCTTTTGTCTCTTCGGCCTTTGTTATTCCTTCGGGTTCTTTGGTTGCAGCTTCCCTGAATTTCTTTGGACTTTTTGTCCGAAGGAACTCCTTCGGACAAAAAGTCCGAAAGAAATCGTCCTTGTCTTTTGCTTTTGCCTTAAGTCCCTTTCTTTCGGGTTTCTTGCTCACGGCTCTTCGTCCGAATTCCTTCGGACAAAATGCTTTTGCCTTAAGTCCCTTTCTTTCGGGTTTCTTGCTCACGGCTCTTCCTCCGAATTCCTTCGGACTTTTTGTCCGAAGGAATTCCTTCGGACAAAAAGTCCGAAAGAATTCAATGCCTTAAGACTTTTTCGCGTTTTGAAATCCTTCGGCTGCCTTCAAAGTGCCCTTCGGGTTTGTTGAAATCAACCCTTCCGAAGGGTATCTTTGCCGACCAAGTGCCTTCCGCAAGGGCACTTGTCCTTCGGGAGGCTCGCTTGACTTCTTTGATTGAACCGCTCCTTTGAACCAACCGTTGAACCACTCCTTTGAACCAAACGTTGAACCAATTGATTGAACCGGTTCAATGGTTCAAACAGTTGTTGAACCAAGGCGTCAAACCAAATGTTTGAACCGAGTGATTGAATTTTGCCGATTGAACCAAGGCTTTGAACCGAAGCGATGAACCATTTGATTGAACCTGTTGATGAACTTTTGCGTTGAACTTTGCCGATGAACTAAGCGTTGAACTTTGCCGATGAACCAAGGCGTTGAACCGAGTGATTGAACCATCCGATTGAACCAAGCCGATGAACCGTTTGATTTGAACCAAAGCGATGAATTTTGCCGATTGAACCAAAGCTTTGAACCGAAGCGTTGAACCAAGGCATTGAACCGGTTCAACGGTTCAAAGGTGCTAACTCTTGGAAAGATTATGTCATTGAACCACTCTTCCAACCTTAAGGAAAAGTGTCTTTGAACCATTTTAGCTCTCTTTCCTTGTGAATTTCTTCAGACAAGAGTCCGAAGAAGCTTTGTAAAACCTTGCACTCTCTGAACTGGTTCTTCATCTGCCGAAAGACTACCCCTGCAGAATTCGTGGAAGTCCCTGTGAAGTCCGTAGAAAACCTGCAAAGTCTGTAGAAATTCCCAGATCCATGCAAAATCAAAAAAAGAAATGGCCTAGAACAGCAGGGACAGAAGGGGACCGATTTTTGGCCTGTTGGGCAAAAAATGGTCAACAGTATCAAAAATGAAAAATCTCATGGTAAGCCATCCTAGTCAAAATTTTCTGAAATGTTTGATTTGGACCAAGTGCATATGAGGATTTTACCAGAGTATTAACCAAATTGTGGCAGACTGGTTTTGTTTGGGAATATTAGATAGAATTTGAAAATCAAGCCAACAAAATGGAAGGGTCGACAAATGAATTCTTCAAAAATTGTTTCATTAGTGGCTTAAAAGAAGATATTACAGCTGAGGTCAAACGTTCAAACCATAGGATATGATGACAGCCATTGGGTTAGTTAAGTTGGTCAAAGACAAGTTCAGAGCTCAACACTGATCTTCCACAAACATTCCAAATTTCCACACCAACACAAGCAATAACATTCCCATAACCCTAGAACAATATTGATCAAATGCCTAATTGAGGCTAAGATGCAGGCCCATCAAGAAAAAGCGTTATGTTACAACCGCAATAACAAAGCACTATAGCATTGCTTCACTCGTAGAATCACTTTTGCCATCTTTTTCATTATCAGTTGACACATTGTCATCTTTGCTAATTTCAGGTCTTCCAACAAGGCATTCATTTTAGCAGCCTAGGCAATTATTTTTTGAAGTTCAATCACCAGTCTTTGATGCTCGGCCAAGAATGTGTTTTATTGTTCCTACCATAATCACTTTCCAGCCATGGGTTCTTCATTCTATATCTAGAGTTTTGTCTCTCGAAGCAAGTTGTTCCTTCTCTTTCTACCGACCATCCCTCTCTGTTTGTACTGACTTTGATGCAACTATTAGATCATCACATACATATGCAAGTTTGTCTTCTACACACTGGCTCATACAAATAGACCACTGGAGTCCACCTCTATGTAGTGAAGTTGATCCATGGTCAACAAAAAGGAACGATGGATGGAATGATGCGGACACAACATGGCCCACAAATCCTCGTGCTCAAGTCCAATACTAAGTCACCAAACTGCTTTCCCAAAAAAACTGCATAAGAAAGCCTCCCTCTCTCGAGTGGCAAATTGGAACTAACTGCTTCCATCCAAAAAAATCAACTCTCTGCAGTTCTTCGTCTACCTGCAGCAGAGAATGGCCGTGTGATACTACCTAGCCAATTAACTCTTGTAAAGCATCCAAGAAGCAGTGCCTATTGGCCTGACAGATGTAAATGTGTGCATAATCCTCATCCTCGAACTCCTCCCCAATATCTACCTGTTGGCTTTGACAGTGATCTTGGTTCCATTGCTCTCCTCCTCTGTTCTTAGACTATAGAAATCCTCAAAGTCATCCATCGGCTCTCCCTGCTCAAAGTCACCCTCACCCACCTACTTTGAAGTAACCACGGCTTCACCCTATGCCTGGTCACACAAAAGCTGCTCAAGGCTTTTGTGTTTCTGATGTAGAGGTGGGATGCGTGCAAGTGTGCAAGAACATTGTATCCTCTTAGGGATTTTCATAGCTACATCCAAAGTATTAAACTCCTTTGCCCGGGAACCACTCTAACCCAAAGCTGAAAAGAAACAATACTCGAAATGAGGGTAAGAGTTTGAAAATGACAAACGGGATTTGATATGGATATCTATAACGTCAAAACAGCACTCGGTTTATAAGGCCAAGGCTAGCACACATCCAATTTGAGTGAGCCAAAACAATAGGGCACACAAATGCTGAAGTTAGAGAGAGAAATGGCAAGAAGAAAATGGATGCGGGAGGGATGAGGCAAGAAGCTGGCTAGGCTGGGCCCTAAAACGTCACCTTTACCTTTACCTTTATATTATATTAATATTTTAATAAAATATACAGTGCCATATAAGAAGCTGGCTAGGCTGGGCCCTAAAACGTCACCTTTACCTTTACCTTTATATTATATTAATATTTTAATAAAATATACAGTGCCATATACCACAACCATCCAGATACAGCCCAGATTTGTACAGCATACAGCCTTGCATATCCCCATACATCTTGGAATCTGGATGAAGCTTCTGGCGAACATTTCCGTATACATCCTGCTGGAATACTTATCTCAGCCATATCTGAAACCATCTCTGTACCATGTATATAGGATATGATATTGCGGTGCGCACATGGGCGTATATGGTAACTTAGCCTCTAATAGATGGAAATCTAATCCAAGGGACCACCCAGCATAGCAATTTGCACAATAATCTCCACGATATATCCTTGCCACAGGTTGTGAGAAGTTAGAATCAGACACAGTATTGAGGAAAAATGTCTGACTACTTTGGCTACCTACAATTAATGTACAGTCTAAGTAGTCACATCCAGTTATGATACATGATGACTATGTTAATTCCAACTGAAAAAAAATAGGCATTAATACACATTTCAAGGCAATTATATTCCTTTTGAGTGTAAGTTTAGGCAATGAAAAAACTCTATTTAAAGAATTTATTTGTTGAACAACTACTTTAGCATAGGTTGACTTTAAATGACATCTTTTTAAATTTCATGATTTAAAACACTTCTAAAGTTTCAGTAATGTGTTCTTTTGGTCTAGAAAAGATATGGTTTTTGGTTAAACTCTATTTAAAGAATTTATTTGGTGAACAACTACCTTAGCATAGGTTGATTTTAAATGGCTTGCTTTTAAAATTCATAATTTAAAACACTTTTAAAGTTTTAAAAATGTGTTCTTGTGGTCTAGAAAAGATATGGTTTTTGGTTAAGTGAAGTGGCTGAAATCAGAACTGATAATAACATATCTTTTAGGGGCAGTTTTTGTTTATCCATGTCTAAAATGCTATTTTGAATACCAATAAAGGTTCTCTATTTTTTGTCCTCGATAAATTTCAAATAGTCCTGATCGCTTCAAAATTCAGATTGCAGTCTTGAAAAATTCAGATGATTTTCAGTTGTAGGTTCCTCCAGCCAGAATAGCAGATTATGGCAGGAACATACCACATCCAAAAAAACATCATTTAGATGATCTGTTCAATGTACATGCATATGAGGTTACATACTCAAGTAAGAATACGGAAAAGAAAAGCAGGATGCTACACAAATTTTAATGAATTCGAAAAACCTTATCCCAAAAAATTTAATTCTCGTATTTGATGAAACCAGTCTGTTTGTGAAGAGGAAGATATTGACATTTCAAAGAGCATGAAAACATTCATTGGTGATATGAGCAAGATGATCAAAAATGTAAAATACTAAAATAAAAACAAGCCAAGACAGACCTCAGGGAAAAGCATATGAATGGGTAAAATACTAACCGATCCATTCCAGTCAGCATGATGCACTGTACCAAAAGAACCTGGAAAAGAGTTCACTATCATAAACAGACTTCCAGACATAGAAAATATCCTGAACAAGCTGGAATTAGAAGTGGCAAAATAATTTGTTCAGATACAAAATTACAACAACACAGTTATTTTGCTACCTATCATAAAAATAAACAATTACCTGAACCAATACGTTCCTTCAATACAAGATCCTCCCATGGAATTTCCAAACCATCCATTGCCAAAGACAATTCAAGATTTGCTCTGCTCTGCAGTCCAGCCTGCTTGAGTCTCCCATCCTCCCCCTTTTGATGAGAAACCTGTAACTTAGGCTGCACATCTCTCTGCAAGTGAGATGGCAATACTATTTCCTGAGGACATTCTGCACTAGTAATTTGTCCACATTCAACTAAGCATTTATCATTCTCATTGGAATTTTGAATACTACTTTTGGTGATCATATCCCCTTTCATGTGCAACTGCAAAAGTCTGTGCTGAAGATGATCATCACCAGATGTGGAAAACCCAGGCATCCTCTGAGAATCAATATGCCTTATATGGTCAGCTAGATGTATTTTTGCGTTCCCTACACCTAGAGCTACCGACAAATCTGGAAAAATAGGAGGCTTTGTGCAATTTATGTCAGTCGCAACTATACATTTTTTGGCAGCTTTCATTTCATCCACTTTCTTTGACAACTCTTCATCAAGTTTTTTCATTTTAGGTACTGGCATGTTACCTGCAAAATTTTTACCATCCGAACCTTCTGTAGTTGATTTTGGGCATGTGCATGCAATAGCAGATGAAACAACTGGTTCAATAGTTACTTGTTCTGAAGAGCCAGTAATTGAGACTCTACTTCTATCCTCTAATGGACCTGCAACCCAATGTAAACTTTAAAATTTTAGAAAGCCAATTTATTTTGGTTAGTTCCCTTCGAAGACAACTTGTTTAGGGAAAAAATTTAAAAATGACTCAGATGGTCCCAGATAGCCAAGTTCCTAGCACAGGAAAAACCCTCTTAGAATGCACAGATTACCATGGAATTTGTGACTACATAGTGTCAATAGTCTCCGCCCCTCAACTCAATACTAATTCTAAACTCAAAGAAATCGAACTTGAAGTACATTTTAAACATAATAATGTTGAATACAATGTTGGCCAATAAAAAAGTAGCTAGTTTGGATTTAATTAATAGAATATTACTGTGTGTAAACGTAGTGTACCTGGAGTTGTCATCCAGTGGCATCCTTCGGAATGAATAAAGTCAAGATTTTCCCTAAGTTGGCTTTATAAATAGCAACTATGAGATGTTTATTTAAAGAGATCTAATATCCCAAATTATGAGATCATCGAATTAAATAGAATCATTATTATCTTATTTATATTAAGTCAAGTTATTTGAGTGCTCTGTACCCTAACAAATATTTTGGTGTCTCTTCTCTGCTTGGTCTGAGTTTCTTTGTTCTCTCCTTACAATCTATGTCACAAGGTTCGGCGATTTTTTCATATGAAGTCCAAAATTCGCTGAACTTCTGACATGGCAACAAAATTCACCCAAAATCATTATGTTCAGGGAAAAAACGTCAGGAAAAAAAGGGAAAAGACACAGACAAAGCAAGGATGGATCCTCTGCCAAGACAACTCCTACACAGGACAAACTAACCATTCCCTTGATGCCGATTTATACTTGGCGAGTCAGATTCACTTACCGACTGCTGTGTGCATGATCTGCTGTGTGAACAACTGCTGTGTGCGCAACTGCTGGTATGCAATCTGTAGACTGGCATCGTAGACTGTTGTGCATGCGAACTGTGGAATATTGAGTCTTGACTAACCATTTCTTTCCCATCACTTGCTCAACATATCTTGCCATATACAGCTCTATAACGAACACTGCCAACAGTCGTACTTTAATTTAGGTTTGATTTAGGTTTTAGGTTGTATTTTGTTTTTATGTTTCAATTTTTTTAATTTATATTTATATTTCAATATATTTAATGTTTGTAAAAAAATATTGTCATTTTTAATATATATATGCATATTGGTTGTTTATTAAAAAAAAAAATATATATATATATATATATATATAATATCATAATAATTTTATTTTATGGTTTTTTTATTATTTATATTTTTTTATGGTTCGAATTTAATGGCGATTTTTTTTTTGAACTTTATCTATGGGCCAACTTGAACCAAATTTCGACTTCGAATTCGAACTCAAACCTTGTGACTTAGCTTACAATGATGTGTTTGTAAGTTCTTTAATAAAAGTGTAACAAATGGTATAGTCAAAGTAAAAGACAGTTTGCATAGAAGTCAAATTGCATAGACTCAAGCATGGTCAAAAAAATTACAGTGATATAAATGGCATTAGAAACATCAAAGGAAACAGTATAGCAATTCACTTAAATCACTACCACCATGCATATAGCAGGTCAAATATTTCTACACCCTAAAACCAGATAAACATATTGCAGCTAATTATCAAAACAAAACATAGCCGTCATCGGTCATTCTATAATACAAGAGACCCTAATACTTCATTCTAACTTCTAAGAGAGAAGAACGAGAAACATAGCACAAATGATGCTCAACAGTTGCTTAATTTTAAGGATTGGTCTAGAGGAAATGCTCAACGGTTGCTTCGACATGAAAGAGAAACACAGCATAAATGATGCACTTACCCTTGCCCTTCACATAAAAGGTCCAACTCCACCATGCGCCAATAAATAAATATATGTATATGCACGAACCTTTAGCAAATATTTTTGGGATATCATGCATGTTATGGTAATTGATAGAGAACAACTAAATTACATAGATATCACCTTTTTCATGGTTAGCTAGGTTCCAATCACAGATATTTAGCACAGTTATACTAGTTGCTTTGATGCAATAGCACATCAATTCCATACAAACAAAAACCTAGACATGGGAGGTATTTCGATGAATATCAGATCATACATTACTTGGAGGTACTCCAATGAACATCTTTATGAGATCATACATTACTTGGAGGTACTCCAATGAACATCTTTATGAGATCATACATTACTGGGAGGTACTCCATTGAACATCTTTATGAGATCATACATGACTGGAAGGTACTCCATTGAACATCTTTATGAGATCATACATTTGTTTGCAAAGCCATCTCTCTATTGACAGGAAACATGTGCAATAGACACAATGATCCTTGAGTAGGCTCAGATGAATATCCATATGAAAATTTTGGGAACCTTTAAAAGCCATTTCAGCGAGTATTTATGTCTGGAGATGTAAGAATTAATCATAAGGCCCAGAGTAAAAAGTTTTGATGTGAAGATCTCAGAACCTAAAGATAAAAGAAAATTTCCCAGTGGAGTAACATTAAGCACACTGTCGGTTGAAATGCATGGCGGATTGCCTTTAAATCAAACTCGGGCCACTGGGCCTAAAACAAGGATTCAAGGCAGTTTTTGTCTTCAATATTCATAGTTCGGCCACTGTAGAAGAATTTTTTTTCTTTTTCCACAGATTATTTTTCACCCATTGCACTTTGAAATTTCTAAGATGCGTCTTCTTTTTGTTTAGTGATGATTCTACAAATCAGGCTGCATCTGCCATCTTCGTTTTGTCTCCTTTGCTAACTAGAGCACAGCTCTGTCTATTTGTGGACAGATGTAGGTTCCTTACATCTGTTATATTATTAGATTGTGTTGTTCCTCGGATTAGCTGGCTAATAACAAGTGTTATTTTTTCAGTCAGAAGGGAAACCAGACCCCTCCCGTCTTCTACTGTTTAGGACCTCAAAATGCTTTAGAAAAAGGATAAGGATAAGCAAGATCCTTCTCCAATATGCAATGGCATTTTTTTAAAAACAGAGGCCCAGCGATTATTCTTGAACCACCCATCTGATTTCTCATTCCTCTTGATAGTTCTAACTTCTCTTGTATTGAGTCTTTCATTATGGTTTATGAGGATTCTATTTTTTCTTTGCAACCATATACAAATTAGATCCAGCATTTGCCTCCAACCATGGTCTCCATCAACTTTATCTTCTTTGGTGATGGGTCATCCTCTCAAATAATTATTTGTAATGTTGGCAATACATGGTGACATATTTCCAAAACGTTTAGGGTTTACCCGTTTTGAGTTCAACTCCCCTAATTAGTTATTATAATTTATCTTTTGTTATTTTTCTTTTAGCTTATAGCTTGTCTTGTAGCCTCTTGTTTCTTTTATAGACGTTGGAGCTCATCCATCTTGCTATTGTTACAAGTTGTACTGATGAGTTCTATTGACCTACTTTGGTCATTTATGAACTTTGATTTAAGTTCATTCTTTATTGAGTTCCTATTCCCACTTCCAGCCCTGGCATTTGATCAATGCAATTATAAATACATAGATTGAGTGAGTTTAATTGTGAATTTGCAAAATGTCTTGCTTTAAATCATGATCAATTTCATCCTTCTCATGTATAGGTTGATTTTTGAATGTTAAATGCATCATAAGGACTTTAGATATTGATGATATGGCAATGGGGGCATTTAATATCTAAATAATTTAATAAAATGAATGAAGTGTTTCATACGTAAAACTCAATTAATCTTATTCAACTATGACGAAGTACATTTATAGGTTTGTAAACTCCTACAAAAGAGGAGTCAAACTTTATCACTCCAAACTCATGCAATCCCTACAAACAGTCACTCAAGTCTATCTTTGAGTGAGTAACAACTCGCATACAATGTACTTCACACTGATATTATTTACTTATTCTATACCTATGTAGTACTAAACTATAGAATATCCATCATACCCCACCTTAGTACGAACATGGGGAGAAAACACCACTCAAGAACTGAAATGAACATGTACTTGCCACATACACTGATGGTCGAGAACACATCGACCAATCCTTAGTCGGGAACACATCAACCATAAAAAGGGACCCATCAACCAATCCATGGGAACTCATCAACCGAACCAACAGAAGTAATGGGAATGGCCTCACTATAACCCTTATCAAGAACACATTCTGATACAGTGCCTGTGGTATGGACCTCCATTTTCTTTTCACAGTGTGAATACATCGTTGCTGATTACATACAAACACAGAAAAATATAAAATATGAATTGAGAACTAGATCCCCACTCTGACATTTGCAGCCACCATTAATAATCATGCCACTTAATTATCAATAGTATAAGACAGTCGCCAATGCTACTTTGAAACCGATCTCAGCTTTAGTCAATTTAGCACAAATTGTTTTGCCACTATTGTAGTGTGCAACCCCTTTGTTAGCGGCGAACTTGAGGTCGCTAAAAGGCCTCCTTTCTTCATTGCCTCCGACCTTCAACGGAATGCTACTCACACAGCCGAATGAAATTTGAAGCTCAAGTGCATGTCGTCTTTGATAACAAACCACCACTCCCCCACACATTTGACACAAGGACGTCGGGTTCGCCCTATAATGCGTCCATATCAGGGGGAATATTATTGAGGTTTGACTTTTAATAATGACGACATACAAATCTTTTTATTTGATTGACAATTAACACAATGACTCTACACCAACGTTACCAGTTCGTCGATTTTCACTTGCATTGGGCATTTAGGTTCGAACCTGGTTCGGGTTCAGGTTCGGTTTGTTACCCCAACACCCAGGGTTCGTCCCTGGGCACTCGGGTGCAGCTTGGGTTCTTCTGGGACAAACCCTGGGCATTGGGACAGAGAACCAGCAGTCAAAAACATATTTTAGCATTTTTTTTTCCAATTTTAGTGGCTCAGCTATGAACCCTTAAAAGGCAATATCTGAAAGAAGAAAGAAAATAACCTAACTTGAAGCATTAATTGAGGATTTGGAAGACAATGGCCAGGGCCAGTCAACTGATTTTCAGAACAGATGGCCAATTTGCAATGGAATATGTAATGCAATCCACATCCATCAATGGCATTCAATCAGGAAATCATAAGCTAGATGTTGACAGCTTTCATTGTCTTGACTCTTCATATATAAGATGTGGCATTTCAAAGCTAATCTGTCAACTGAAATTACTTTGGTTTAACTGGGCACGCTAGGGATTACATGTGGATTAGTACTGTATAAATCATAAAGTTCAAACAATTATACAAAAACCTAGCACCTGTGGCTGTACCTTCTAAGGGTTCATAGCTGAGTCACTAAAAATTATGAGTCATTATTAATGACTTTAAGTTAACATTTAAGTTTTAAGACTTTTAAGTTTGATGTATTTAATTACAGCCACATGATAATATCATAATTATTGATGTTTAATATTTATCATTTATGTTTAATGATTATCATGACATTTGGCATTCGGTTAGTATTTACTATTTTTGGTATTTTGTGATTATTCTCATATTTTGTTTTTCATATCAATATGCATACCATATGGTTAATGACAATGGCACTAATTTCCTATGTATTAGGTTAGAATTTCTATATTTTTTAATTTTTTATATATTTTTTGTACGGACGAACCCAATAACGAACCCAAGGAAAAAAAATCGCTGTACCAGCGAACCAGGTTCTTCGAACCCGAACCAAAACCAAAAACGAACCGGTAACATTGCTCTACACTAACATATTTATTTAAAAACTTGAACAATCATCAATTAAACATATAATGATAACCTGAATATTTGGACTTAAAACAATCAATCCAATATATACTATTCTATAGCTTAACAAATACTAAATAAACATAACAAGACAAAACATCATCGACCCTATCAAACCGTATGACAATTCTGACATCAATATTATTTTTTTAGGATGGTTCAATGACTCGGAAATAGTCATGCATGTGAAGCGCTACTGTGGTTTTTTATTTTGCAGCTGCAACAAGGATCTGCTCATTGGAATCTTCAATGATCTACTGACAATATACGTTAACTTTAGAGCCTCAATAAATGTGAATATCAGACATAAATGGCTGTGAAGAAATGAATATATGCTTGCTGCATGTTATAGAAGAAGCACAGCAAATCGATCTGTTAGACATACATACATTTGGCAACACAGCATAGATAATGGCAGTATGAATCATGCATCTGCCATTTCCTTAATCTGTCAATCTTCACATGATCTTACTGAAATAGAGGGCATTGCACTGATACATGTGGTAAGAGTTGCATGTAGAAATGATTGGTGGAGGCAGCATTCAATATAGTGCAAGAGTCTACTAGATTGAACAACGAAGTCTTCAATGTGAGCATGATGAAACCGACAAAACCTTAATTTTCATGGTGAAGACAAAACCAACAAAACATAGTCAAAAGTACCGTAAAGTCTACTTTCTACCTATCATACATCAGATGCTTGCAAATAACATAATTTTAAACATAATACAGGGCAGTAAAGAATAGTAATTGCCCCTCCAAACAATTTATTTTTCCATCACAGGGAAAGGACAGAGAACGCTCTGATACCAAATAAAGTAAACAAAGTTTTTCACATGTAAAATTCAAGTAATCTTATTCAACTATGAAGTACATTTATAGGTTTGTAAACTCCTACAAAAGAGGAGTCAAAACTTATCACTCCAAACTCACACATTCCCTACAAATGCTCGCTCAATCTTATCTTTGAGTGAGTAACAACTCACATACAGTGTACTTCACACTAATATTATTTATATATTCTATACATGTTAGTACTAAATTATAGAATATTCAACAGAGGTGTGGTAGGCGGTGGAGCATTTAATATCTAAGAGATGTGGTGGTGACTGGCATTGGTTGCTACCCCACATCACATTCCCAATAATCCTTTAGAACAAAGTGTACATAAGTGCGTATTTTTCATGTCAAGAACATTTGATATGGAATGCAATATGGTAATAGGCCATTGCGCTGTACACCACTCTCTAGATCCTACCTTAATTTCATAAACTACATCACTTTGGTGCACCTTCCGTCATGTCACTTTTTATGGACAGTGTCTTTGGTTTACTGTTTGATTCAAGCTTGATTATCCCTATCGTGACTGTGAAGAACAAGTTATAGTGAGACGTGATAGTGGCACTATGGGTATTGTTAGAAGCTTCTGAGTCTAGCTTTGTCGGAAGGGCTAAAGCAAAGGATTCAATGCCTAGCAACAACCAAGAAGGTACATCTAAGATGAGAGAGAGAAAGCGTATTTCACAAGCATTAAGGCAGAGGATGAAAAAGTTAAAGAGGAAGAAATACTAGGATGAAATGGAGCAGAACTTCCAGATGTAAGGATAATCATAATAACTTCGAAGAGTTATTGGAAGTGGCATCAAGAATCGTTAAGCTTACCGAAGTTACTAGAGATGTAGCACTACAGTAAACAGACCAGACATTGCTACAGCAATCGCACAACCACAAAAAATCTAAGAATCTCAGATCAGGCAGCAGTGGAATTCAACATGTGCATGGTGATCATGTGAAAGACAATCAGAGGAGGACAGCCTTGATAATGGGCACTTCCACGCACATTTCTTGTTTATATATTTTATAGTTAGAAAATGAAATGCAAGGGGCTCTCTGTATGGCCCTGTGTAGCTATTCGTCAGGTCATTATTATTCCATGTTTCGGTGGTAGATGCAATCGTGGTATCAATGGAGATAGCTCCTTTTGGTGGGACAATTCAGGCCTGTATTGCTTTATATTTTACTTCTTTTTTTTAATACAATTTTTTTTTAAATCAAACCAAAGAATACTAAACCTTGTAACATGTTCAAAATGTATTGTTTTACTTCTGAGAAAATAAGCATAAAGATTAGACAAGTGTAGGCTAAATGACACTTCTGGATTGCACATTAATTTAAAATATGTACATATAGATATATACACCAAGTAAACAGACCAGCCATTCCTACAGCAATCGCACAACCACAAAAAATCTAAGAATCTCAGATCAGGCAGCAGTGGAATTCAACATGTGCATGGCGATCAAGTGAAAGACAATCAGAGGAGGACGGCCTTGCTAACGGGCACTTCCACGCACATTTTTTTTTATATATTTTATAGTTAGAAAATGAAATGCGAGGGGCTCTCTGTATGGCCCTGTGTAGCTATTCATCAGGTCATTATTATTCCATGTTTCAGTGGTAGATGCAATCGTGGTATCAATGGAGATAGCTCCTTTTGGTGGGGCAATGCAGACCTGTATTGCTTTATATTTTCCTTTTTTTTTTGCAATTTTTTTTTAATCAAACCAAAGAATACTAAACCTTGTAACATGTTCAAAATATTTTGTTTTACTTATGAGAAAATAAACATAAGATTAGACAAGTGTAGGCTAAATGACACTTCTAGATTACACATTAATTTAAAATATGTACACATAGATATATACACCAAGATGACAGTCTTCAATATCCAAAGCATTCCAAGATAATAAAAGATAATTAAGAAGTCATATAGGAAGCATCTTACCTGCAACTGGAACCGAGGTGGCAGCATCAATCAAATCACTCAATGACTTGCTACCTTGGGAATACTGCCTTGCTAAAGATCTAGCCTCATCAGTAATATGAAATGATTCAAATTCTGGCATACGCAAGGGTGAAGCAATTGATAAAAAGGTCGAACCACTAACAAAAGACACTGGGTCGCTCAACTCTCCTGGTTTTCCAATTAAATCAACTAAGTATTCCCTGCAATATGATTTGCATTTGTTAGCATGAATGCAAGGCCTGAATCAATATTTACAAACAAAACATGATGTGTATTTAGAAAGTGCACCCAATGGTCCGCAGAGAAAATCAAAAGTCGAAGACCAAGTAAACACATAATCACAAAACAGATTTAATGCAAAGTTTAACTCATTTATCAACAGATCCAAAAACACTCACTTCTACCTCTTTGGAAGCCTTACAGATATTTACAAATAAAGGCTATATAAAATAGACAGATTACTTTCCAAACAATCTTCCTATTTTGTAGCATAAAAGTTCACTCATGTTTTAAAAGCCACAAAATAAGCTATAGACATCTGCTTCATATGTAAATTTGTATGACTAGGATCCTCATATCTTTCCACAGCTACCATGTATAGCAACAAAGGGATGGAGCAAAACAGTAAACATCCTCAAAAGGCACACCTCTGAATGTCACATTGAACCAGACAGGATAAGCCATCAGAAAAACCACAATACTTGCATCCTCGAACAATCCGGCAAGGTAAGTCAAGTATATCTGCCAATGCCTGCAAACAGGAAATGCATTCAGACCATTAAATATGCTCCAAATTGAAAAAGCCTGAAACCGTCCTGGGAATTCTCAAAAAAAATTGATCCTCAGATACAAAATCCTGAAATTTCTAGAGGCCCACTACAATAAACATGAAATTCTAGTCATGAGGTTTCCCTGCTGTATCTTAAGATTCTAAAAATTGCCAATCCCGATATGTTTACTGTGCTCAATTTCAGGTAACTTGGCACTAGTTAAACAAAAGGGGGATTAATGATCGCACAAGCATACATGGTCCTTCAGAATGTTGACATCATTCAAGATAATTCATGAACATAAAGTCATATGAAACATCTTGATGTATGTATATATATATATATATGAAATTTCTGAATTGGTGAGCAGATTGAATATAAAATAATACTGCTTATGCCAAATGATTTAACAAATAAGTCTTCTTCAGACAACCTTGACAGAGAACTGTTTCAACTAAAACGGAATACCACCAATTTTTCAACTTATGCCACCAGAACGATAATAATAAACAATCAAATCATCCTACTTAGTAAGATTACCTTGAAAAGTAAAGCCCGGTGCCTGCAAAGACCCACAGATAGACTGCCTATTGGAAGGATAATGCAATGTAGACAGTCTCTCAGCATTTGGCTGCTTTCTTTCCAGCGCATCATAAGATCTTCTTGCTCGTTCAAAGATGCACCCCTTGAGTTACAACCAGCACAGTGTCAGTTACATACAATAAACTAAACATACAAGATATTTCAACCCCTAGCAGCTAGCACCCCATACGCTTACCCCATCAGCATGCAAACAAGTTTCCCAAGCTCTTCAAACACTTGTCTATTATTATTACTACCATAAGCCATCCCAAGTGCCTTGTTCTCAAGCTCCCTGAGGTGTGAATCCACATGCTTATCTATCACAATGACCTCCATCGATGAATCAGTTGCATCAACAGACCTCAGTGATTCTAAGGATGGCATCTGATGACCTTCGTCTAAATTGTTGCATATTGACCAAACATATGGATTCATCCCCCAAATATGGTAAAAACCATTTTCTATTTTGTCATAATATGATAAGCTGCCATTTACCTATTACACAGAAACCACAAAAAAATCAGATAACGGCAGATTAAGCACATGAAAACAAGTTTCTACTCCCTTATAATACACCAAGACCTCAAAAGAAAGTTAAATGTCACAATATCCAGAGAAGGCTCGGAACTTGGGATTAAGAGGAAAACCCATATTCAGTCACTGCTAATGTAACCTATAGCTTAAGTGGAATCAATAAGAGAAAAGGCCAATCACAGATTCTCAAATGTAAATGGTTGGTCAAAATATCAATCTATTTGTAACTCGAGAGCTACCCATAGAGTTTGGTAAAAAATTTCATCAGCAAGCAATCAGTGAATCCATAAATTATTTCAAATTCGTGGGCTTATAATCAACAACTTGATCACCATGCTGATACATATTGATATATTCAGCATTCTGGATGAAATGATAGAAAGCTATGTTTGATAAGACTGTCAAAACCCGTTAATCTGAAACTAAACATAAGACTATTAAGATGCGATACATTTCTTCACTAACTTTCATGTTGTAGTTTCTGGTTGAAAAGCGAAGGAACTTAAGATTTTTGCACTCCTATAATTTGATGACAGAAAAGCAAAAAGAGACCTAGGGCTTATAAACAACACCTTGATCACTACGCTGGTACATATTGATATATTCAGCATTCTAGATGAAATGATAGAAAGCTATGCTTGATAAGACTGTAAAAACACATTAACCTGAAACTCAACATAAGACTGTTAAGATGCGATGTATCTGTTCACTACCTTTCATGTTGTAGTTTCGGGATGAAAAAAGCGAAGGAACTTAAGGTTTTAGTACTCCTACAATTTGATGACAGAAAAGCACAAAGAGACCTAGAGTTTTTGTACTCCGACTGTTGAATGAGAAGGGTACTGATACACATGCTTCAACTCAATTGATCAAGGCACAGAGTTAATATGATGTTTTTCTATCTTAACCAAGTTTTAAATGATGAAAAACAAGTGAAGAAATATTGCAGTTTGGAAAGGTAAAGGAAAAAAATTGAAAGAGGTTACAACCTTACAAGAATACTGATGCAAACTCCAATTCTTCAATGCCAAGGATACTGACACAAACTTCAAAACATAATTGACCAAGGTCAAAAACTGTGTTAAAATATAGCGTGTGAATAATAAATCATATAATCCTTTACACATTTTCCACAAAAGGGGACAACAATATTTGGCATTAAAGGGTTTGATGGTGAATTTGAACTGTGAGGACTCAGGACCGATTACCAACTGAAATGAATGAATTTAAGCAAATCCTATGTTATACACAAAACAAAACAAAAAATGAACCGAAAAAATGCCCCAAGCAAAACCACAATAGAAAATTAGAAAGTAACCGACTAATCAGAAACCAGTGTGTAAGTTAAGTTATGTGAGCAAATCAACAGATAAGACCAAAAGTTGCAATCCGTGAGAAATTATGTAGAATTTTATCATTTCAAGGAAATATCTAAACCAAAAAGAAGCAAATACTGCTAGGTAATGGATTCATTTACAATGTTACTTAACAAATTACATATAAAAGATGTAGCTGGTCATAAAAACAACCAAATTGAGACTAATTCCTCTCCAAGATTGCCATCTCTATAAATATACCATTTGACCAGAAAAAACAGGCTCGCCATATATGACCACATTTTGACCAGAAAAAACATACTTGCCATAAATAGGGGTCAAACGGACACCCCCACATGGGTATGAGAAGGCTTGCAAATACTGCCAACTATGCCAACAATATGGCTAGAAAGAAGGTAGAAGGTTTCAGAGAAAACTACGAGAATTGTGGTGCATGAAAAAACAGGAGAGGAAACTCCCTCACCCATCCATTCATACAAAACACTTTATTGGAAAACACGAGGCTGCCTTGGTCAAAGGCCTCAAACCATCGGAAGGGAAAAGCATAGTCCAGTTTAAAGTTCAGATGATAGTTGTTTACAGAGGATAAATAAAGGACCTAACTTCCAAATTCATCCCGACAAACCTAGGAACAAGCACCTTCAAAATGGAGTAACAAGCCTTCATTTGCAAGTTAATAGAGCTTCAGCCCTCACCAGAAAGTATCGGGTAGAAAAAAACTGGAAGGTGAAAGGCAAGGCTGAATGCAATCTGTGCTAGGTTATATATTGCAATGTTTGAACCCCTTCTAAGGAAAAGAAAATGAGGGCAGGGGTTTTGGCAAGGCCACCGGTTATTGTGTAGCCCTTTATCTCATATTTAGGGAGAAGGGACTTGATCCAATAGAGGAATCCTTTACAGTGGTCTCAATCTGGCTCTGAATTCCATTCTTTTCTCTAGTGTTTAAGGAAAAACTCCTCCAGGGAATAGAATACATTCTAGCAGAATTTCTTAGGTGTCATGATGCTGGGTAGATTTCTCTGCGACCCATGGCAGGACCACAAGCTGCCGTATTTTAGGGGCACTTGGCATGCCCATAATCTGAGTTCATTTATATTTAATTATTTAGTGCAAGGACTAAGTAGTTTCCTCGTTGAGAAATTTATATGTGCCTCCCCCTATTAATGTATTTCCAGATATAGTAGTAATTTTTTAGGTAGGTGGTAGTTATGATTCTTTCTTCCAAGTGTCCATCTATCTCGCAGATTAAAAAAAAGGTTTGCGATAAGGGAGGGCTGCTGTAGATTTTGAGGAAGATAGGACAAAAGATGAATAAATTCTCCTTGGATGTGGGCCCTAATTTTTCACACCTACAAAAAGTTGTGAACTAAAATAAAATCTCTGTTCATTTGCTTGGCTGATTTTTTCAACTGAGGGAGCTGCGATTATGGGAAACCGCAGATTTCTTTTAGCATTAATGACTGTATCATGTTTCTCCTTGAATTACTTGGTTGCATACCTGCTGAACTTATCTATTTTGCAGGCACTTAGTGCTGTAATAGGGTTAAAGATCTAATCTGCTATGTTATAACAAATTTTAATATTTTGAATATGCTATCTTATCTAAATCACAGCTGTTCTGTATTAGTTATCTTTCACACAGACTAGCTGGAAAAAAAAAGGGCAGCTGTGCAACAAACTGTTCTCCATCATTTGGACTGCAACTAAGTGTTTTGCATCAGTTTGGTATCAAAGCAGGCAAAAAGGCTCAGAGGAGAGGCAGGAGGAACGTAGGTCAAAAAACATATTCGTGGAGATGAATTATTGAGGAGGTTAAAAGCCATAGAGGCTGGGTTATAGCAAGAGGAGTCAGAAGAGTATAAAAATAACTTAGGAGTTAAATGTGGGAGAGTAGATCCCCTTGAAAGAGTAATTGATGCTACTTCAAAGCAGGAAAATAGAGTTAAGGCAGGGACTTCAGAGTTAAAAGGAGAATTGAACCCTGAACTGTTCATGGACTGGGCGCAGAAGCTGGAGAAATACTTTGACATGGAAAATATTGAGGAAGACTCTAGGAGGGTGAAGCTTGCAGTAGAAAAGATAAAATCTCGTGCAGCACTTTAGTGAGATAATCTAAAAAATGCTAGGAAAAGAAAAGATAAAAGTTGTTAGGAAAGTCAGGCAGCATAACTAATGACTTACCAAACATTAAAGTAGATCATGGTGTGGTGTGTATTGGAGCATCCAAAGAGGGGTTGGGGGGAGCAAGACTAAGAGGCTGTGCAGACAGTGAAAGTCAAAACTGCATGATCGACAAGGAGGTGTTGATAAGAGATAAAAATTAAAAAACTCGGATATAAGTAATCAGAGACTTGCTGGCAAGATCATAATCCACCATCCTCGATCCCCGCCATAAAGGAAACAAGTAAGAATATTGGAATCAAGTAAAAAAGATAGCCGATTAAGAATGTGAAGACCATGCACTCTCCCAACTAAAGAATATACCTCCCATAAGCTGTGATAGGATTATTCCCATTGACTGATGTTCTCTGCAAACCAAACTACTCAAAATATAACTCCTAAATCAGATCTCATCCTCTAATAGACCATGCATAGGTATCTGGTAGGGGACCCAATACAAGCATTACAATCACCCCAAAGAATGACATCACCGAACAAGGAATAATGGTAAACCTCTAGATAGAGATCGAACCATCCCAGTATGGATTACCATCGGTTAACCCAACAAAAGACGATGAAGCTGAGGAAATAACAAACAATGATGAAGATATACCGAAGAGGAGGTGCACCCCTTTGAACAAGAAGCCACATACATCTAGAATGCATGTCCAAATGTTAAGCACGGGGTATACTGAGAGGGGGGTTGAATCAGTATATCATAAATCTTATAAACTTTCACTTAATCAAATTCCACTTAACCATACATTCAAGATATGCAATAAAACTGAAATAATAAACACCACACAAGATAGAGAGAGACACTAGATTTAACGTGAAAACCCAATATGGAAAAAAACCACAGAGAACAATCTCAAGTATATGAATGAGCATCAACTCAAATTACAATATTCGCAAGCACTAACTTGCATGAACACCAACCCCTTGTTGAGCGCCAACACAGCAACTATTTGTGAGCACCAACTCACAGAAGCACCAACCCCTTTTGTGTATACCACACAACTATTTCTCAATGTTGTTTAATCAACAAATGATAACACATTACAATATCTTTTTCTTTTCTCTCATTTGCTCTTCTAAGTTAGATATAACAATTACAAATCATACTCTCTATTGTATATAACGAATGGCTTCTCAAGCTTTTATTTATAGCTTTCCAAATGACCTTTGGCATTCACCCTTTGTGACTCTTCAATCCTCATGAAAAATGATGCCAAACTTACATGACCCTTCGTATCTTTGCATTTGAAAAGTCACATGGTGACTTTTCATTAGCAAAAGCATCATTTCCTCTTTTCTCTTTATCTTGGTGACTTTTCATATTCTTCAAAGTGTCCCTTCATGAGAAATTGTGCCCCTCCTCTTTTGTCTTCACTTAGTGACTCTTGAAATTCCTCAAGATGACTCTTGATGGAAAAATGCGTCCCATTCCTCTTTTGTCTTCACCCTGTGACTCTTTGAATTCTCTATGGACCCTTTTTTTGACCTTATGCAACCAAAAATATATATGTTAATATTTAATAAATATTAACACACATTAGCCAAGATATGAATATTAAAAACACCATTAAATGCAATGGGGCCTTTATCACCAATAATACTAGACTTTTGACATCAATGACAATATTTCCAACAATCTCTCCCTTTATCATTGATGGCAACCTCAAACTGCAACTACCACATCTTAAAACTTGCACATACTACCATCTAAAAAATATACGGTAACTCCCCTTTACTATAGCAACATGTTCCCTGAACCTATTCCCTATACCTGTTCCCTGAACCTATTCCCTATACCTGTTCCCTGTATCTGTTTCTATTCTTCTCCCCCTTTGACATCAATGGCAAAGGGCCTACCTGGAGCTAACATTTAGCTCCCCCTCAACTGATGTTGATTCTTAATGGCAGAAAGTAAAAGAGATTACTCCCAACTCTCGCAGATCCTTGAATGTCCTTTGATCGTGCCTTTGTGAAGATATCTAATAACACATAAATTGTTGCATGTCCTCTGTGCATCTGTAATCAACTCATTTGAATATTTTCTTCTAATCTCACAACCTTCTGCATAAAACTTTAATGTGTATACCTGATCACATATTTGACTTACACTCAATAGATTATGCTTAAGACCTTTTACATACAATACATTCTTAGTCTTAGTTCTACCGTTATCCAAACTCAAAGTACCTTTTTCAGCTATCCTAACAGTGGTTTTATCTCTGAATTTCATTGTGCCACCATTAATCTTCTTTAAAATTATGAACTTGCTCTTGTCTCCTGTCATGTGCCTCGAACATCTGTTGTCAATGAACCATGGTTGTCTTTCATTTCTTGCATGCAAAGTTGTCTGAACTAACATAGAATCTTCAGAGTGTTTCTTTTGCCATGAACATGTCTGAACTTTCTTCTTGATAAATGGAACCTTGAAACTTTGGTCCTTGATTGACTCGAACATGCTTCTACAATGTCGGACTGTGTTCAAAATTATTGCACTTGTAACATATTATGGCCTCTTCATCAAATCCTGATAAAGGAACAAAAGAGTTGTAGCTTTAGCTAGACTCTACATGAGTTTCCTTCTCCTTGTTTCTAAAATTGTTAGCTCTTTTCTGACATTCTATTTTTTTGTGACCATATCCATTACAATAAAAACGATAACCATAAAAACAGAACCTGTTTGTGTATCTTTGTCTTGATTGTATTTTGTAACTTTGTTTTTTCCAGTTTTCTTTGTTTGAGATGTCATCTGTATTCTTCACTTCTCTTTTTGTTTTCTCTTTTGTAAGAGCTTCAACATAGCTCTTTTTCTTTTCAAATCCGATACCTATCTTATCTGATATTGTCTTTTGGCTTTCTAATATCTTATTCAACATGTTAGTGCTATCCTCAGATTTCAAATCACTAACTACTTTATCATTGACTGTTTTTTCAATATCTTCTTTTAAAGAGGCAATTTCAATAACATACCTTTCACATTCTTTACTTACTTTTTGCAATTGTGCTGTTAGATCTTTTTCATTCATTTTAGCTTCTTCAAAGTGTGCTTGTAGATCATCAATTATTTCCTTTGACTCTTTTTTATTTTTCTCGCTCTGGTGCTTCAATCTTCGATTCTTCTTCTCAACAGCGTCTAATTCTTCTAAAGTACAAATGAGTTCTCCTTCCAAATTTACCTTGGCTTCATCCTCACTTTCATCGTGTTCTTTTTCTGGATCATCTATACTTTTGCTTGCTGAGGCATCTTCAGTGATGATCATGAATAGATTCTCTTCTTCATCTGAGTCACTGACTCCACTATCTTCAATTGAACTAAGATCTTTAAAATATACTCTTCTTCTTGAAACTCTTCTTAAATTTGCCTTTTAAGTTTTTTTTGTATGTAGACTTTCCTTCTTCATTGTCATCATTATTCTTATCTGAACATCTATTTGCAAAATGACCAATCTTACAAATGGCAATTTTCCTTGATATTTACATGTGCCCCTTTTTTGTTTACAAATAAAAAGAGCTCAGTTGTCATCTTCATCATCACTGGCGCTGTCACTTGATTCTTGAATCTTAGCCTTGTTTTTCTTTGATGTCTTGAAAGCAACTTCTCTTTTTGAGGGTTTCTCTTGTTCAGTCCACATCTCATATGCCGTAAAAATACCATGTAATTCATCCATCTTTAGCTTGGCAAGAACCTTCATCTCCTCGATTGTTGAAACCTTTGCATCATATTTCATTGGTAGAGATCTCAAAACCTTTTGTACCACCGTTGACTCTTCTAACTTTTCTCCACGACCTTGAATCTGATTTACTATTTGGTCAACTCGCAAAAGATAACTTGCTATATTTTCTTCATCTTCCATCTTCAAACTCTCAAATTGTCTTCTGAAAGTCTGAAGCTTAACCCATTGAACATTTTCATCACTTTTGTAAATATTCTCAAGTTTTACCCAAGTCTCATGAGGGGATTTACATTGCATAACTTTAACAAATTCTGATTCACATAAACCACATAAAATAGCATTTAAAGCTTTATCATTATTTTGACTTGCCTTCTTTTCTGTCAGAGTAGTTACAAGTGTCTGTGGCTCTTCGTATTCCTCCAACATTGCTTGCCAAATGTCGAATCCAAGGGCCATCAAGTAAGTCCTCGTCCTTATGTTCCAAAAGGCATAATTTGACCCATCAAACAAAGGTGTCTTAATTGTAGAAAAATCTCCATATAATCCAATCATCGTGCTTTCCCAATCTACATTCAAGTTGTAAAACCTTTTCAAAAAGACCCTGCTCTGATACCAATTGTTAAGCACGAAATATACTAAGAGGAGAAGTGAATCAGTATATCATAAATCTTATAAACTTTCACTTAATCAAATTCCACTTAACCATACATTCAAGATATGCAATAAAATTGAAATAATAAACACCACACAAGTAAGAGAGACACCAGATTTAACGTGGAAACCCAATGTGGGAAAAACCACAGAGAACAATCTCAAGTATATGAATGAACACCAACTCAAACTACAATATTCGCAAGCACCAACTTGCCGGAGCACCAACACAACTATTCGTGAGCACCAACCCACAGGGGCACCAACCCCTTTTGTGTATACCACACAACTATCTCTCAATGTTGATTTCTCAACAAATGATAACGCATTACAATATCTCTTTCTTTTCTCTCATTTGTTCTACTAAGCTAGATATAACAATTACAAATTATACTCTATTGTATATAACAAATGGCTTCTCAAGCTTTTATTTATAGCTTTCCAAATGACCTTTTGGCATTCACCCTTTGTGACCCTTCAATCCTCATGAAAAATGGTGTCAAACTTGCATGACATTTCGTATCCTTGCATTTGAAAAGTCACATGGCAACTCTTCATAAGGAAAAATGTTATTTCCTCTTTTGTCTTTATCTTTGTGAGTTTTCGTATTCTTCAAAGTGTCTCTTCATGAGAAATTGCGCCCTTCTTCTTTTGTCTTCACTTGATGACTCTTGGAATTTCTCAAGATGACTCTTCATGGGAAAATGCATCCCATTCCTCTTTTGTCTTTACCCCGTGACTCTTTGAATTTTCCATGAGCCCTTCTTTTGACTTTATGCAACCAAAAATATATTCGTTAATATTAAATAAATATTAACACACATTAGCCAAGATATGAATATTAAAAACACCATTAAATGCAATGGGGCCTTTATCACCAATAATACTAGACCTTTGACATCAATGACAATATTTCCAACACCAAAGCTAACAATAATACCTTGACCTAAGGCAGACCTAAAACTACTCTCGAGTTTAAAGAAAAAAATTACGATTGTCTTAAAGAAGCCTGCAATCAAAAAACACAATGTTGTACCAAAGTTTAAAAGACTGTAAAAACACAAAGATAGACGCTGTGAGAAGTAACTAGAGGTATAACTGCAAGAGCATACCAAAAATGTGAAATTGAATGAAAGTGACTATTAATATTGACTCCAACTTCTTGAATCTACTGGAGAATATTTAGAGGAAATGAGTATTGAAGTGGAGAGACGGTATCTAGAAATTCAATTGGGTATGAAAAAACTTAAAACAATGGTAGAGAGACGTTGAAGCAGCTCTTGATTCCCAGATTGAAAGTTTCATCAAAATTGAAAATGAACTTATCCGAAGAAAGGTTCTATAAACCGACAGACAAGCATCTTCTTTAAATAAAAGGCAATTAACATAGGCCACTAGGATAATAATGAAGTTGGTTAATTACCCACCACATTTTAATAAGTTAAGGGTGACTCTTAACCTGGAGGTTCAAAACAAAATTGGAGAATAATGCAGGGCATGTTTCTTTAGGACACATGGCATGTTCACAAATTGCTTGATTTTAGAAGCATTTCCATACTCAGAATATGGTTTTGTTTATATTTAGTGTAAGAAAGACATTGCTTGTTTGTTGAGCAATTTTGGGGACATACGTGCCTCCCCATACTTTCATGCATTTACAAATATATTATTAGATTTTTGGATATTTAGCAGTTACAAATCTAATAAGGAGGAATTCACCTCAGGGTAAAAGGAAAACATTGGATAGGAGAGGAATGTGCAAATGTTGGGGAAAATAGAAAAATAGATGATGTTCTGCTTGGTAATGAACCCTATTTTTTTGCCAATGAGATATGGGTAAGTTGGTTAAGTGGCTTGATTGTTTCAAGTCCCATCCAGGTTCGAATCTCAGGAAAGGCATATGAGGCTGGTTGTGGCCGTTGGTTGTATTCTCGAGGCTATTAATGGCTGTTGGTTATTCTCAAGGCCGGTGGTGACCGCTGTTGGTAATTGTTAGTATACATCTGGTAATATCTGGTATACAGGTGGTACTCAGGGGATTAATAAATCACATGGGGATTTGGGCCCTCAATTGTGTCCCAGACCAGTCCAAGCTCCAGTCAAAAGCCATTACCTATCCCAAAAAAATGAACCCTATTTTTTGCTAGCCTGCTGTTATGAATTGAAATAAATTCTCTGTTCATTCGACAAGCTGTGTTTTCATACTGAGGGAGGTAATTTTAAATGTTGATACAGGTTTTTTTAGCATTCAGGATTGTTTTGTGTTTACCCTTGAATTACTGGTTATACACCTGCTGAGCCTATCTATCTTGCAGAGACTTATCACTCCAATGGACAATTAAAGAGCTGGTCTAATATGTAACAACAAATCTGTAACTTGTTTGAATCTGATGGTTTATAAATTAAAACAGTTCTGCATTTGTAATTTTTGGTACAGCATGACTGGAAATAAATAGGGAAGGACTGCAACAGTATTCTGCATTGGTTAGACTGCAATAGAGTGCTCTGCATTGTGTCAGATTAGCCATACAGAGAAGCTTTCCAGCTTGCAAGTTGCAATTATGAGTGAGAACCTGAATCTGGTTAACAGCAACCTGAGAAAATAAATGTATCCTTGTTTAATTTTGTATGTGGTGCAGAGGCAGAAAATCTGATTTTAGTACAAAACGAAATAATGAATGTAGCGCCATTTGGCAACATCCTGCCCCAAATTTCCTGAAGTCCAAGCGTAAAGGCCCACAGCCCACTAGAAAGCAATGTCCTATTCAACATGCAAATGAGTATGACTAAAAAAACTTATTTCCAAAGAGATAGTTTAGGGTGTATGTGCTAAACAGCAGTCTTAACTGTTCAAAAACCTAGAATTTATGAAAGAAATCAGATGCGTGAAATGACTTATCATTTTTACAAGTTTTATTAACCAATCCAGAATAGCATATGATAGTTCATAAAAAATGATGGCTGACTTTGGTCTGAAGATTTAGGCGTCCTTATGCCTGTTTTTTAAGACACTGCCTGGATATCAGAATATGGGTTTCTTCTCGATTATTCACACTAAAGAACTAAAAGATGCTCTCACGTGGTGCATAACTTAAGGGTGAGCTTAAACCATGAATAAACCACTCAGAGCACTTGAAGAAGCATTATAAATGGAAATTGCTGTTGAACTTACATGCAGGAACCACAGCATGCATAATCAAAGTAATAGAGATAATGTTTCTGACTTGCAAAACATGAAAAATATTTATGAATGGATGTTTTTGCAACTTTAAAATAGTAAGTGAATCTTTTCAATTTCAAAAAACAAGAAACATTTATATCACAGGTTAATGTTTGAGGAAAAACTAGGATATACAGTTAATAATTATAAAATTTGGCAAATCTAATAATCTTATGAACATAATATGTAAAATCTTGGCTAATATTTTTTTTTTTTTAAATATTGCAAATTGGGCAATTTTATATTTTATAAAAAATTATCCAATGGGAAAAAAAAAGTCCATAAAAAACATCATGTTGCAAACTGTTACTTCCAGCAGGTTTCTGTATCAATTTCACATTTTTACCCAACAAGGAGAAGGTTGGAAACAAAAACCCAGATGAAAATTCAAGAAACATACCCAAAAACGATAAGATATAGCTTCAGACTTTTTGGCGGAATCCATAGATGTGTTATTAGGGGGTACTTGAAAATGGTTGCCAAGGAAATGAAGATCCTCTGTCAAAGATGCTTCTGCAGTAAGGCGGAGCGCAAGCGTAAGCTGCAAATTATAACTCTCTTCAGTCTGCTGTGCCCAACTCTTTGCAGAGCCAACACTATGTTTGTCCCCCAGCCTGGGATCATCATACTTACATCCTTCCTCGTAAAGGGCATTAAAGAAGGCAGAATCACTGGCATTCAATGACAAAGACGTAGAGAGAGTAGGAAGTGGGAAATCCCCGGAAAGAAAACTGTCAGAATAGCTACTTCCACTTGACTGCCTCTGCAGTCCAGATGATGATGTTCCATGCACTCTACTGTTACTCCCAGTTGAGCTCCGATCACCAAACCATGCATTCACATTATTCCCCCTGTGGAAACCATGGTCCTCTGAATAATCTGTGGACCAAACGCCCGGTCCTGGTCCTGGCTTCCTCTGTTCATTTCCATACTCAGCAGGAGAATATGATGGTGACTTCCTCTGTTCAGTTGGGGAATAAGTCTGTTTTAGATTTGAACGTTCAGGTGGTGTATAAGACTGTTGCTGAAGCTTTCTATGGTGGTCAATTATACGGTCCGGCGGTGAATAAGCAGGTTTCCAGTACTCAATTAAATTCATAGGTTCTGCAGAGGAATGCAAAGATCTTCTTTCTGTGTAAATCCCCTGTCTGGGCGGTGCCCGTTCATTATAGTTTGCATTCTCGAGTGCCCCACCAGGATTCCTGTCATCGTAATATAATAAAGCCCTGCTATTATTGTTATTCCTTACATCTGTATTCAATGGAAGAGGAGGGTTGATAAACCTATCTTCATCAAAATTATTCTCATCGAAAGTGACCCTGTCTGCACTCAAATGCCGCCGGTGAGGGTTGTGTGGAGGCAAGCGTTGAGGCTGTGGCTGTGACTGCCTTCGGGGATTGGCTAAACCCTGAAAGCAATTACTATTCTCCGGGCTGCAAGGATCATCAATCTCCTGTTTCAATGGTACGTAATCCGACCTATGGACAGGCATGTCGAAAACCCTTCTTTGATTGACAATGGAGATCCCTGGCTGTGAGCCGCAGCATCCTTCACACAAACAGAACCTGTGACCAAATAACAGATATGAGATTAGTCAGACAGCGTCCGTCTCAGCAGTACTGAACCAAACACTTATTCAAACCCAATCACCAATTTATTCTCTACTTTGAGAGTGCCTACTTCACACAGCTCTAGATATTCAGGCATTACATCTTTTGATTCGTATTATTTTTTGTGGCCGATTCTTTTTCAGTTCTATTTCATTGAGTAGGCTCGATGACCTAAAGCAACATATGGGTCCTAACCCGGTGAAGGGTATGAAACCTGCGGTCAAGTCCTCTCCCGTAGGTCAAGCCCAGGTCGAAGGCCATTAGGGCATTTATGTGCTTGACCTGGTTAGTGAATTTATGCAGTCGACCTTCAGGTCAAGTGCATAGTGCATTTATGCGCTCTATGCACTGGACCTTCAGGTTGAGGGCCTTTTAGAGCATTTATGCACTCAACCTTCAGGCTCCATAGATACGGACAGATAGGGCCAGCTAGTCAATCCCTTAGATCTTATCAATCCCACTGTATTAAAAATACACTAAACACTCCCATTACTCTATACTTTTCAAGATATGTCATTCTCTACAGTCCCCTTAGCCATTTTGAACATTAACATCTAAATAGAGATTGTATTAGATTAAATTAAATACATACAAACCTCAATTCTCCCCTCCAAAAAAAATGCCTCAGCCTCACAGTCGAAGGAGGTCCAAGGCTCGAGTCCCATAAATTTTACTGCTGGTAAAAGACTTAAAATTCCTTTGATTTAAGGGCCTCCAGATCCGTTTCTTCTTTAATTTGTCCAAGCTCCATTTTTCTTGCAACAACAGCCTACAAATCTGCCAGTGCTTTAATCCCCATGATAGACCTTTGATGCTATAATTTCTTGTCCCCGGGTTCATAAAAAGCCTCCAATCTTCTAACCAAGCTGTCCTTAAAAGCCCTGAATCGCAGCTCTTTAAAAACCTCAGTTTGTTTGCCGTTTATTAATAAGCTAAGTTATCCATTTGCCCTTCAAACCCTCAAGGAGTCGTCACTCAACTTCTTGTTTTCAGATAAAAAATTCAATGTCAAAACCCCTAAATTCAAGCATCCGAAGGAATCACTGGCAGATTTTCAGGCAATTCTAAACCTGAGCTGCAACCCAAACTCCATTTTAAAATATGACGAAAATTGGAACCCTGAAATTAAGCATCCAAACAATAATCATTTACAGTATATGGAACAATCCAAACCATAACTCCACTTCTTGCTTTAAAAGAAATTCAGATATTAAAACCCCTGAAAACTAAAAACGGTAATAAGTCAAACCCTGTACCAAACCCCAATCCAAGACGGAAACTTCTGAAATCAAACATCCAAACTAAAATCACCAGCAACCTTGGCCTGAATTGCAACTGAGCCCCTTATTATTATGAAAGAAATTCACAAATGGAAACCCTGACGCAAAACATCCAAATTAAAATCATTGACAACCTGTGGAACATTTTAAACAATGGAACTTTAAAAACCGAACGGCCAGATAAAAAACATTCAAAAAATCAATAACAACCTTTGGAACAACTCAAACCTGACTTGCTGAGCTCGTAATTTTTTTAAAAAAACATAAATATCCTGACAAAATATCCAAGCTAAAATCAGTGACAACCTGTGGAACAATTCAAACCACAAAACTTCAAAGATTTTATCACTGAAATCAAACGGCCAAAACTAAAATCACTACCTAAGTGTGGAAAAATTTTAATCACAAATCTTCACAATTTCAAAACACCAATGTCAAACATCCATACCAAAATAACTAGCCTCGTGTGGAACAATTCAAACCACAAATCTTTACATTTTGAAACACCAAAATCAAACATCCAAACTAAATCACTACCTATGTGTGGAACAATTCAAAACACGAATTTTCACATTTCTTAAGGCCAATGTCAAACATCCATACTAAAATAGCTAACCTGGTGTGGAAGAATTAAAATCACAAATCTTCACATTTCAAAACACCAAAATCAAACATCCAAACTAGAATCACTGAGAATTCCAAAGCATCGAAATCAAACATACAAAGTAAAACCACTAACAATTTCAAAACACTGAAATCAAACATCCAAACTAAAATCACGGGCAATTTCGCAACACCAAAATCAGTGACAATATGTGGAACATTTTAAACAACAAATCCTCAGACATTTGAAGAAGTCAAACATCCAAACTAAAATCACAAGCAACATGTGGAACAGTCTAAGACTTAAACTACAAATCCTGAAAAACTGAAGAATGTAATCAAACATCTAAACTAAAATCACTGACAACATGTGGAACAATTCAAATCAAACCACAAGTCCTCCAAACCAAAACCACCGAAATCAAACATGCATACGAAAATCACTGAAACTGTACACAAATCAAACGCTGAATCCTAGGCAACTCAAAACATCAAAATCAAACATCCAAACTAAAATCACTTACAGCCTTTGCAACAACGATAAAATCAAACACTTTCGAGAGAATCAGAGCTCAAAACCTCTCCAAAGGTCAAGTCGCCTTTTTAAAATAAAACCCCCAATTTTCTCCAACTCAAACCCTGACAACTCCTCTCCAGTGAGATCCAAGATCGAATCCTCCTCCACACGAAATTCGACAAATCATCATCGCCGTCTCCAAAGCAGCCACAGCGTCGCCGCCCAGTCTTTTTTCCCCTTCTCTTTTGACCGCTCGAAGGTCGAGGGTTCGAGTCACGCCACACCTCGTTCGAATCACGCCACTCCTCCAAAAGGTCGCGGGTTCGAATCCAACCACCGATAAAACAAAGGCCAAAAAGTACGGTTTTCCACAACCTTTCCAATAAAAAATAAATTCCAATGCAACAAAAACGGCAGCAGCAAAGGCCTACTGGCCGGCCTGGCTGTGCTCTCGGTTCAAATTGCAAGGCGTCCTGCAACGACGTATCCTTCCTTTCCTTATTGTTATCATTTCCCCCTTTTTTTAACAAACAAACAAAATAAAACCAGCTTAAAACACACTGTACTTCTAACGGCTGTTTCTTGCATTTTATTCACGTCATTTGCCGCTCTCGGGTCTGCAGTTGTATTTAAGACGTCGATTTTCCCGCGACTTGACAGATTTTCTCAGCCGCCGTTAATTAGTCCCCAACTTTTCTCCCCTCCACCATACGGCCTTTGATATTTGACTAGATCCGAGCGCGAAACACGAGAAGAGCAGCGCAGTACTTACAAATTTTTCTATTGCTTTTTAGTCTTTGATAATGATATAAATAGTTTAATACTGTGTTAAGTAAAATTTGTGTGCAAGTTGCCCCGGTTCAATCATCTCTCTGATCAACATTCGCCGCATACAGGGTTTTAGTCATGATGAGAGAGGAAAAGAGGCACCCATGCCCTTTGTCTTTTATTGCTATTTGGGTATTCCATGTTGTCATGCTCTTATCCTCCTTGGTGTTGGCCGTTGGTATCTATCATCCTCTGCGTGCCACCTATTTTCCTTGTTCATAAAAGGAAGGGAGGGACATTTGAGTTGGCTTAATGGTGCGGAACTTGTACTCTTAAAAGAAAGGTTACGAGTTCAAATTTTACAGGGAGTAAGGTATGCACGTTTTTTATTTCAAATATAGTTAGACAACCCCTACATATATTAATTTATCTTGTAGACTATAATCAAGACGTATATGAGGTGGCCTCATATGTTGTAAGCTACCTTGTGGACCATGAACAAGGCAACTTGAAAAAGATTCCATTCCATTTATATTTCCTCTTCTTCGTAGCTTTTTATAATGATAGATTTTAATGAATCTAAAGTGATTTGTTTCTTAAATTTGTCTATGACAAATCGTATATTGTGGTCTGAAATGTCGATTTCTTAAATTTGTTCACAAATTTAAGAAATTGTTTTTTTTCTAAAGTTACGTTTTTTAAAACAAATGTAAGTTGGCCTTACATGTTCTTTTACAGAGCAAGTTAGGTCAAAAATGACAAATCATATATTGTGGTTTAAAATGTTGATTTCTTAAATTTTCTAAAAAGGATTTCATTTCATTTTTATTTCCTCCTCTTCTTAACTTTTTATAATGATAGATTTTAATGAATTTAATGTGATTTGTAATGTCAATTTCTTGAATCTGTTTATGACGAATCATATATTGTGGTCTAAAATGTTGATTTCTTAATTTTGTTCATAAATTTAAGAAATTGTTTTCTTTCTAAAGTTATAATTTGTTTAACAAATGTAAGTTGGCCTTACATGTTCTTTTACAGAACAAGTTAGGTCAAAAATGTCGAATCATATATTGTGGTTTGAAATGTTGATTTCTTAAATTTGTTCACAAATTTAAGATATTATTTTTTGTAACAAATGTAAGTTGGCCTTACATGTTCTTTTACATATCAAGTTTGGTCAAAAATTGATTGTCTTAGTTTTGAATCGGGTATTGTTAACAACAACAGAAATGTCTTACCAATTGTTCTAGTAATTGAAAAAAAAATGCGTGACACCTTGTGAATATTTTGTCAATAAGATTTATATTACACACGACGAATGTAGTTGTTCTTGCTAATATTAACTATTGGTTATAGGTTATTTTGTTGTGAATATTGGTTTTCAAAATTTAAAGGGCCTTGTAAAGCTTTTTCCATGGAAACAGATATTGCATAATGGTCGTGTGTGCCCCAACATGAGTTGAGCTTATGTAACTTCTTAATAGGCCTTTCCTTCATATCTTAACGATTTCATGTGTTTAAAGCCCTAAGATTGTTCATATCAATCTTGGTGCATTATGACTTTTTGTGCCATTATATGTGAGGGGTGTTTATACATCGATATAAATGTATAAATAAATATTATGAAAATTCATTGCACCAATATCTATTGATAATGATGGCGGCTTTTAACATATGAAATCATGTCGCACTATTTTGTATTTATAATTGGTTTTTTAGAATGATGGATTTTAATGAATCGAGTGTGGTTTGTAACGTCATCTTCATAAATTTATTTGTTGCAAATCATATATTGCGGACTAAAATGTCAATTTTTTAAATTTGTTCATAAATTTAACAAAATATTTTCTTTTTTAAAGTTTCATTTTTTTAACAAACGAAAGTTGGCCTTACATGTTCTTTTATAGAGCAAGTTAGGTCAAAAATTAATTATCTTAGTTTTGAATCAGATATTATTAGTAATTGTTTTAATGCATTTGGATTCATAAGAGAAACATACAAGCAATAAATTATCTAAATGCAATCAAGTATTGTTCAGATTTTAACAATGCAATATAATATTTTGATAATATATCACATTTAGGCATGTGCAATAAATACAACAAGTACTAAGCAACTAAGGGATAAAGAGAGTGTCTTATTTGTTATTTTGTTATGGACTTTAGCAGTGATTAGGAATTATCATAGGGTTGTCTTAGAGATTTGGATTTTATTTGTTCTTTAATCTGACTATTTTTTACTTTCAAACAATTGTGTCAATTTGGGACAACAATGTGGATGCATATGTCCACCTTCAATGCAGGTGTCTAGTGAGATATATGCATAGGAATGACTTTAAATTTGTATCGGGTTTATGTTGTACCCTATGTAATTGTTCTATGTCCTAGTGTATGTCTGCTTGTGTACCAGATTCAAATAATAAGCAAACTTAGTTCCTTTTTCATTGTACCTCTTATGACCTGGTAAAAAGGGGTTAGTAACGTGAGTCGAGATAGCTCTAACAACCCCATTTTGTAGTTAAGTGTTACCTACATAGACAATACTCATAAGAGGGCCTTAGACTCGCATGTAGGTCTCCCTCTTATGCATGTGTGTGGAATTGCAACAATGCAACTATATGCTTTTTCTCCTAGTAACCCTCGGTACAAGTGAATGCAATAGTATATTTAACCTTTTGAATGTTTTAGATATTTGACTCGATGTTGTAAAGCAATTTGATAGCTTGAAATAAATAACACTTTCTAATTAGAGAGTTGCCTTATCAAATTGGTGGGTGTTTTAATTAGATTATAGCCTTTGTATATATAGGAACCTTTGTATATGTAGGAACCTTGTGACTTTGGATTAAAACCTAGTGACACATGAAAAGTCGACCATGGGATGAGAAAAGAGGGATAAAAAATGGTCACAAAGCAAAAGATATGGAAAAGGATAAAAGGATAAGCTTGGACAGTTGCATCGAAGCTAGACACTAACATCGACGTTAGTGTCCAAGATGGAAACAAGTATTCAGGGGCTAAAAACATACATAAAACATGTACAATTGGTAGGGATCCCTGGCATACATTGGATGAAGATTAAAAAACATAGCACACAGGCCCAAAGGGGTAGGTAAATCAAATGAAATAAGATGGAACTGAAGAGGTCCATAAGATATTTCATCACTAGATGTCTAATTCTCAGTGAAAAGGTATATACATACAAGAAGACTAGAAATATGTGTACTTGTACTAAAATAAGTGTCTACATTTGCCCCCCTTTAATCCAATAATGCAAAAAAAACTGAAATTATTAGTTTAAAGGAAGAGAAAATGCATACCATGGTGTGGGCAACACACCTTATCTTCACTTGAGTTGTTCTTCTTCAAATTTTCGTTTGAACATCGCCTACAACCAAGAATATGTCACAAAATAAATCAACATGTATAATTTATATGTAAGAAATAATAAAAAGTAACATAAAGAAATAGCATGGATAGAATACACCTATGTATGTGTCGCATAGTAAATAGTTATAGATTATTGGAAACTGGAGAAGTAAACAGGGGGCTTGCACCTTCATCCATCTTCAATTCAGGAAGATGAGTAAGCCTATAAGTGTTTAAGTGTGTTGCACCATGGTGGCATTATACCTGGAGTATGGAGAGTTGGGAGGTGATCATACCCCCAACCTAGAATAGGAAGAGTGGTGCTTCAACCATTGAAAGTATCATTTCCTGATGATCACAACTCAAGTACAAAAGATGTATATATGTATAACTCTGTACAAGGTGAATGATGTAATCAAGTTCACCCAAAAAACTTGATGAGACCATATGATTTAATCCCTCTAATCACACCAAAAAGAAGAACCAATCATTGCAGATGAGTAAGGCTCAATACAATCTGTGAATGCTCGATCAGGGTATCAATACGTTGAGTTATCAGCGCATAAAAGTTTTATGATGTGGTAATAATCCATAAAAGAGTTTTAGAATCTAAAACTAATTTAGATTTTACAATATTAGGCACACATTGCATAGTATATGCACCTTGGATACGTCTCATGTTGAAACTATGTATAGCAAATGATACCAATGTATAACATTTTGCTGCAACTGTGACTTTGAATCATATACTGTGTATATTTTTGCCAATTTAGAAACTGTGTAATTATGAAGAACATGTTTCTAAGGCATGCCCCCACTACATATGGAGAAGTTTAAAAAATTCAATAAGTACTAATGTGGAGGGCATGTTTCCAAAACATGCCCCCACTGTAATCTAGAGATACTAAATAGGTGTGGAGACCATGATTCCAAAGCATACCCCCACTGAATCTGATGAATGTGCAAACTAAATTTGATTATGTAAAACATGTTTATAAACATGCCCCTACTAATATGCCCCACTTTTGGGAGGATGTGATATAGTGTTTGTTGGTCATCTCCTTGCAAAAAGAAAACATATGATGTTCTTGATATAATTTCACTTGATATTGTTCTGAAAGTATTGTAGATAATAATTTGTAGTGTTGTTTTTTATAGTATTTGGAATTTAGCATAATGTTTATGGACCAAAAAAATTAGTGATTTTTGGTAATGTTTAAAAAATTTCAGATTTTATATAATATAGAAGGGATCATTGTATAGATCCTAATGCAACTTGTGGTTTTGAATTTGGATAATCGAGGCTCAAGATATGCACATTTGAAGTTAGTGCAAAAGTGGTATATTAGGTGTATTGTAATAGAAATTTGAAATCATTTGCATTTTGAAATTTTGTGAATTTTGAGCTCTGAGTTTGGAGAAGAACCATGCCACATGGAATAACCCTCGCTCGATATGATTTAATGTGCTCTAGAGTGCCTTAGTCGGTCATGATTTTTTTTGAGCTGGTAAGTAGGCTTTATTACAATTTATTGGTAATTTTGAATTTTGGAAAATTTTCATTTTGACACTTTTTGTAGGAGGTTGGATGCTTGCATCAATGTTTTGGATGCTTGCATCAATAACTTGATTAAATGTCTAATGTCGAATGCTAACGTCTAATGTTTTCATCCAAATTAGATGTTAGCATCTAATGCTTTTATCCCATGTGGATGTTAGCATCCAATGCTAATGTCCTTTTATTTTGTGTATAATTTATTATTATTTTATATTTTTGCATCAAAATATAATTGATAACAAGCTTTTTATTGTTATTTTCATGATTACAGAAGGATATTCATATTCAAGAGTTACGGTATGGGTGACATTATTTGACATTAGTAAAGCTTGGTCTAAATGCAGCCAATTGGGTTATTATTGATAGGCAAGGTTGGGTCATGTGCCCCATTTGGGATAGATCCCATATGGTATCCACCTCCTGACATCCCTAACTGAGATGTGGAATCTAGATACATGTACATTTTGGCTTCCCACTGGTGAGATGACCATCACCTTAGAGGATGTGTATCAATTTTTTTGGTTATCAATTATGGGAAAGAGAGTCCAAGTTGTCAGAGATGGCAGCTGAGGCTATATTCAAGGTACCCATGTGTCTTTTACTAGTCAAGGGGCTCCTAATACAAAGCCTAACAATATAATTTAGTTTCATAACATTATTAGAGGTGATGTTTCACAGCTTGGAAGTTCATTTGCATTTTACTAACATCATTTGTAGTTGTGGAAAGTGGGATTGTTAGTATTTTTTATCAAATATATCAAGTAGTGTGTCACATTGAGCTTGATCAGACCAAGTATTTATGGGGTTATATTGTACTAACCCACTTATACAAGGTTCTCTACAAGTTTGAATTGGAGAGTCATAGTGGAGGTATTGGAGCGGTGACTCAATTACATGTTTGGGCTTATGAGCATATCATAGTGGTATGACTAGTTGGTGATCCCCTCCTTATAAGGGTTCATCCATAGGAGTTTATTGAGTAGTGGGTATTTCCATATGATAGACTTCATACCACAATGGCATACTAGATTACTTTGGACAAGTTAGCTCCAAATCAGATTGTGTGGCATCCTTACAGGATTTTTGTTAGATGGCTAAAGGATGGAAATGAGTTATAGAGGGTTCGCATCAGTATGTAGTTGGTTGATCAATTTCCTAGTGTCTATGAGTTATTTCATTATGATCAATTTTTACACCAGTTTGGGATAGAGCATGGAGTGCACTTAACATCATATCCATGGCATCAAACGACATAGAATGGTCATATAGGTCATACTATAGGTCAGCACCTACTACCGTATATTTAGCCCCGCATCCAGATGATGAACAGGATCTCGTGGTTCCCCTAGTGGCAGGAGACAATGCAGGGTGTATTGATGGGTATGTGCAGTAGTGGGTTAGAGCTCGGTGACCTTTGTTGTTCCCTATTATAGTTGTGCCCCCAGGTGTCATTCTTATGACACAGGGTGGTACCAGAGGAGAGATAGGTGGTGAGGCAGGTGGCAATGCTCTTACAAGACCAACACTGGTGGATGAGGCAGCCATTAGGGCCATATGTGAGTACCATAGTTTTAAGTTTTTCATTTGATTTAGTTATAATAGAAGATGTCTAATTCTTAGTGAAAATCTATATACATATAAGAAGATTATAAATATGTGTACTTGTACCAAAGTGGATGTCTACAACAACATAAATGTCTTAATGATTACCCTGGTAATTGAATAAAATTAGGCTGACACCTTGTGAATCTTTTTTCTATAAGATTCATATTACCCATGATAAATGGAGGTGTTCTTGCTAATATTAACTATTGGTTATAGGTTTTTTATGAAGACTAGTTTTCAAAATTTAAAAGGCCTTATGAAACTTTTTCCATGGAAATTGATACTGCATAATAGTTATGTGTGCCCCAACACGAGTTGAGTTTATGTAACTTCTTGTCAAGCCTTCCCTTCACATCTTAACGATGTCATGTGTTTTGGTGCCCTGGGATTTTTTTTATGACTTATCAAATTGTGTGAACCTCTACAACAAATTTTCATCTTGAAGTTGTTATTATAGACACTGAATTTTGATATTAAGTACTTGATAATGATAAGCTTGACATGCATTTGCCATGCATGACTTACATGTACAAATATGGTCCTAACCCACCATTATCTCACATCTACATGTTACCTTATGAGTTTGATCCTTTCATTATGTTGTTACACACTTACATGAACCTCATTGTTTGTTTCAAACCTCTATACAATCCTACGCAGACATTCATAGATGCTCATTTTAGTCTTCATGTGCATGAGTCAATAATGTCAGACCAAGTTAATATCTCCAGTCAATACTAACCTATGAATAATGTTATTAACCCTATACCAATAACAACTTATTTTTAAAATCAAATATTTTCTTAGGGTTGGCCCATCTACCTAATGTGTCAGTGGTGTGAGAAATTACCCAGTTTGTTGCATCTTAATTCATCACTAAGCAAACTATTTGACTATTCATGGATACATGTAGTGAGCACATTTGATATTGGTTATATTTTTAACTAAGTTTGAGATATATGCTATTATGGGTTAGTAGAATATTTCTTATATACATGATGGTACATGGTTGTTTTATTGTGAGTTGATTTATGTATGTGTTTACATTTTGAGCATAATAATATGTTGTTTTAGGTATATGTTATGCTATATATTTATCATGTGATATGTTATAGTTACCTGTGTGTTGTGAGGTGAACACAAGAGAACTCATCCCTCAGAGCATGTTAGAGGGAGAACATCATCAGAGAGGGTGATGTAGATGGAGACATCAGAGGTTGAAAGAGATCTAACAAGAACCCTTCACATACCACAGTAGTTAGTACATGGTAAAAATGCATTAAAAACAGTTTGCTTATGGTGTGTTTATTACTTGCTTTGGAGTGTTGCTTTCTATGATTACCAATATAAGTTAAATATAACAATGAATTCTTTTGCTTATTTAGCACATCTTATTATTAATGCTAGTAAGAATATTATTAGCAAGGGTAGATTTAAAAACCTAGATTACTAGTAATTACGAATCGTCATTAAAATGTCATAACATTATGGATGTTAGTTGATTTAATTAAATTAAAAAAAATTAACATTTAAGGCTAAATATATAATAAAAATATAAATTATCCTAGAAAACGAAAAAAAAAAAGAAAAGACAAAGAAATCAAATAAAAGGAAATTTAGATACTAGAACTAGAAAAGCAAAAAGAAAGGACTAAATTTATGAAATCAAAAAAAGAGAGTTTAATATATTTAAAATAACAAAAAAATAATCCAAAGCTTAACAGAGTCCATGCGACTTTTATTAAGGAAGGATTTTTCTAAAAAGAGGCATATGATATGAGTTTTGGGGAGAGTTGGAAAAGAGAGAGAGAGAGAGAGAGAGAGAGAGAGAGAGAGAGGTGTACACAAAGAAAGGAATGAGACGTTGAACGAGAGAAATGAGCCAGCAAGGATTCACATATCAAAAAGATTTCTAATTGTCAGGTAGGCAGTGTATTGAATTTCATTATATGATCATGGAAAGATGTGTTATTATCTAAATGAATTATATACATAATAGTAAAATGGGTCATATGATAAAATATAATATATGGATTCTATTTTGACTCCGTATAGTGACATATAGCCATGGTATAGGTATAGCTATAGGACTGCATAGAGCATCGACTTGAATAGAAAATTAATTTGTAGTTTTAAATTTGAAAATTTGAAGGATGTAAATGAGTGTATCAATATATTATTGAATCACTGTTTTTAGTCAAAGACATCACCATGAATAATATGGTATGCTAACTTTAGGATATCACTGCATTCCTCTAAATTTCATCCCCATGATGTTGTGTCGTTATACTTGTTTAATATGGTCCAAACCAAATAACAAAATTGTGGAAAATATCTTTTGGAACAATGATCCATAAACTACACTGAATCAACTCAAAGTGAAGTTTTAATTAGGAATACTGAATTTCTCAAAACTTAACAAATTCTCGAAAAACTCAAAAGAACTTGCATCTCAATGTTTTGGCATAAAATGTTCTTGATTATTGAACCGATTTTTTTTTTTTTACATCAAATGTCATAAATTGTCAAAATTTAATCTTTGCATGATTTCATAATTTAAAAAAAAAACTGAATTAAAACATGCAAGCAATTGACAAATTACCATCTGACATTGATAACAGAGTTCGGCTCAACAAATGATGCCTGCATCTCCGGTTTCTCCAAAGGAGTGGACCATTTCCATTAAGGGCATTTCAAAAACCTGGAAACAATAAACAACTTTCCTGCAAGTTGATTTCTCAATGCAAAAATTCACCTTCACCGTGACTGATAATCAATCTCGGTACCTTCGAATTTCGTGAGTCTTCACACTTGCAAAGTTGCTTCAAAAGTCTTTAAAATCTCCTCTATGGACTTAAAAATACTCTTCCAATATGCAAATTGGATAAAAAGACTATTAAGACTGAGTATCATGGCCAGAAAATGGATAAAAATCCATTACATAAGCTTTTTCAAAGCTTTTACAAAGTCTCGGCCTCTTAAAATAAAAAACACAGTCCAAAACATGATAAATTCAAGTAAAAATTAGTGCCTTATATAACACTTCAAGACTCGTGGTTGAAGTGGTCAAGGCTTATCCCTTTTACACGAGAGGTCAAGGGTTCAAAACTTCCTGCCTCCATTCTAGGCGCTCAGGCTCTCCTTTCTAGGCACTTTGACTCCTTCTTGGGTGCCAAGTTTGAATATTTCCTTGGGTGGCGTGGAGGTTCCTCCTTTGGCGCCTTTACAAGGTTTGAAAATATCAAATGACATGTGAATAAAAAACACCTAAGCCAATTTTTTTGCAACTGGTTTTTTTGCCACGTGTCAAATGGCTATTAGCCCACTTGGCTTTTCAATAGTGCCACGTGTCGACCTTTGCTAGGTCCAAATGTCGATACATTCTTGAATCACGTGTCAAATGTCGTAAGTGATTTTTTTCGACAAATCTTCAAATGACCATATCTTGAACATTCAGACTCCGTTTTGCGAACCATAAAAAGCATCAGAAAGCTCTCGACGAGCTCTACAGTGTGCCACCACTGAAACTCTGACTTGAAACTTTTTTCAAAACCCAATTTCTGATCACACCTTCCCAATGGAAGGCTTTTGGTCTCCAAAAGTCCAATATCCCCTGAAATCTTATAACTGGTCTACTGCATCAATAAAAATAGAACCCAATCATAGCAAGAGGTATAAATAATCGCATTAAAATGATTCTCAATCAAACTACAAAAATACCTAATCCAAAGGCATGAGTAAGTGAATCTGCAACTGCCAAAGTGATTACAACATACCAAAACTGCCTACCCAAATGTCACATCCTGTAAAGTGGTGAATTGCCAAAAACTGAAACAACTCCCAATATAACTGCAAGACAAGTTTATAATGTCGACAACATACAATAAATGTTGTGGACATGTTGTAATAGAATGCCCTAGTATGGGACTTATATGCTAAGTAAATGCAAACAACCAAAAGTGTAAGTTGCCTAACATCTAAACATGCCCAAAGGGTCTTAAACATGCATCTATACATTCATGTGCCAAAGATACATTCAAAATAGCAGTCAAATAAGTGTTGCAAGGAATCAACTCAACCTACAACATGCTTTTTGCTATTATCTCCAACTGATCAAATGAGTTCAAGTCCTCTAGACAACTCACATAGCATAAATAGGAGATTCAAAAACTTATAGTTATAAAAAAGTGAGAATTGAAAAACTTCATATGGTAAACTTGTCTTGAAGTGTTCCCACCAACTCTAATCTACATCCTATCAAAGCTTGTTCATTCCCTTAGATGAATTCTTAACCATGATTTGCAAAAAGAATGTAGTGATAATCCACTTAACCAATTCTTTCTTCCTAGTGAAATTGATTGTCTCTGTGGATTCATTATCAATTGCATTTTGTTGACTTAACCTCTTAAATAGATTTTCAATTGTAAGTTTTACCTTATCCTGGGTTGTATTGTCAACTGCATTATGGATTGAATTAGCTTCATTAACCTTAGTGAGAGGTTTGTAAATCATCTTAGTTCTAACATTACTTGAATGTGAAGATGCATGAAGCTTAAAACATCTATCAATCCTATGTCCACTCACTTTACAATGAGTACAAACAACCTTCTTAGGTGAGGTCTCCCTTTTGCCAATTCCCAATTTAACATGAAAATGGTCTTTCAAACATGCAATCTGCTTTAATAAAACATTTCATTTCCAACAAGTCTTAGCACTATGGTTATTCATCCCACAAAAAGTGCATGGAAATGATTGCATTATCTTCTGTCCATTATATCCAAACTTCTTAAAAGTATCAATTAGATCAAAAGATTTAGTGTAAGAATCAGGAGGTGGAATCACAATACCTCTTTTACCTTTACACCTTTGAACTAGTGGCCTAGAACCTTCGCTATTGGAAGCTCATCTTCCTTTAGCCATGGAAGAAACTTTTCCATCATCCAGTTGCACACTAGTATAACCCAAACCTGGATGAAGAGGTTTATGCTCAACCTGAATTGGGTTACATATACCTTGGCTATTTCTACCAAGTCCTCCTCCATTATAACCCATTTTAAACAACAATTTAGATCATATGCCCTTAGTGTATCTTTCAAAATCACCAAAAACAATATTACTAGAATTTGAATCTGAAATAGTAGAAGAAGATGAAAATTCCTGTGGTGAAAAACTTACACTGCACTCAGTCATAGTCTTTGCATCTGAAGTTGAAGGCTTTACCTTTTCACACTCACCACATTGCAATCTAATCAAGAGCTCATCCTTGGATTCAAGCTCCGATTTTAACTTTACCACTTGCAATTCAAGTGTTAATTTTTGGCATCTCAAGATTGCATTTTCATCTTTGATGACCTCAATCTGTGACAACTTGCCCATGGTTTCCTGCAAACAACTGATTCCACACTGCACATTGCAATATAATCAATCTACAAACCAATAATCCAACTATTGTGGAAGCAATTGTCAATACACAACTAAAAGCAATCCTTGCATTCTAACCGCTCTGATACCAATTTGATCCGTAAACTACACTGAATCAACTTAAAGTGAAGTTTTAATTACGAATACTGAATTTCTCAAAACTTAACAAATTCTCAAAAAAACTCAAAATAACTTGCATCTCAATGTTTTGGCATAAAACGTTCTCAGTTATTAAACCGATTTTTGTTTTTTTTACTTCAAATGTCGTAAATTGTCAAAATTTAATCTTTGCATGATTTCATAATTTAAAAAAAAACTGAATTAAAACATGCAAGCAAATGACAAATTACCATCCGACATTGATAACAGAGTTCGGCTCAACAAATGATGCTTACATCTCTGGGTTCTCTAAAGGAGTGGACCGTTTTCATTAAGGGCATTTCAAAAACCTGGAAACAATAAATTTTCTTGCAAGTTGATCTCTCAATGCAAAAATTCACCTTCACCGTGACTAATAATCAATCCCGGCACCTTTGAATTTCGTGAGTCTTCACACCTACAAAGTTGCTTCAAAAGTCCTAAAAATCTCCTCTATGGACTTAAAAATACTCTTCCAATATGCAAATTAGATAAAAAGACTATTAAGACTGAGTATCATGGCCGAAAAATGGATAAAAATCCATTACATAAGCTTTCTCAAAGCTTTTACAAAGTCTCGGCCTCTTAAAATTAAAAACACAATCCAGAACATGATAAATTCAAGTAAAAATTAGTGCCTTATATAACACTTCAAGACTTGTGGTTGAAGTGGTCAAGGCCTATCCTTTTTACATGGGGGTTCAAGGGTTCAAAACTTCCTTCCTCCATTCTAGGCGCTCAGGCTCTCCTTTCTAGGCGCTTTGACTCCTTCTTGGGTGCCAAGTTTGAATATTTTATTGGGTGGCGTGGAGGTTCCTCCTTTGGCGCCTTTGAAAGGTTTGAAAATATCAAATGACATGTGAATAAAAAAACACCTAAGCCAATTTTTTTGCAACTAATTTTTTTGCCACGTGTCAAATGGTTATTGGCCCACTTGGATTTTCAACAGTGGCACATGTTGACCTTTGATAGGTCCAAATATTGATACGTTTTTGAATTACATGCCAAATGTCGTAAGTGATTTTTTTTGACAAATCTTCAAATGACCATATCTTGAGCATCCAGACTCCATTTTGTGAACCGTAAAAAGCGTCGGAAAGCTCTCGATGAGGTCTATAGTGTGCCACCACTGAAACTCTGACTTGAAACCTTTTTTAGAACCCAATTTCTGATCAAACAATTTCATGCATGTATGATTCACCCAAGTTGGGGCGGGGGGCTGAGGTCACAAGAGGGTAAACATCAAATACTAGAGTTTGAAATTATTTTATATATAATGTGTCTGCAAACCAAAGAAATAAAGTTATTGTTTATATATATTATGTCTACACAACAAATCAATTTGTTATTTATTTATAAACTCGTTTAATACTTGGCATCAAAATCCAAGGGGATGGCATCCCCTATTTCTTTTCTAATATCAAACTTTTATTTATAACTAGATGTAGGTGCTACAATGCTATATATAGATATTTGTTAATCCTTTCTAACAAGTATTAGATCGTTATTTTCTATGTGGAAATAATAATTAAAAAATAAGTGAAACCTATTGTAAACACCTTGGAAATCGTCGTATAAGCATTACAATTCCCTCCTACTCTTTTGAGTCACTTATTTAACCAACCATATGGAGTTTTGTAGGGGTTGTTATGTTTTTTAAAGAAAATCCATGTAGAAAAATTGAATCATTGCCTTTATAAAGGTGTCACTGTGGGATATTAGATCCGTATTTTTGTATAATTTGGTGCATATTATATATATGATTACCTACAAACATAAAAGTTTTGAGTTCACTGTGTTTTGGGGAAATTTGAGAACATTGTTGCTATAGTGATGTCGTACAATTAATTATTTGATTGTGTGTTATCCTTTACTAGTCACTACCATTAGAAAAAGATGTTGATGTAGTTTATGTGGACAAAAGATAATTGGTGAAATATATAATATGCTTATTCTATAGTTTATTTAATTTAAAGAATGCCATAATTTATTATCTGTCGCCATACACGTGAGAGGTTTATGAGGCGAGTTTAGAATGGCATGGGAATCCTTTAAATAATATATTTGAGTAAACATTGAACATGGGAAAGTATTTGAAGGTAAACAATATATAATATAGTTATTTATATTATAGTGGGAATATACACGAGTTTGAGTAATAATCCAAAAGTATATGAAAAAATAAATGGTTGAGATTTATGTTACATACAGGCCTATGTCCAAAAAACTCTTAACTTCAATTTATAAGGACTAATATGTAACTTAGCCAATCCTTTTAATAATAAATGATTAAATGATTCTCACTAAATTTGTATAACCTTTAACGAGGTACAAAAATGGTAGAAAACTCAACGAGTCTTCATTATGAAAGGAATGGGTTATTTTCTATATGTTAGTTGAGAACTAAAACTCGAGATGTGAACGCAACATTAAAATGAGTTATGGTATACTAAATATGAATTATAGGTGTTTATGTATATATTCATTGAGGGATATTCTCATAATTATATTTTCCACAGGCATATTATAACCTATGTTAAGGATTTGGGAATAATAAAACTTGTCGAATGTGAGCTTGCAAACCTCTAGATGTATAGAAAATATTAGTTGGATTACTCTCTATATTTCATGGAATGGAGTTTTGATGTTCTAGTTGTAGAATATGAGTGTATATTTCCATGTATTTATGTCTACTTTATTAGCTTAATTTTGATGCTTAGTAGATATGCTTAAAAACATTGGACTGTAATAATATGGGTTAATATAGGGTGTTGTATATCTAAAAACAAATTATGTTGTGTGAATCTACAGTTGATTATAATTTATCCAAGTGGTATAAACTGTAGTGATTATTTCTAGTATGGGATGGACAAATAATGTAAGATTCATTCATATGTTTGATGGAATAAATGTATGTTGTGGTTACTCCTATGGTTAACACGTTACATGATGTGTATGCTAGTAGGATGTAAATTATATGAATCTTGTGGTTGAATTATATTTGACCAATCTACATTGTTGATTTTGAGTAAGGAGTGAGATAGACTTCACTGGCTTACTAGCATCATAATATCACATGAAGGCAGTCTGATTAAGTAGTGTGTATAAATTTGATTGATTTATAGATCATTTTTATATTACTATTCTTAAAACTTTGGCCAAATTATGTTTAGTGGGACATTGTCATTTCATGAGTATGATTTAAATGTATGTGTGATATCTTGCAATAGATCAAGTTTTTTATGATACACTGCATGTTTAGTTTAGTTTAGAAATCATACAGCACACAAGTACTTGCTTGTCTCTTTGAATTTTCATGGCATTATTATCTACTCATCCATGAAGAGAGGGCCATTTCTTGATGGGATTAGTATGGGGAATAATTGGTTAGTGGTTAATGTGGAAAAGCACTCGAATGATGCTCTCCCTCTCCACAATATTACTACTTATCAAGACAACACTTGAGATTGCCACATATACTTGAAGATTGATAACTATATTATGGGGGAGCCATGTATCTTATTTGTACATTGTATCATATTGCACTGAAAATTTTCATGAAGAGTTGTAATTATTTATTATTGTACATTGAAAATGGTGACTATATATTTATATCAGTTATGGTTGAATTAGTATAATTAATTTTTATATTGGCATTATGATATACTCTCATGATATTGGAGATCAGTGATGTAATATGATTTGTTTCTATTATTAAGATTTAGGTACTTTATTTGATCTTTGTTAGATTCACATGGGTAATCCATTTTGGTTTAAGTGCTTAATTAGAAAAAATCATACATTTCTAGGTAGATCCCAGTGGGGATGTTACATGTGGTATTAAAGATACGGCTCAAACTCTAAGACCTAATAAGTCCACTAATATTTTCGTATCCTTATGTTGATAGATAAAAGGACGGTGAAAGCTAGAGTTTCATGAGATGGTCCTTTGAAGGCTAATGACAACAACCCTCCCCTTGATCATAGTCGATTTACCACTGATCAGTCAACAAAGATGGACCAAATTCTTACAGTCATGAATGAGACTAGAGATTGGATTATAGCTCTGAAGCAAGTGGTTCATGGTCATGAGAAAGAAAAACTAAAAGACAAACCTGAAGAGCATCTAGTTGAGCAAGAAAATCCTCAGGATGTTAGAGCTCAAGTTGCTATGGAGTTAGCTAGAGACATGAAGAAGGTGAACCCACCTAAGTTCAATGGGACTATTCTAGGTGATGGAGTTGAGGCATGGCTGACAGAGATGGAAAAGTATTTTAAATTTTGAAACTACTCTAAGGTAACCAAGGCAATTTAAGGAGCATACCAGTTGGCTAGTGAGGCAATTATGTGGTAGGCCAACAAAAGGTTGGAAATGAATCTTAATTAGACCACCACCACTTGGAATCAGTTTGTGGCATTTTTCAAGTCATGGTGCCTCCCACAGCCTTATTTTGATCAAAAGCTCATAGATTTTTAGAATCTGAAGTAGGGTGATATGTCGGTGAACAAGTATTAGGAGTAATTCACTAAACTACTGAAGTACATACCTTAATATCAGGGAGATGAGTGGTTTAGAATCAATAAGCTTATTGTGGGTTTGAGGCCCTAGATCAGTGGCGAGGTAGATGTTCATAGACCTTCCACCATGGACCGGGTCTTCAAGAAGTAGTAAAATAAGAGCAGAAGTTGAAGTTTCTTTTACATGCCAAGGATAAGTTCAGGAAAAGGTTTAAAAATTCTAATTCAACCTTCAAGAAGAAGAATGGAAAACAAAGGAGTGGAGACTCCAAGAAATAGTTTAAAAATCAAAATGCCAAGTTCAAAAATGGTTCAGACAACAAGAAAGAGGGCAATGGATCCAACGATGGTTTCAAGGGAAACCAATAGAATGATAAGAAAGGACCACCAGGAGGATGTTTCATTTTCAAAGAAGACCATTATGCTCATGATTGCTCGTAGGATAAGTCAAAGGGCAAAGGTCCTAATCCTCAGTAGGGCAATTTTTATTAGTGGATTCATGCAACAATCACCAATTAACAAGTTGAATATCATGCATTACCTATTGAGCTATTAGGTACTTTGTTTGACCATCCAGTTTCCATTTTGATAGATAAAGGAGCCAAAAAATGTTTTATAGCTCCTAAGATGCTTAGTAAATTAACTAAAAGAGTTGGTGTATTAGCAAATTCATGGTCAATACAGTATGAGAATGACTTAAAAGTCAAGGTTGATAGGTGTTTAGTCGAAGCCGAGATTAGGTTACCCAAATACACAATAATTATGGATTTATATGTACCACCTCTAGGACCATATGATGTGATATTAGGAGTTTTCTAACTTACAAAACACAAAGCCAAGGTTGACTATTACCTAAAGAAGATTGAGTGTCTTGATTATTTTAGGAATTAGACATAATTTCAAGGTAAGAAGAGAGAGTTTAAGCTTAAGTAGATTTTAACTATGCAGCTTAAGAACGCTTAGGAAAAAGAGTGTCAGGCATTTATCATCAAGATAAATGAAATGGAGGAACATAAGGAACCATCTCTCAAAGATTACTCATTTCTTAGATATTTTCATGATGTGTTTCTAGAAGAATTGTCGGGTTTGCCTCCTAGACATGAGTTCAATTTTTCTCTTGACATCATACCTAATTTAGAACCATAACCTAAGGCACATATAAGATGACAACCACTGAATTGGTTGAATTGAAGGCTCAACCTTAGGAATTGTTGGCTAAGGGGTTAATCATGCCAAGCGTGTCACCATGGGGTGCACTAGTTGTCTTTGTCAAGAAAAAGGATGGTGCCCTTCGACTTTGCATTTATTGCAGAATGTTGAACAAGGAAACCATCAAAAATAGGTATGCATTACTTCATATAGATGATCTTTTTGATTAAATGTGAGGAACTATATTTTCTAAAATTGATCTTCGAGTGGGATACCATCAGTTGAGGATTTGGGATGAGGATATTCTAAAAACAATGTTCAAAACTCGGTACATTCACTATGAGTTTACAGTGTTACCATTTGGACTGACTAATATTATGATAACATTCATGAATCTCATGAACAACATATTTAGAGATTACCTTGATCACTTTTTTCTAGTTTTTCAGGTTGACATTCTTATCTACTCAAAGAATGAAGAGGAGCACCTTCAACATTTGGAATTAATTCTGCAACAATTGTAGAAACATAAGTTGTATGGAAAATTGTCTAAGTGTGTATTTTTTAGGAAAGAGTCCAGTATTTGGGACACATCATCCCTGTAGACGGTATCTTAGTATATCCAGGGAAGATTAGAGCCATTATGGAATGGCCAGCACTAAAGAATGTGCATGAGGTTAGAAGCTTCATGGGGCTAGTAGGATATTATAGGAAGTTTATTTTAAACCTTTTCAAAATAGCTAATCTAATTACTTCCTTACAATGGAAGAACCATAAATTTGTTTGGTCAGAGAAGTGTGAAATAGCCTTCTAGGAGTTGAAAAGAAGGCTTACGTTAGCACTAGTATTGAGAGTTCATGACCCCAATGGTCAATTTTCCATGGTCACAGATGCATTAGGGGATGGACTATGAGTCCTTAATTAGGATGGTGCAGTAGTGGCTTATGAGTCATGGAAGTTAAATCCATATGAGGTGAATTATGCCCCTCGTGATTTGAATCTTGCAGTGATTATTCATGCTTTACAAGTGTGGTAGCATTACTTGTTGGAAAAACCTTTTAAGCTCAAGACAGATAACTTGAAACTTAATTATATTTTCACCCAACCTAATTTAAATACTCATCAGAGATGTTGGCTTGAGTTCTTATCTGATTGTGATTTTGACATCAGTTGTATCAAAGGCAAGGAGAGTAGAGTAGTCTATGCCCTCAATCGTAGAAGGTACATAGCAATTATAACTACTATCAAGAGTACTTTTAGGGATCGAGTTCTCTCCATGAATTTTATAATCAAGTTAGTAAAGCATTGTTAGAGAATGCTCAAATTCCTTAGTACAAAGGATTCAATTTAGAGAGTGATGGTTTGTTGCTTTATAATAAACAAATATATGTGCCAGATCAAGAGAATCTATGGGTCATAGTGCTAAAAAAATTGCACAATGCCCCCCATATTCAAGACATCCAGGTATAACCAAGCTCATGGCAAAGCTTAGACCACTATATTTCCAGAAAGGAATCAAGAAAGATGTAGTTGATCATGTGTCACGTTGTTTGGAGTGTCAGTGAGTGAAATCTGAGCATGTGCATCTTGCTAGATTGTTATATGCACATGATATCCTAAAATGGAAATGACAGGTGATCTGTATGGACTTTGTCAAAGGGTTACCGATGTCATAGAATAGGCATGATATGATATTGGTAGTTGTTGATAAACTAATCAAGGTGGCTCACTTCATACCAGATAATTTGATAGATGATGCGTCTATCCTTGTGAAGAGGTTTGTTAAGGAAGTGTATAGGTTGCACGGTTTTATAGAGAATATCATTTCAAATCATGACCCAAAGATGACTTTGAGGTTTTGAATGACTCTAAATTCAGCTTTGGGTATGCAACTTAATTTTGGTACACCGAGAGACTGATGGATAGACTGAGAGAGTTAATCAAGTGCTTGAGGATCTTCTCTAAATATATTGCATGGACCACCAGTAGTATAAGTGGGAAGATTATCTCTCATTGGTTGAGTTTGCATATAACAACTCATACCAATCAGTGTTGAAGATGTCACCATTTGAGGCACATTACGAGAGAAGGTGAAAGACACCCATTAATTGGGACAAGTCAGAGGATAGGGTGGTCTTTGGACCTAAGATACTCACCCATTAATTGGGATAAGCTAGAGGATAGGGTAGTCTTTGGACCTGAGATACTCTTAGAGATGGAAGAGCAAGTTAGACTAATCTGACGGAGATTGGTTGAGGCCAATTATAGACAAAAGAGTTATGTAGATCTGAAGAGAACATAAAGTCACTTTGTAGTTGGTGATAAAATGTTTTTATAGGTAAAGCCACATAAAAACTTGATTAAATTTGAGAAGTTTTCAAAATTATCATTGAGATATGTGGGACCCTTTGAGATGTTAGAAGTGGTCAATCATGTAGCTTATAGGCTTCCATTGCCACCAACCTTAGCTCTTTTACATAATGTCTTCCATTTTTCATATCTTAAGAAGTATATCATTGATCTTATGCATGTGTTAGATTGGAATGATTTGCAAGTTTTAGATCCCGAGGTGGTCACAGTAGAACTAATCAAGGTAATTGACACATGCAAACTTCATTTGCATAACAGAGAAATATCACAGTGCAAGGTCTAGTGGGACCAATACTCGAAGGATAGTTCTATATGGGAGGAATATTATACGTTCTTCAGAAAATTTCCATATTTATTTGCTTGACTAGATACTATTATAATATGTTATTGCGAACTAAATAGTATTTTTATTTCAAAACACATGTTTGAATAAGAGTCATCTGAGACGATGACTAGCATTAGGGGGGAAAGTATGTTGCATCCCAATTCCTCACTAAGCAAACTATTTGACTATTCATGAATACACATAGTGAACACATTTGATATTGGTTATATTTCTAACTAAGCTTGAGTTATATGCTATTATGTGATAGTAGAATGTTACTTAGATACATGATGGTACATTATTGCTTTATTATGTGTTGATTTATGTATATGTTTACATTTTGAGTATAATAATATGTTGTTTTAATTATATTTTATGTTATATGTTTATCATGTGGTATGATATAATTATATGCATGTTATGAGGTGAACGCAAGAAACTCATCCCTCAAAGCGTGCTAGAGAAAGAACATCATCAGAGCAAGTGACATAGATGGGGACAGAGGTCAATAGAGATCTAGTGAGAACTTTACACACACCATAGTAGTTAGCATATGGTAGAAATGCTTTAAAAATAGTTTGCTTATGGTGTGTTTATTACTTGCTTTAGAGTGTTGCTTTCTATGGTTACTAGTACAGGTTAAATATCGTCATGAATTCTTTTGTGTATTTGGCATGTCTTATTATTAATGCTAGTAAGAATACTATTAGTAAGGATAGATTTAAAATTCTGGATTATTAGTAATTGTGAATCATCATTAAAATGTCATAACACTGTGGATGTTGGTTGATTTAATTAAATAATGAAATTTTAATATTTAGTGCTAAATATATAAAAAAATATAAATTATCCTAGAAAAGGAAAAAAAAAAGGAGAAAACAGAGAAATAAAATAAAAGGAAATTTAGAGACTAGAATTAGAAAATCAAAAAGAAAGGACTAAATTTATAAAATCTAAAAAAGAGAGTTTAATATATTAAAAATAACAAAAATAAAAATAAAACAAAATCCAAAGCTTAGCAAAGGCTATGCCACTTTTATTAAGGAAGGAATTTTCTAAAAAGAGGCATATGATATGAATTTTGGGAAGAGTTGGAAAAGAAAAAGAAAAAGAAAAAGGAAAGAGGCGTACATAGAGGAAGGCATGAGACGTTGGAGGAGAGAAACGAGCCAACAAGGATTCACATATCAAAAGGAGTTCTAATTGCTAGGTAGGTAGTATATTGGATTTCATTATACGATCATGGAAAGATATGTTATTATCTAAATGAGTGGTTTGCATAATATTAAAATGGGTCATATGATAAAATATAAAAAATATATATATATATATATATATATATATAATGTTTTGAATCCGTATAGTGACATATAGCCATGGTACAACTATGGGATTACATAGGGCATCGACTTGAATAGGAAATTAATTTATAGTTTTAAATCTGAAAATTTGAAGAATGTCATTGAGTGTATTGATATTTGATCCCATCCTATATATTATTGAATCATTGATATTAGTTAAAAACATCACCATGAATAATATGGTATGCTAACTTTAGGATATCACTGCATTCCTCTAAATTTCATCCCCATGATGTTACGTCGTTATACTTGTTTAATCTGGGGCAAACCAAATAAAAAAATCATGGCAAATCTCTTTTGGAATTGCTGAATGCATGTATGGGGCGTCGTTGGGAAATAATCAATTAAAAACAAAGAAGAATAATTTGCCCAAGTTGCGGGGGGTGGGCAGAGGGGGGCGAGTTAACATCAAATACTAGAAGTTTTAAATTGCTTTATATATATAATGTGTCTGCAAATTAAAAAATAAAGTAATTATTTATATGTATTATGCCTGCACACCAAATCAAATTGTTGCTTATTTATAAACTTGTTTAAGGCTTGGCGTTAAATTTCAAGGATGGCGTTGCCTATTTATTTTCTACTATCAAAATTTTATATATAGATGATTGTAAGTGCTACAATGTTGTATATAGATATTTGTTAATCCTTTCCAACAAGTATTAGATCATTGTTTTCTTTGTGGAAATAAATTTAAAAAATAAGTAAATCCTATTGTAAACACATTGAAAATCACCATATAAGCATGGTAATTCCCTCCTACTCTGTATTATATTTGACCAATTTGCATTATTGATTTTAAGTAAGAAGTGAGACAAAATTCAATAGCTTAGTAGTGTCACAATGTCACATGAGGGTAGTCCAATCAAGTGGTGTGTATGAATTTGATTGATCTATAGATCACTTTTATATTCCTATTTCAAAAACTTTGGCTAAAGTATGTTTAGTGAGACATTATTATTTCATGAATATGATTTGCATGTATATGTGATATCTTGTAAAAGATCGAGTTTTTTATGATACATTGCATGTTTAGTTTAGTTTAGAAATCATATAGCACACAAGTACTTGCTTGTCTCTCTAGATTTATATGCCGTCACTATCTAGTCATGTGAAGGGAGGGCCATTTCCTAGTGGGATTATTGTGGGGGATCATTGGTCCATGGTTGGTGTAGAAAAATGCTCAGATGATGTTCTCCCTCCCCACAATAATAATACTTATCGAGGCAACACTTGAGATTATCATAGATACTTGAAGTTTAAGAACTATGCTCCAGGAGAGCCATGTATCTTATTGGTATATTGTATTATATTTTACTAAAAATTATCATGAAAAGTTTTAATTATTTATTCTTGTACAATGACAATGGTGACTATATATTTGTATTAGTCATAGTTGAATTAGTATAATTACTTTTTATATGGGCACTATGATATACTCTCATGATATTGGGGATCAGTGATGTAATATGCTTTGTTTCTATTATTATGATTTAAGTACTTTATTTGATCTATGTTAGATTATTGTCGGTAATCCATTTTGGTTTATGTGTTTAATTAAAAAAATCATGCAATTATAGGTAAATCCCAACGGGGATGTTACATGTAGTATTAGAACTACGACTCAAACTCTAGGACCTAATGGGTCCGCTAACATTTTCATATCCTTTTGTTGACAAATAGGCTGATGGTGAAAGCTAGAGTTTCATGAGAGGGTCCTTTGAATGCTAATGACAATAACCCTCTATTTGATCCTACATAATTTGCCACTGAGCAGTCAACAAAGATGGACTAGATTCTTGTAGTCATAAATGAGACCAAAAATTAGATTATAGTTTTGTAGCAGGTGGTTCATAGTTATGAAGAATAGGAACAATAAGATACTCCTGAAGAACATCTGATTGAGTAGGAAAAACCTCAAGATGTAAGAGCTTGGGTTGTTATGGAGTTGGTCAGAGACATGAAGAAGGTGAACCCACCTAAGTTTGATGGGAATGTTTTGGGTGACAGAGCTGAGGTGTGGATGACAGAGATGGAGAAGTATTTCAAAATTTGAAACTATTCCAAGGTCACCAAGGTGGTTTTGGGAGCATACCAGTTGGCTGGTGAGACAACTATGTGATGGGCCAATAAAATGATGAAAATGAATTTTAATTTGACCACCACCATTTGGGATTAGTTTGTGGAATTATTCAGGGCACAATGGCTCCCACAACTTTATTTTGCTCATAAGCTCACAAATTTCTAGAATCTAAAGTAGGGTGATATGTCAATTAATTAGTATTGGGAGCAGTTCATCAAACTATTAAAGTACATATCTCAATATCAGGGAGATGAGTGGTATAGGATCAAGAAGTTTATCATGGGTTTGAGGCCCTAGATCAGTGGAGAGGTAGATGTTCATGGACCTTCCACCATGGACGAGGTCTTCGAGAAGGTAGTCAAATAAGAGAAAAACTTAAAGTTTCTTTCATAGGCCAATTATAAGTTCAAAAAAAGGTTTGGAAATTCTAAGTCAACCTTCAAGAATAAGAATTATAAATAGAGGAGTGGAGACACCAGAAAATAGTTTAAAAATTAGAATGCCAAGTTCAACAACGGTTATGGCAATAAAAAATAGGGTAATGGATCCAAAGATGGTTTCAAGGGAAACCAACATAATGACAAGAAAGGACCACCAGGAAGATGTTTCATTTTTAGAGAAGACCATTATGCTCGTGATTGAACACAAGACAAGTCAAAGGGCAAAGGTCTTAATCCTCAGTAGGGTAATTTTTAGTACTGGATTCATGTAGCAGTCGACAATCGATAGGTCAAATATCAAACATTACCTATTGAGTTCACTTTATTTGACCATCCAGTTTCCATTTTGAAAGATATAAGAGCTATAAAATGTTTTATAGCTCCTATGATGCTTAGTAAATTAAATAGAAGAGCTGGTGTAATGGTAAATGCATGGTTAGTATAGTATGGGAATGACTCAAAATTCATGGTTGATAGGTGTTTAGTCAAAGTGGATATTAGGTTGCCCAAATTCACAATAGTTGTGGATTTGTATGTAACACCTCTAGGATCATATGATGTGATCTTAGGAATCAAGTGGCTTATAAAACATAAAGCTAAGGTTGAATGTTACCTAAAGAAGGTTTAGTGTCTTGAGAGAGAGTTGAAGCTTAGGTAAATTTCAGCTATGTAACTTAAGAAGGCTCAAGGAAAAGGGTGCCATGCATTATTATCAAGATGAATAAACAGAGGAACCTAAAGAACCATCTCTTGAAGATTACCCATTTCTTAGATATTTTCATGATGTGTTTCTAGAAGAGTTATCGGGTTTGCCTCCTAAACATGAGTTTGATTTTTCTATCGACATTATACCTAGTTTAGAACCATAGTCTAAGGCACCGTATAAGATGATAACCATTGAGTTGGTTGAACTAAAGGCTCAACTTCAAGAATTGTTGGCTAAGGGGTTGATCAGAACAAGTGTGTCACCATGGGGTGCACTGGTTGTCTTTATCAAGAAGAAGGATGGTACCCTTCAACTTTACATTGATTATATAATGTTGAATAAGGGAGCCATCGAAAATAGGTATCCACTACCTCTTATAGATGATATTTTTCATCAAATGCGAGGAACAACTATTTTTTTTTAAATATATCTTCGAGTGAGATACCATTAGTTGAGGTTTTAGGATGAGGATATTCCAAAAATAATGTTTAAAACTCGGTATGGGCACTATGATTTTATAGTGTTATCATTTAGACTGACTAATGCTCCAATAACATTCATGAATCTCATGAACAACGTATTCATAGATTACCTTGATCACTTTGTTCTAATTTTTCTGGATGACATTCTTATCTACTCAAAGAATGAAAAGGAACACCTTTAGCATTTGAAATTAGTTCTACAATGGTTGTAGAAGCATACACTGTATGCCAAGTTGTCTAAGTATGGGATTTTCTAGGAAAGAGTCCAGTATTTAAGACCCATCATCTCTGTAGATGGTATCTCAGTAGATCCAAGGAAGATTAGAGCCATTATGGAATGGGCAACACTAATGAATGTGCATGAGGTTAGAAGCTTCATGGGGTTAGCAGGTTACTATAGGAAGTTTGTTTTAAACTTTTCTAAAAAAGCTAATCCAATTACTTCCTTGCAATGGAAAACCCCTAAATTTGTTTGGTTAGAGAAGTGTGAAGTAGCCTTCCAGGAGTTGAAAAGAAGGCTTACATCAACACCAATGTTGAGAGTTCCTAACCCCAATGGTCAATTTTTAGTGGCCACGAATGCATCAAGGGATGGACTAGGAGGAACCCTTATACAAGATGGTGTAGTAGTGGCTTATGAGTCATAGAGGCTAAATCCATATAAGGTAAATTATGCCCCTCATGATTTGGAGCTTGCAGTGATTGTTCACACTTTGCAAGTCTAGTGACATTACTTGTTGGGAAAAACATTTGAGATCAAGACAGATAACTTGGGACTCAAGTATTTTTTCACCCAACCTAATTTAAATACTCATCAGAGACATTGGCTTGAGTTCTTATCTGATTATGATTTTGACGTCAGTTATATCAAAGGTAAAAAAATAGAGTAGTTGATGCCCTCAATCATAGAAGGTACATAACAGATATAGCTACTATTAGGAGTAATTTCAAGGATTGGGTGATTGAGTTCTCTCTAAGAGCCTAATTTTATGATTAGGTCAGTAAATCATTATCAGATAATGCTCAAAATCCTTGGTATAATGAGTTTAATTTGGAGAGTGATGATCTATTATGTTACAATGGACAAATATATTTGCCAGATCAAGAGAATCTACAGATCATAATGCTAAAGGAATTGTACAATGCTCCATATTCAGGGCACCCAAGTGTAACCAAGCTCATGTAATAGATTAGACCACTATATTTTTGGAAAGGAATTAAGAAAGATATAGCAGATCATGTGTCACATTGTCTAGAGTGTCAATGAGTGAAAGTTGAACATGTGCATTTGGTTGGATTGTTATATCCATATGATATCCCAAAATGGAAATGGCAGGGGATCAACATGGACTTTGTCTAAAGGTTATTGATGTCACAAAATAGGCATGATATGATCTTGGTAGTTGTTGAAAAACTAACGAAGGTGGCTCACTTCAGACCAGACAATTTGATAGATGATGTGCCTATCCTTACTAAGAGGTTTGTTAAGGAAGCGTATAGGTTGTATGGTTTTCTAGAGAAGATCATTTTGGATCATGACTTGAAGATGACTTCGAGGTTTTGGACAACTCTGAATTCAACTCTAGGTATGCAACTTAATTTTAGTACAGCTTTCCACCCATATACTGACTGATAAACTAAGAGAGTTAATCAGGTGCTTTAGGATCTTCTTCGAATTTATTGCATGGAATAGAAATATAAGTGGGAAGATCATCTTCTATTATTTGAGTTTGCATATAACAACTCATATCAATCAACATTAAAGATGGCACCGTTTGAGACACTTTATGAGAGAAGGTGCAATACATCCATTAGTTGGGACATGTAAGAGAATAGGGTAGTCTTCAGACCCGAGATGCTCTCAAAGATGGAAGAGAAATTTAAACTAATCAAGTAGAGATTAGCTGAGGCCAATGATAGATAAAAGAGTTATATAGATCTAAAGAGAATAGAGATTCATTTTGTAATTGGTGATAAAGTGTTTTTATGGGTAAAGTCACATAAAAGTTTGATTAAATTCAAGAAGTTTATAAAATTTTCACCGAGATATGTGGGACCTTTCAAAGTGTTAAAAGTGGTCAATCTTGTAGTGTATATGCTTGTAGTGCCACTATCCATAGCTTTTTACCTAATGTCTTCCACGTTTCATATCTTAAAAAGTATATAGTTGATCATATGCATGTGTTGGATTGGAATGCTTTGCAAGTTCTAGATCCCAGGGTGGTCAAAATAAAACCAATCAAGTTAATTGACATATGCAAGCTTCATTTGCATAATAAAGAGATATCATAGTGAAAGGTCCAGTGGGACCAATACTCTAAGAATAGTGCTACATACGAAGACTATGATGAGTTTTTTAGGAGATTTTCACATTTATTTGCTTGATTAAATATTATTATACTATGTTATTTCATCTGATTAATATTTTTATTTCAGAACACATATTTGAATAAGAGTCATCCGAGATGATGACTAGCTTTAAGGGGGAAAGATGTTACATCTTGATTCTTTGATAAGTAAACTATTTGACTATTCATGGATACACATAGTGAACACATTTGATTTTAGTTATATTTTTGACTAAGTTTAAGATATATGCTAATATGGGATAGTAAAATATTACTTAAATACATGATGGTACATGGTTACTTTATTATGAGTTGATTTATGTATGTGTTTACATTTTGAGCATTATAATGTGTTATTTCACTTATATTTTATGTTATATATTTATCATGTGATATGATATAATTACCTACATGTTATGAGGTGAACGCAGGAAAACTCATCCCTCAGAGCATGTCGAAAAGAGAGCATCATCAGAGAGGGTGATGTAGATGGAGATGTCAGAAGTCGATAGAGATCTGGTGAGAATCTTGCACACACCATATTAGTTAGCATATAGTAGAAATGCATTAAAAATAGTTTACTTATGGTGTGTTTATTATTTACTTTGGAGTGTTACTTTTTATGATTACCAATATAAATTAAATATCGTAATGAATTCTTTTGCATATTTGGCATGTCTTATCATTAATGCTAGTAAGAATATTATTAGCAATGGTAGATTTAAAAATCTTAATTATGATTTATCATTAAAATGTTAGAACATTGTGGATGTTAGTTGGTTTAATTAAATCATGAAATTTTAACATTTAGTGCTAAATATATTAAAAAAATATAAATTATCCTGGTAAAGGAAAAAAAAACAAGAAAAGACAAAGAAATAAAATAAAAGGACATTTAGAGACTAGAATTAGAAAAGCAAAAAGAAAGGATTAAATTTAGAGAATCTAAAAAAGAAAGTTTAAAATATTAAAAATAACAAAAATAAAAACCAAATAAACAAATAAAAAAAATAAAAAACCAAAGCTTAACAAAGGCTTCGTCACTTTTATTAAGAAAGAAATTTTCTAAAAAGAGGCATATGATATGAGTTTTGGAGAGAGTTGGAAAAAAAAATGGAAAAAGGAGACAGTCATACACGGAGGAAGGAACGAGACATTAGAGGAGAGAAACGAGCCAACAAAGATTCACAGATCAAAAGGAGTTCTAATTGTCAAGTAGACAATGTATTGAATTTTATTATATGATCATGGAAAGATACGCTATTATTTGAATGAATTGTCTACATAATAGTGAAATGAGTCATATGATAAAATATAATATATAGATTCCATTTTGACTCCGTATAGTGACATATAGCCATGGTCTAGCTACGGGATTGCATAGGGCATCGACTTGAATATGAAATTAATTTGTAGTTTTAAATCTAAAAATTTGAAGGATGTCATTGAGTGTATCAATATTTAATCCCAACCTACATATTCTTGTATCGCTGCTATTAGTCAAAGATATCACCATGAATAATATGGTATGCTAACTTTAGGACATCACTGCATTCCTCTAAATTTCATCCCTGTGATGTTCCATTGCTATACTTGTTTAATCCGGGCCAAACTAGATAACAAAATCATGGCAAACCTCTTTTGGAACAACTGAATGCATGCATGGGGCATCGTTGGGAAATACTCAACTAAAAACAAAGAAGAATAATTCATCCAAGTTAGGGGGTAAACATCAAATAATATATGTTTAAAATCGCTTTATATATATAATGTGTCTGCAAACCAAAAGAATAAAGTCATTGTTTATATATATTATGTCTGCACACCAAATCAAATAATTGTTTATTTATAAGCTCATTATTTAATGCTTGGTGTCAAATTCCAAGGGGAGGGTGTTGCTTACTTCTTTTTTACTATCAAACTTTTATATACAGCTGGTTGTAGGTGTTGCAACATTGTATATAGATATTTGTTAATCCTTTCCAACAAGTATTAGATCGTTGTTTTCTTTATGGAAATAATAATTAAAAAAAAAGTGAAACTTGTTGTAAACACCTTGGAAATTACAGTATAAGCATTGTTATTCCCTCCTACTCTTTCGATTCGCTTACGTAAACAGCCACATGGAATTTTGTAGGGGTTTTTATGTTTTTTTAAAGAAAATCCATGTAGATAAATTGAATCATTGCCTTTATAAAGGTGTCACTTTGGGATATTGGATATGTAGTTTTATATAACTCGATGCATATTATATATATGATTCCTTGCAAACGTAAAAGTTTTGAGTTCATCGTGTTTTGGGGAATTTTGAGAACATTGTTACTGTAGTGATGCCATACAATTAATTCTCTATCTGTGTGTTATCCTATCCTAGTCTCTGACTTTAGAAAAAGATGTTGTAGTTTATGTGGACAAAGGATGATTGGTGAAATATATAATCTACTTAATTTTTAGTTTATTTAAGTTTAAAATTGCCAAAATTTATTATGCATTGTCATACTCATGAGAGGTTTAAGAGGTGAGTTTAGAATGGCATGGGAATTCTTTAAATAAGATATTTGAGTAAATGTCGAACACAAAAAATTATTTGAAGGTAAAAAAATATAATCTTGTTTTTTATATTATAATGGAAATATACACGAGTTAGAGTAATAAGCCAAAAATATATGCAAAAATAAATGGTTGAGATTTATGGTACATATGGGCTTATGTCCGAAAAACTCTTAACTTCAATATATAAGGACTAATATGGAACTTATCCATTCCTTTTAATGATAAACAATTAAATTATGCTCTCTAAATTTGTATAACCTTTAACAAGGTATGGAAATGGTATAAAACTCAACGAGTCTTCATTATGACAGGAATGGGTCACTTTTTATATGTTAGTTGAGAACTAAAACCCGGGATGTGAACGTAACTTTGAAATGAGTTACAATATGCTAAATTGGAATTATAGGTGTTTATGTATATATTCATTGAAGGGTATTTTCATAGTTATATTTTCCATGGGTGGATTATAACCTATGTTAAGGATTTTAAAATAATAAAACTGGTCGAATGCGAGCCTACAAACCTCTAGATGTATAGTAAATACTAGTTTGATTACTCTATATTTCATGGAATGGAGTTTTGCTATTCTAGATGTACAATACGAGTGTGTGTTTCCATGTATTTATGTTTATTTTATTAGCTTGATTTCGATGCTTAGTAGATATGCTTAAAAACATTGGCCTATGATGATATGGGCTATCATAAGGTGTAGTAAATCTAGAAATAATTTGTGTTGTGTTAATTTGCAGTTGATTATGTATTTATCCAGGTGGTATAAATTATAGTTATTATATCTAGTATGGGATAAGAAATAATGTAAGATTCATTCATATATTTGACAGAATAAATATATGTCGTGGTTACTCCTACATTTAGCATGTTAAATGATGTGTATGCTAATAGGATGTAAATTATATGTATTTTGTGGTTGAATTGTATTTGACCAATATATATTGTTGATTTTGAGTAAGGAGTGAGATGGACTTCACTAGCTTACTAGTGTCACTATGTCAGATAAAGACAGTCTGATCAAGTGGTCTGTATTAATTTGATTGATTTATAGATCATTTTTATATCACTATTCTTAAAACTTTGGTCAAAGTATGTTTAGTGAGACATTATCATTTCATGAGTATGATTAACATGTATGTGTGATATCTTGCAATAGATCAAGTTATCTATGATACATTGCATATTTAGTTTAGTTTAGAATTCATAAAACACACGGGTTCTTGATTGTCTTTGCATTCTCACACCATCACTATCTACTCATTCGTGAATGGAGGGCCATTTCATGCTGAGATTAGTGCAGGGAATTCTTAGTCTGTGGTTGATATGGAAAAGCACTCGAATGATGTTTTCTCTCCCAACAATAGTACTACTTATCGAGATGACACTTGAGATTGCCACATATACTTGAAGTTTGAGAACTATGCTCCAGGGGATCCAAGTATCTTATTTATACATTGCATTATATTGTACTAAAAATTGTCATTAAGATTTGTAATTATTTATTATTTTACATTGACAATGATGACTATATATTTGTATTAGCCATGGCTAAATTAGTATAATTACTTTCTATTTGGCAATATAATATACTCTCATGATATTGGAAATCAGTGATGTAATATTCTTTGTTGCTATTATTACGATTTAGGTACTTTATTTGATCTCTGTTAGATTCTTGTGGGTAATCCATTTTGGTTTATGTGTTTAATTTTAAAAAAATCATGCATTTATAGGTAGATCCTAATGGGGATGTTACACAATTTAACTCATATATATATAAACCAAGGCCTCACCTTATAGGGGCTTAGGATTTATTTGGTACACATCTAGACACGACATCACATCGAACAAATCTACCTTATCCTTCCCAAAATATAAATTAGTCACTAGGAGCAGTCACAAGCCAAGTTTGAAGCATACCAAATCCAATCCAAAGTAAGCATTGTCAAGTATCCAAGCCAAATCATTGATAGCATTAATATAGTGACAAAGTATAATTTCACAATCATACTAGGTGAGAGAACTACAAGCAACTTGATTTTCCTCTTTGGAGTATCGAATATGTAGGCAATTGTCAATCATCAATAAGGGTGATTGAGATCATCTCAACCCATTACACTTTCTTGGTTTTTGTAGTTTTTTAGCCTTCACAAGCACACCTAAGGTTTTAAGGTGAATGAGGTTGATTTATGGAGTTATGCACATCATCAGGGTTTGACATTACATATGTAGAGCTTCCAAAAACATGTAAAGGTGACTGAGTAATCACAAACCCATCTTTTGCACATGTTACTATCAACCACTACAAGTTAGTATCGACAATCAATATTGATCTAAATCTAACAAAACCAAATCCACATAGATAACAATATAATTCAAAAGCTTGATGAACCACACACCTACTTTAGTTTATTTTTCATTGTCAGAAGTTAGTCATAATCAAAAAATATAAGTACTTGTCCCTTTATTGTACTTCCTAGATTTAGCATACACCACTTGTCAATTAATTACAATCAATTTAAGTATTTTGCATTTAGATGTATGCTTGAATGCCATATCTATTTATCTAAATTATAGAATTATTTTTATCCTATCAGGATTTATTAAAGCAAAATATGGTAACACATATTGGTGAACCAGTACATTGATTGAATTGTGTCAAGCGCTAGGTCACCCTTGAGGTTTCATATTTTTTGTCTAGGGGTTTTAGTTCTAATTTTTGATTTATTTGCACAAAAGATAATAAATCTTTTCACCTTTTTCCATAGATTTATATATATTTACATGATTTCATCACATGTTATCTAATAAGGCTATTCCCCTTATCCCTTTAAGGCATAGTGTTAGATTGAGTGAGGCCCATACAGAGCATAATCATACTCTTTCTACTTCATCTAAAATGGATATAGTGAATATTTCTTCTTCTTTTGGTCTTGTGATTATTCATGAATGTGTGAAAACAAATGATTATGTTGACATGCCTTCATTATAACATGATAATCAAGATAATCACAATGAATATAATCACGAGGGCCTAGGTAGAATTGATCCCAATGAACTTAATGGGGTAAATCATGACCAAGTCATAGTCTCATCTAATTTTTGTCAAGGTCTATGATAATTTCTTAAGTACATGGATAGATTAGTCAAATTAATCCTAACATCTAAGTTTGCACACAAAGCTAAGCTTACTACATCTCAAGCATAACAAAAAGAACCCTTTACTATTGTCAACCCATCATTTCAAGTTAATACCTCCACATCAGGTGTTTAGACTTCTTCTTTTGGTACTATTCCTATATATATAGCCCCAATGACTTATGTGACATCCACCCAAAGTGTGGGAGCAACACAAGACTTCCAAAAAATTTGTATGCCTATTCCTACATAGGCAAATTTTACTCCTCCCATGATGACTATGCATGGTACATCACCAACCTCACCTTCTGCATGTTCTCTTAAGCAAATTATTACACTTCTTCATGGTAAGGTGTTGTAGTTAGACCAAGGTACATATAGAACTAGTCATTGAATGGATTCGCACGTCTTGCATCATAATCCATTAGCCCCTAAGATAAAAACTTATCCTTTAAGTACAAGTTTTTAGCTCCTAAGCTTTCACTATATGAAGGCAAATATGATCTCGAGCAACACCTTTGATCATTTCACATAAAATATTTAAATTATGTATATAATGAAAAATTATTAACCGAGATATCCCTGAGAATCCTCAAAGAATATGATTTACAATGGTTCTATTACCTTATCCTCCAAATAGTAAGAGAATTTAACTCTTTGGCAGCTAAGTTTCTAGAACATTTCACTATCAACATCGATGAGAAACTATATTATACATAAATTTATAAACTCAAGCAAGGGTCCAATGAGACAATAAGTGATTACGTACTTTAGTACAAGAGTATGCTAGCCAACATGACCAATTTTATGGAAGATAATGAGTTATAAGACATATTTAAGCTGAGATTTCTTATGCCGCTCCATGAGTTAATCATATTTAAGGGATTCAAACCCTCCAATGAACTAAGCCATATAGTAAAAGACAAAAAATTAAACTCATGGCCTCGAGCATGCTCAAGTATACACCTACTCCTACAAGTAATTCAACAATTAAGTTTTAAAGCAAACTAAGTTACAAGGTCAAACCAATTGACAACAATAATGAGGTAAAGATTATAGTTAATATAGTATCACAACCAATAAAACAACTTTAGTTATCAGCTCCACTAAAGGGGCAATTTTACATATTACCATCACCTCCTCATATACTATTACAAAATCTACTTGAGTGCAACCTTGTCACTCTTCCTCATCCATAAGAGTTTGATCCAAATAGGCCTACAACAAATAACTATTATAACAATGCATATTATAGCTATTATAAAATTGTATGGAATTTTATGAACAAATGTTTCAAATTAAGACATAAGATACAAAATCTTATTGATGACAACACTATCGAGTTGAGTATACCTATATAGGAACCAAAACCATAGAAAAATCAAAATCATAAGTTGAAAATATTAAATTATCTATTTCCTAAGCATGAGATGATAAAGACTAAGGACTATTGGTACACTTATTATCTCCTCACCACAACATTCTATGATCACAATTGATGACAATGAAATTGTCAACACTGATTCAAAATTTCATGCACTATTCATAAGACCCTATATCAACATGTAACCCTTACATAGTGTCATGATCGACAATGGGTCAAGTGAGAACATATCCATAATGACACGTCTTCACTCCCTTTGATACACACATAAGGATATTCAAGATACATCAAGAATAATTAAGGGGTTCTATGGACAAAAATGTAATGCCCTCTAACACATTATGCTACCTCTTCAGGTAGGCTCCACCATACTAGCTATTTCATTCTTAGTTCTATAGAGTAACATGGTCTTTGACATGTTGTTAGGATACCCTTGGATGCAAAATCTTAATGTAGTATAATCTATAGTGCATCAATGTCTCAATTAAATACATTGAAATAAGGTAATCAAAGTTATAGATGTACAATACGAGTACCCTCTATATTTAATGGTATCTCATACTCCACTCCGACCACCACCATAGTTGGTTGATACACCCATACATGATTGATATATGGAACCAATGGTTCCACATATGCAAGATATTTCTTTACACCCAGTTCATAAGAAAGTAGTTGAGTTTACTAGAAAGCCAATTATTAGGCACCGATAATGTCAAAGAGTTATTCAAGGTTAACAAGGTCTATCATATCCTTAAGCATGTACTTGGTTAGTACCACAAACAATTCAACATGTTTCATAGTGAACACCTGCAATAAGATATTCTCCTATCATACATCGTGTCCCACATAGTCCTTGACCTCCTAGAGTTACCCATCTTACACATGAATCTATTAGTAGTGATCATGATAATTACCATACAACACATGATATCTTATCATATTTTGATACGCCTACATCTAGTGCCTTTCTCATGATAGGTGACCCTTACACTATTTGATACAAGCACTTCTCATGGTCCTCTCATTGATGGGATCATTGATTATCATTTTTCAAATATTAAATATTTTAGATAAATTAAAAATTAAGAATAAAACAAATAATTTAAAAATACAAAAACATTCAATATTTAAAAAAAATAGGACTCCAGAATGACATGATTACTAGATTACATTATTTACAAAAGTTAGTTATCACATGTTTGGTAGATGGTATATTATTTTCATACACATATGCATTTCACAGTATATGAGTGCGATGCATGACATACAAGTTACACATGGACATATAGATGTTGGAATTTACTCTACCTATTGGTTGTGCCAATACTATTAGTATCTTCGTCCACAAATTTCATTATTATGGGTTATATATTTCTACGACCTCTCTGCCATGTTGAGCTATCTATATTGATTACATGTCTTTATAGTTACTCATATCTTACATAATGCTACATGGATATGCTATTATATTTTAATATAACATTAATACATATGAATGGTGTAAACTAATCTTTACTTGTTCTATGCTCCATTGATATAGTTACTCTTGCATGATAGGCTAGTCATTGCTTGTCTATTGTGTGTGGCTCTTGGCCTTATTTTATGTGACATAATTATGTCCCTTGTTTGATGTGTTGTATTTATATCCATTACATGTGGCCCTTGGAATTTTTTATTATGACATCTTCATGTCCATTGTATGCGATCCTTCATCTTAAGTGTGAAACTAACTCTTGATCTTGTTGAGTTTTTTACGTTTGTTGAGCTTACTGACATTAAGTGGTGTCATGAAACATATCATGCACTTTTACTACATAGCCTTCTTCAGTTATATTTTTAGTGATGGTTAATAATTTTTGCTTCATTGATACATCTATCTATACATGACACTTATATGCCCTGCATTATATAGGTTACATACATGCATTGATTGACACATACATTAATATGAAGACATACTCTCCACATGTTCACATGATAATACATGATGTTGTCTTTACACATGACATGATACAATTAACTCTTCTTTTGAGATTATTAACTTAAAGGACACCTCCGTCATCCCAAAAAGGGGGCATTATAGTGGGCTTATCCTAGAGACATAAACCTCTATGAATAGAAAATCAGATTTAAAATATTAAGAATGATTCATATATCAGATGGTTGAGTCACATGACATATATTGACATGTCAATATAAATTATTAGGGAATATGCCATGAATATGGACTCACTTCATAGAGATTCAAGTACAAATTTATACACACATGAGTGCATATGCATGGGTATATTACATAATTTATAGGAATAAGAATGACATGTTTTCACGTGCACATACATTTATGATATAGTTCTCATATTCAACATATAGATACATAGCATTTTATATCAATCAATATAGATTCAGGGGGCATGATAGTGGTTCATGCACATATACACACTTTCAAATTTATGAGGCATGATATTGGTTCATGCGCATACAGACTATGACAATTTACAATTGGCACAGTTCTAAAAGGGCATGATACTGATTCATGTAAACTTACACGTTTTTGCAGTAAGCACTATTACATTTATTTATTTACAAACACTTTTTAAATCTTTATTGAGTAGTGAGCAAGTTTGAATTTATAAATTTGTTCTTAGAGGTTGATTCGTGTTTTTATGGGAAATGTACATTGAGGTTCAACGACGCTCAATGGCCATGGCATTATTTTTAGTGAACCCATCATGTGGTTCCCATTATTTATTAGATATGTGTAGTTATTTGGGTTAGTTCATTGCATACTTATCCTCACATTATGAGGGTTGGGTCATGTTGTCTTCCTAACCCAATAGCTTGCATAACTGGATAAATTTTGGGCACATTCACCATAACTATCCATATGATTCACTAGGGAAGCATAATTATCCAGTGCTTCAACAAGGAAGCATCATCTCCAACAATGTAATATCCCAAACGAGATATTTATGCAAATATACTTAAATACTAAAAATCCACATTCAACATTTATGAAAAGAATGACTAAGACACATATGAAAACACACACCAACTGATATTTTTAATTTTTATGATAGAAACACCACATTACATAACAAGTTCTCACACACATAGAGCTACAAACCACACTGAAGCTGCAAACTCTTTGAAGATCAAATGTAATCTCTAAAATAGATCACCTCCATGAACCACAAGGTTTTCATCGTTTGATTCTACAAGCATCCAAGGGGCTTCATCCTTGAACCCTTGTAAGCACCCAAGGGGTTTCATCCTCAAATCCTTGAGTTGAAGCACAAGTGCATCAAGCTATAGAGTAAATGGTTGATTGGAAAAAGATGCATTACAATGAGAGCCAACCCATACTTAAAGAAATTATAAAAGGGAGAAGATAAATGGAAAAATAGTGGATGAGAGAGAAAATGGGCATAATATTTCTTAGAGGGGGAATAAATGGTCAAAGATGGTAGGCCTTAACCATGTGCAACATTGATTACTTCCCTCATGCCTTCATAATTACGTCTCGACTCTCCATGTGAAGGGAATCAAATGATAGAGACTATATTACTATTCACCCATGTGCTCCATGCGATAAAGATCCTTTCAAACACCCACTTTTGACTTCTCTAAAAGCTTTCAACAATGTATCCACATACTTTGGTGCCAATTTTACCCCTTTTGACCAATCCACATGCTTAATCATGAAGTCACTAGAAAAATGCACCAACCTTTCATTTCCCCATCAAGGATAACCCATGTGAAGAGAAAAGCAAATCTAATTTGTCCCCTAAGTGGGGTAGGACGTCCCACTCCGAGCATGTGCTCTAGATCCATGAAATATTTTGCTATGGGCTAGGCCACCTCATTCACAATCCACCTCATTGCTGCATCACTTACCATATCACTATGGATAGTGAGAATGAATAGTGCTGGTGAATAGTAACCCACACTACTATTCCCTTTATTACCCAAATTAGCCTATGGGAATGAGATAGGCTAAGGGTCCCTTGCACATGCCTTATTTGGGAGAAGGGGACATCACAAACAAGTTGCAAGGGCAACATGGTTTTCACTAACACACATGTGTACTCTTTTCTTGCTCTATTGATTTTCAAAATTTTAAGTTCAAATTTCAAATTTCAAATTTCAATCTATGGGCAATGACTACTACATGTTTGTTGTAGGTTTTGTTGTTGAGTGACCTGCACAATTATAACTTCTTTCTAAAGATAGAGTGTGATGTACACACTCAAATATATCTTTTTCTTTTACTTTAGCAACTCCATAACCATAATAAAAGGTAGGAATTTGTAGATACTAAGATATGGTATTAAGTATTTAACAGTGACAAGTTTGACATACATTTACTATGCATGACACATATGGTCCTAACTAACCATTCTTCCACACCTACATGTTACCTGATGAGTTTTATCCTTCCCTTCTACTACCACACACCTGTAAGAACCTTGATGTTTGTTTCAAACCTACATATTATCTTGCATAGACATTTCGAGATGCTTAAGTTTAGTCCTCCTCTGCATGGGTCAATAACTTCATAATGGGCTAGTATCACTAATTGATATCGATGTGCACCTTATGTTACCAACCTTCTCCTTGCAATGGCTACTTTCTAAAATGAAATATTTCCTTAGGTTCATCCCATCTTCTTATCATGTCAGTAGCATGATAAACTAGTGATTGGACTCATATATGTACAAATCAAGGCCTCGCTTAATAGAGGACTTAGAACTTATCTTATACACATCTATACACTACTACACGTTGAACAAATTTACTCTATTATTCTAAAATTATAAATCAATCAGTAGGAGCAATCACAATCCAAGTCTGAAGCATACCAAATCTAAGTCTCATTTATGTTTTCAACACTATTTTATGAAGACCTTGGTAAATATTCTTTCATGGTCATGGAGAAAGTTTTTTTAACGTTGAACTTTGAATGTTTGCAGGTACTTAGTGTAACATAATAATAAATTTATTAGATTGTTAAAAATCCAAAATCTATTGAAAATTAACCAAATACATTCAAATGTGCTTTAAATGAGATATCTAAAAATAAATTAGATAAGGGAAGATTAAAAAAGTTGAATAGTGTACCTTCACTCACTCTTTTATAGATTGGATGTCACTCTAATTGATTGTTGATTGTAGTTGCAAAGGCTTGATTGAGGCACATTAACAACTCGACAACTCTTATTTTTACAATGTTGATTAGGTTAATTAGTTAAATCTTCGATGGTTAGTATTTGGATGACACTTCATTGTATATTTCAAGCTTAGTGGAAATGGAGATAAATGGCTCCATTTATAGATTTTGTTTGATTAATGAGAACCAATGATCTTAGTTGGATATCAATGGTGGAGGATGATTGAATTGATAGGGGATTATTAAATTGTTTAGTGAGAATCTTAGGAGTGGAAAACAAGTGGGGACATTGGACCCACAGAGGATTGAATGGATTATTTAATTTGATAGTGGAGGTTAATGGGTTTTTAGGTGGATTATTAAATCGAGAAAGAGGAATATTTGGATTATAAAATTTAGATGATGGGGGATCAGTGCAGCCCATGACATCATTGAAATTTAGAAAGATAAATCTTTAGATTGTAAAATTTAGATGATGGGGGACAGGCAAAGCCTATGGAATCATAAAATTTGGAAAACAAAAGGGGGTGGAAGATGATGTCATACTATGGGGATTATTTAATTTTTGGATTTTGATAATTATGGATATTCAAATTGTATGGAATTAGGAAAGAATTAGTTAATTAATTTGGATTAATTAACTAATGGAATAGGGTGTAAATTTTATGGGATTGGAGGTGGTTATGGAATAAACAAAATAATTAGCTATGGATTGATGAATAATTAAGGCTAGGGCTGTTAGTATGGATAAAATATTAATTAGTTAATAATGACATGAAGTGCTTGATTTTAGGTGCCTACATTTTTCCTCTCTTTGAGGAGGTGTTGTGAGACACGATGAGTGAAGTAATGACTTTTCAAAGAAAGAAGAATCCAAAAAAAGGTTGATGAAAAATTAGATGTTGATGATGAAATATCATGATGAATGATGCCCCCTCGAGAGGACATGTGGGGATGAAAGATATAGAAGGGCTCTCAAAAAAGAGAGAAAGAGGATAGAATGGAAGAAGTGATGGGTGGGTGAATAAGAAAAAAGAGATGGGTATACAAGATGTGATGATGAGATTAATTTGTGTATATAATTAATCTATTTGACCTAATGCTTGTAATCTTTGATTTATCGAGGGTGAGAATTTGACTTGACCCAAATATGTTGGATTTGGGAAAGATTCATCCTAATATAAGCTTCACATTTAAATTTTCCCCAAGTGGGGTGAATATGGGAAAAATATCTTGATAGTGCTATGTGCTAAACTTGTCCCAAGCAAGGTAGATTAGGGAATGATTGATCCCAATGATGGAAATGTAAGCTTGATTTGCCCCAAGCAAGGCAAAAACTATGATCTTAGATGGATAACTTATTACTTAATTTGCAAACATATATCAAGGTTTTAACTTGTTGCATAGATTAAATATGTGATGAGGGGAAGAGGAACGAGAAGGAAGAATGGTTGAACTGACTTCAGAAACCCCTTGTAACTAAATGTTGCCTACATAGTCCGAAGGGACCTTAGGCCAAATGTAGTTCTCCCTTTATAGATTTTTTTTTACAAGAAAAATATATTATTACTTTAGTGCACCTCCTCATAACTATGAAGGTATGGATGGGCTCTCAAAAAAGAGAGAAAAAGGCTACAATGGAACAAGTAATGGGTGGGTGAATAAGAAAGAAGAGGTGGGTATAAAAGATGTGATGATGAGATTAATCTATGTTTGTAATTAACCCATTCGAGCTAATGCTTGTAAGTTTTGATTTATCAATGATGAGAGATTGACTTGCCCCAAATAGGGAATATTTGGGAAGGATACATCTTGAGACAAGTTGTATATTTTAATTTTCCCCAAATAGGATGGATATGGGGAAAATATCTTTATAAAGTCATGTGCTTAAATTAGCCCAAACAGGGCAAATTGGGGAATGATCTATCCCAATGATGGATTTACAAGCTTGATTTGCCCGAAGCAAGGTGAATTTTGTGATCTTAGATGGATAACTAATTAATTGATTTTCAATCATAGATCAAGGTTTTAACCTATTGCACAAATTAAAGATGAGACAAGGGGAAAGAAGAATGGTCGACCTAAGTTCAAAAACCCCATGTAACTAAATACTACCTACATAGTCTAAAGGGACCGTAGGCCAAATATAGTTCTCCCTTTAGAGAGGTATGATTATGAATGGATCTATAATGCATCTAGGGATATGTGTGGTTGACTTGTGAATTACATACCTTCATATTATCTTATTGTATTTCTCAATGTTCTTAGTATGGATGGCTTATGGAATAACCATGGCTAAATAGAGGATATATAGGAGATAATGGTTAGTATTTTATCATCATATTATAAATTATACTCTTATTGCATTGTTGTGGAGGTTGCCTCCTTAAAGTGGCTCAATTATATTTATCAAGTATTCTACTCTTTTATCAATTATTTTGTGGATCTATTATATCTAATTTTATTTATGTGATATGTTATTCTACTATGCAAACATCTAAGTAATTTCATTACATCTTACTTTATAGAGTTTTTTACAAGGAGAATATATTGCCATTTTAGAAGTCGATGTTGCCAAAAGTGGACTTTTGCAAGTTTTCTGAACATGATCCACTCATATGGATCACTCAAATCAAAAATTTATTTGATCTACATTAGAATCCATGTTTGCTAAAGGTGGTCATGGCCTCTCCATATCTGGAACCTAAGCAACTAATTTGGTATCGATGGTTATGTGATTAAAATAAAAATAAAGGTCTCTTAGTTTCTTGGTTTATATGTTCTAAAAAATTACAACTTCACTATCGCAATTATGTCTCAAAAAATTGCTTTAGTTAGCTAGCTAAACTATGCCAACAAGGACTATAAAGGATTATATCAATAAATTTTAGAATCTCTCTTTATAAGCGATGGACATCACTAAAGAAAATATGTTTGGCTTGTTTTTAGATGGCCTCAAGGATAAAATCCAATTGGAGGTTCTATTATGCCTATTTTCTACACCACCTAATTTAAAAAAAAAATCAATACTTGCTGCCATAGAGATGACCCTATCATGAAATCTAAAATTGTGTCAGGGATCTAATCAATTAATAATATATTTAGATGCATATTTTGATTATTAAATGATAATGATTAGTTGATGAATTCATATTGATGTTTCTAAGTAGTTTCAAAAAATATTATGGATTAATGAATAAAATATGTGTATATAATTGTAAATATGATAAGTTCTCTTGATTTTTAGTCAAAATAGTTTTGAGATAGTTTCAGTTGAGAAATAGACTTTCAATTTTTGATAGTTTAAACAGATTATGATGATTCTTTTATTTTCATAGATGCTTTGATTACTGGTTTAGAATAGATAATGGTGATAGATGAATGATTATTGCATTCTGAAAACACTATATTTGAAAACCAATACACTTCATTATAAAGACTATTATGAAGGTACATATAAGATAAAGGCTCAATTTTGACTATTACTTGTGATATAATGTGCATTCAATATATTGATGTGCTTAAGATGATTTGGTAATGTTGTTAAAAAAAAAACTTCAGGTCTATATTGCTTAGTTTATGGTATGATTCTTTTGTCTAATGATGCATATCTTGATCATTGTTCTTATATTTCATAAGTTTCAAAGTCCTATTTGATATTTTAAGTCAAGCCATTATCATTTTTAAGATCCTAGCTATTATTCAATAAATACAAGTTTTGAAGCATGGAGGGCAACTTATCGTCTCTATGATCATAGAGATTCATATGATGAAAAGGGTTAGGACCTTAGACTTATTTTATGGAATCAATTTGATGGCATAAGGTGTTCTTATATAATCTTTACATACATTTTCATATTCTTAATATTGCTTGTATTGAGATCTTCATAATGTTTCAAAAGGCCTATCTTATGACATAATTGGAGACCCTTCAGGTCACGATGCTAAGGCATAAGGTATAAAGGTCCATTGTGAAATATGTTTGTTTTACTTAAATATAAGTTATGGTTTCAAAGGCTTTGGGATTGAATGGAAGCATATTTATTGACTTGATTGGTATGCTAAGCTATTGTTTAATTGGGAATATGATTTGTCATGGTAAGGTAAAGCTGGCATAAATATTTAATGCAAAGGCATGGTTTTCAAGTTTCAGGGTATGCCAAGGATTTGGTGGTATAGTGGAGTTAATGTGAAGTGATCTCACCTTGAATAACGAAAGTTGGCAAATGATTCAGTAGAGGAATTAACAATACCTAAGTGTAGTTTTGTCAATAAATATATTAGCAAGGTTGATAAAGTACATTAAATTTAATGTGAACCAATAATATTTGAACACCTTACTCAGTTGGTTATGATGAGGAGGTGATGGATATGATTTTTGAGTTTTTTGGTTTTTGGTTCATTATTTGCAAGATTCTCATAGAAGCAGAGCTCTAATTTGTCAAGTTCTTGGAGTTGTAGTGAAGAAGTTTTGAAGGATACTGGATAGAAGTCTCAAGGTGCATTACCAGGTATGTTTGTGTAGTGTTGAGGGAATTTTATTTTGAAAATATCATGATGATTTATGAGAACTTGCAATTTACAATGAAGAGATAAGTTTTGGTTTGATTTTTTAGGTCTACATGAGCATTAATAAAAGTTTAGAAGAATTATCGAATGGTTTTCTATGATGAAATAAGGACTTTAGATAAGAAAATGGACTGCATACTCTTTCAAGTTTTAAAGGTCAATGATCTTTTCTGTGCATGCATGTTTGGAGGATAATGACTTTCAGTCTTGGAAATTTTTATTGCATGAATGATATGTGAATAGTTCCCACCTGATATATTATGGTTATCTAAAAAATATACAAGGCATTAAGGTGAAAGATATAAGAAAGGCTGGAATTTTTGGGTTTCAAATGCATGATGTGAATGGCCCTTGTGTATGTTTGGTTTCATGGATTTTTGGATAAAATGGTAATGGTGCATGCATTTATTTTCCTTATCTTGATGAGGAAAGTCACATATATAGTTTGGAATAACTTGGTTTAAATAGAAAATGAAATGGGTTCTCTTGATCTTTGTGATTTTTTTAGATTTGATGATTCTTTTCAATTTTTGGAGTTGATTCCGCTGTTGGATTTTGTGGGTATTCATTTGTGAGTTGACAGTTTTATTTTCGAACTGAATGGTTGTTATGATTGATGATTAAGGTTTTTATTGTTGTTGTCGTTGACTTGGTTGGGATTTGGAAGGCTATGGCCATTTACTCTTGAGATTTGAGTTTTGCTTTTCTATTTTGTTTGATATATGGACCTTACTAAGGTTTTCAAAAAGAGTATTCTGGAACGTTTATGAAAATCTTGTTTTTAGTAATATGAATAGATTAGTTTGTGGTTCGTATGGTGCATGCAATTTTGGTTTAGTTTTAAAAAAGGTTCACATGTATGATAAAATATATCAGTATTCAGACATGGGAGTAGTATGATAGTTTGCATGTGTTCGAAAGATTAATGGTTAATATGTGTATACACTCAGGACATTAAAATTGCATCACACAGTCATACCAGGGTTTAGTATAGTTGGATTAAGGATTTGTTCTAAGTATTTATGCATTTATCATTGGTATTATATGCTATGTTTGTATTCAAATATTCTAAAATACTTTGACTTCATGAGATTATAATGGTTTTTGAAGCCCAAGTTTTGGTTTCTTAATGGCAATTTTTGTTTGTTCAAGAGGATATAAATTGGTTTTGTATAGAGGAAATTTGAATAGATTTAGTCAGTGATTTTGTAAGTAATATACTAGAAAATCATCAATAGATATATGGATAAATCTTGAATTTATAAGCCTACCTGTCAGTTTACATTTGTAAGTTTGATTTTAAAGATTCGGTTAAAATGAGATTTCTTTTAAAATTATATCTCAATATTGAAGTTTTAAGTTTTTTTTTTTTTTTGAAAATAGACATAGAAGATAGAGTTACTTGATACTTCTCATTTAGAATTTATATGAATACATTATATTGAAATAAGTGGTGATGGTTTCAGATATTAGTTGATAATCTTATGTTGAAAATTCTATGTCATCAAATTTGGGATAGTTCAGTTCACAGTTTATTTAAAAGTTGGAATTTCATTGAGATATTCAAGGATGAAATTATGTCATTATTAATTGAAATTCAGTTAGAATTTGACACAATTAGATTATTTTTAGTATGTAAAATGAATTCAATTTAGTTTATGAGAAGTGATGGTATATCAGATATTCAATCTTATTTCATTTTGGGCATTTATTGATTCTTAGTTTTTAAATTTGATTTATTTTTAGATTTGTTCATAATATTCGGGTGGGTCCAACCTAGTTCAGCCAAAAGTAATGACAATAGGGGATAAGGACAAAATTCTGGTAGTGATGTTAATCAACCCAATCCCTATAAAAACTTTCCTAGAGGTGGTTTTCGTGCAAGAAATTTTGGTCTTAGATTCCATAGGGGAACAAGAATGTCTATATATTTTGATGTTTTAGATCCTCAATTCTAGGATATTTTAAGTAAATTTCCTGCCAACCCTATAAATAGAGGTTATAGAGATAACATAGGTTTCTTTGGCCATAGGTTTGGAGCCCAAACTCCTTTTCAAAGCAATTCATCTCGCCATTTGGATAGTAATCCTTAGCACTTGCCGCTTCAGCCTCATAATTTTGAAAGATTTGAGACAACTATTGATCATCTTCTTGAAAATCAAACCACACAATTGGAAGTTGAGATAGTCCATGCTAAAAACTATAAGAATTTGGCTTTTCCTTCGGATGAACCTTCACCGTTTCATCAAGAGCTTGTTATGAAAGGTAAAAAGTTAGGTATGACTACTTCCCATAGTGAGTCTATCTTGGGATCTGATAGATTGAATTTGGGAATACGAAGCTATGCTGGTAAAAGAAAGACAATGGATACTCCCTTTCCCACTGTAGAGAAAAGAGCTATAAAAAAGAGAATTGAAATTCAATCAGAGCCAGATACTCCTATGGAGGTTAGAATGTTGAAGAGAATCAAATTAGAGGTTTATGACAATATGACTAAATTTGGAATAAGACTAGTGCAGTTCCCTACAACATAAATGGAGTATAATGTTTTTCTTAATGCACAAGATAAAATCATAATTGAAGTAATTTCTAATTTAGTGGATTATTAGCTATCTAGGGGATAAACTTTGTTTTATGCTAAATTTTTTCATGACAAAACTTTACACTCTCAGTTGATACTTTAATTTTCAGACTTTTGATATATTTTGATAAATTTTGGAGATGCAACATATTTTATTTGAGATATATATATGCTTAAGTTATTTTTGACATACATTATGGTTTAATATAAATAAAATTTATTGACTTCGACTTATTTATTTTATGATTTAAATATGTATTCTATTATATTATTAATCGATGAGGGTCCCTACCTGTTAAGATTAGTACCCCTGATCTATATTTAAATAACTTGATCAATTAAAACTTTTAAGTCTTAATTAAATCTCTCTTTAACCAATAATTTTTATAATTATTTGACTTTTTAAAAAAAAAAGTCAATTAGTTGGCATAAACTAATAACTAACTACAATTAGTTATAACTTAATTGCAACTAAGTTTGAAGATATTAAAGGAGATCAAGGATTCATTTGATGATAGAAGAACAATAGGTATTGAAGACTTAGACATTTTATGAAGTCAATCATTCCTCTTTTTTCTTTCTATGCAACTTCTTTGAGATGGTACAACTTTTACAGATAGATCTAATGGTATTTTATTTGATAGTTGAGTAATTGCTTATGCAACATAGGTATATCCAACTTTTATTATCATTTAATACTGATTATCTGAATTTTGTTAAGCTTAACATCTTTTGATGATTGCTATTCACAATCCTATATGCAGATTTCAAGTATTTGACCCAAAAAATGAACACTTTGTTATTTTGTGACACTTCATTGATCTATTTTGATTGTAAAATTGTCACTCAAGTATTGTAAAAGAGGAATGTTAGTTTTTTTAATAAAGTTATCTTTTTCTACTAATATGACTTTGCTTTGAGACTCACATGCTTTATTATAATCTATTTTGACTCTAATTTTAATATAATTTTATCTTTTAAATTTTCTTTAATCTAGTTTTATTTCTGATTCTTGGTTTCTCTCTTAGATTGTTTTCAATTTTAATCCCATTTTAGAGTTTACTAGTTACTTAGTTTATTTAAGGTTATTTCTTTAAGACAATAATAAATATTTCTTTTGATCATTTTTTTTTTAGTTCTATTTTTAGATTTTAAGATCTTTAGTGTTTAATCTTAATTTTAATTAGTTTCTAATCTGTTGAAATTTTTTGATTATTAGTCTTTTTTATTTAATTTAAGTTTGACTTTTTTTTTGATAGTTGTTTCATAGTTTATTAGATTAATTTTTGTTTCTATTTAGCCCTAGATTATTTGATCTTTCAGTACTTAGATTTATCTTATTTTAAGTTTGCCTTTGTATAGACTAGGTTACTTTATTGTAATTTTAGTTGCTTTAGAATAGTTTATTTTTCTTTTCTTAGTTTAGTTGTTTGGTTGTCTTAGTTTGTTTATTTGGTGTTGTGTCTCTATTTTATTTATTGTGTGCTTGAATATATTATCTGTTCTCTTTTCTCTTATTTTTTTTTTTTTTTTATGTTTTTAGTTGTTTTTTGAGGTTAACTTGGAGAATGTTCAACAAGAACCAAGATATTATTTGAATATATGAATATTTAATAAATCAGATTTCTATTCTTCAAGTGATTATCTAATTCATAGATTTTCTCTATTAGATAGAATATACTATAGATTCTTTTTTTAACTGATTCATGATTTGATAAAGTAGATTTCTAATTATTATAATGAAATATGTTGCATTTGGTAATTTATTGATTATTTTTCAGAACTTATAAAAAACTCTCGCATCTTTAGGATTGTAGTTGAACCGTTAGAACTCCACGATTAGACTAGTATGATTCCACCTTGACCTTCGTGATAGGTGAAAGGATTGTTTCGTTGATGAAAAAAATTTATCATCAACAAATTTGATGACTCTATTGAGGATATTCATTTATAAATTTGATTTATTTTAAGTTTTGTTTTCTTCTTTCTCATGATACTTGGAGGTCAAAAACCTCCTATTATCCAACCTATACTTGATGTTGTTGATGATCAAGTTGATGTTGCCTTTAATCTAACATGTTATGCATGGTATAATCATCCTAAAAATCTTCAACAAGTTACTCAAGTTATAAATGAAAAATTAGAAATTACATAATTTGAAATTGATGGGTATCCAAATATTACACGTGAGACTCAACGAGATATTCTGAATTTAAATGGAAGAATTTAGGAAGACAGAGCAAGAGTTTTAACTGCTAATCGTAGGCCTAGAACTCAATTTATTTTTTATTCTTTTCCATTTAATGATTTTGTTTTGCCTGCTAAAATGATTGTTACAAATTTGTAAACAAATCAATCGCATTAGGTTCAAGGTAATCAATCTATTCAGGTATAAACTGCTAAAGCTTCTAATAGAAGATCAACTAGTGGTAGAACAACCAGTAGTAGAGCAGAGACTAGAGGATCTGATTCATGAGTTATAAAATAATAGAGAATAATATGATCTCATTGAAGGTAAAGATGAAGTAGAAGCTTAGTAAGAGTGTCAGATAGTAGTAACACCATGAATTTTTACTAATCCAATTAATGTTATGAATTATCTTGATAAATTATCTTCTCTTAAGGGATTGAATATACCAATTTTTTTTGAATTTGTTGTAGAATCTTGAGAAGATCACTTAAAATCTTTTAGATTGGTTTATGTTACTCTTGAAATAACTAATGAAAAGATTTGCTTAAGATTTTTTGCCCAAACATTAGAAGGAAAAACTTATCACGCATTTGTTAGTCTACCTACTAAGGTTATTGACACTTGAAGAGATGTTGAAGATTTACTAGAGTTGTCATTTGGAAAAGCTAAAGAAGATTTTGATCAAGTCAATGACCTTGTGAATTTTTCCATTGATCAAGGGGAAAACATTTATTATTTCATTTCTAGGTTCACTAAGCTACATCAAAAGATCTCGTACAATCTTAGACCTTCTAAAAAATCATCTAGATTTTATTTTTGCAATGCTTTACCTTTAAAGTATAAAATGACTTTAGAAGATAAAGACATTATAGAATATAGTGAAACTTTGAGTTTTTCTATTGAATATTAAAAAAATTTAAACACATTGGTTTTAAAGTTAGGTCTTTCACAAACTTAAATAATTCATAAATTTTAAAGGCCATGTAAAGTCTAGGCAATGAGATGGTCGTTGTTCAGAGACAACTTAATGATAAACCTTCTTCCTCAAATAAAAATAATAAAAAAGATAAAAAGGTAGACATTCTGTATTACTGTAGTGTATGTGAACTAGATCATAATCTAGAATCATGTGTTGTTCAAAGTTTAAAAAATATCTTGAAGGGAAGGATGAAATAACTGAAGATCTAGTGTATAATATAAACACCCTTGATGATCCATTAAAAAGAGAATGTTTATGTTATAAATACTAGGAATATAGATTATAATTCATCTCAAAACAATAAAACAATAAATGATAAACCTTCTTCTAATGATAAAAGTAAAACAGATAAATAAAAACTAACTCAGAATAATACTAATAATTCAAATGATAATACTTCACAAATGTTCCTTTTGTAATTGGTTTTAATAACAATAAATATCAACATTATAAATCTAATTTTAGATAAATTGATGCTAAAACTTATAACTTAATTAATGGTTTGTCAATAATTAAAGTTGAATTTTACTTACTACAAGCAACCAGTCTTCGGAGATAGCTTGATAAGATCAATGAGGCTGTTAAAAATTCTAGAGTTGATGTAATCTTACAAGAAAAAAATAATTATAAACATATTTATGCTCAATATTTTGACCCTCTTGTTGATTACATTTCTACTTTCTATGTCACAATCAAGATTGCTAACAAAATAATTCATAATAATATCTTAGATACAGGTGCTTCAAAGAATATTATGTCTAACTCCATTGTAAATCAATTAGGTATATATTATCAAGTAAATAGTAGTAAGTTTAGTGGTTTTGATTTTAGAAAAACTAAAAACTATGATAAGTTTTGTGACATAGTCATCAAAATTGCACAAGATGGATAGATTATATGCATGACTAATGTTCAAGTGTTATATATTCCTAGTAATTGTGTAATATTTTAGGAAGAGACTGGTCTAAGACAACTAGAGCTTTGGTTAAGAAATATATCACATGGGTTCTTGTAAATAATAAAATTACATTCATCAAAATAGAAGATTTTTTTGGTATGCCTATTAAGTCACCTTCTTCTTATAATATTTCTTACATTAAAACTAGAATTGAGACTTATGAATTATTGAATATAGATGAACCAAAAAATCAACATAAAGAAATATTTGAAAAGAATATTTTATGGTCACTTTACTTTGATGGAGCTTACTCTCAACAAGGTAATGGTGTTAAAATTTGTCTGATTTCTCTTATAGGTAAATTTTTTCATTATACCTTCAAATTGTCTTTTAAAAATACTAATAACATAACAAAATTTGAAGCATTATGTTTGGGTTTAGAAAAGGCAATAAAATTCAATATTAAACATTTGAAAGTTTTTGGAGATTCAGAGTAAATTATTAGACAAGTTCATATGATTTATAAGACTAATTAGACTCATCTATACCATTACACACAAATATTTTGGTCATTACTTGAGCATTTCGAGACATCTAACATTATGTATATTCTTAGAGAATTCAATATTAGAGCTAATAAGCTTGTTGTTTATGCCTCAATTTAACTCTAAGTGAGATTGAACCTACTACAACATTTTATTTTGCTAAAAATTTTGTCCTAAAATTCTTAATTTTAATGATAGTTGGTCTATTTTTAGTTGTGATGAACATATAGATTCATTCATCAAAGATAATTATTTTGATCATGATGATTATGTACTAAATTATGGAGATTATTTGCAATTAAGTACTAACAGATTGCCTACTAGTTTGGTGAATTTAGAATCTATTATCACACCTAATGATCAACCTAAAATCTTTATAATGAAAGAACCATCAAGGAGAATCACATGTGAGACTATTTCTATCAATTTAGGCACTGAAGAGAATCTAAAGTATGTCTATTTAGGAAGTCAAGTGACTACTAATGAGAAGGTTAAATTCATTAAATTGTTTAAAGAGTTCATTGACATTTTTCCTTGGTCATATAAAGATTTTAAAGGATATGATATTAAAATTATTAGACATGATATAACTATTAAGTCTGATATCAAACTTGTTAGATAGAAAATACAAAGAATTAACTTTTTGTTAGAAGACACCATTAACAAAGAGTTGGATAAGATGATTGATGTTGGTGTTATTTTTTGTGTAACATATTCAAATTGGGTAGTTAATCTAGTTCTATTTAAAAAAAAAATGATGACATTAGATTATGTGTTGATTTTATAGATCTAAATAAAGTTAGTGTTAAAGATAATTTTTCTCTACTAAGCATAGATCAGATTTTACAGCAAGTTGAAGGATCAGAAATGATGTTTTTATTGGATGAATTTTCAGGTTTAATTAGATTTTTGTGAATCTTGAAGATAGAAATAAAATTAATTTTACCACTCGTCGAGGTACTTTCGCTTATAACAGAATGTTTTTTGGATTAATAAATGCAGGAGCTACTTTTTAGAGAACCATGCATGTTGCTTTTGATGATTTGATTGGTATTATTTTTCAAGTTTATTTAATGATCTTACCGTACATTTTAAAAAAGAAAAAATCATTTAGATCATCTTCATGAAGTGTTCACAAGATGTAAAAAATTGGGTATTTCTTTGAATCCAAAGAAATTAGTTTTTGGTGTGACTGAAGGCAAGTTGTTAGGACACATTATTTCAAAATATGGTATTTCAATTGACCTTGAACATGTTAAAACTATTAAGGAACTACCTCCTCCCAAAGATCAATCTAGTTTAAGATCTTTCTTTGATAAAATAAACTTTGTTAGAAAATTTATTTTAGATTTTACTGACAAGGCTAATTCATTACAATTGGTGCTTAAGAAAGATAAAATCTATAATTGAGATAGAGTGTTGAATCAACTTTTAATTGTGTTAAAAATGCCATTGTAAGTGCTCATATTCTTGCTAAACCTAATTTTAAAAAAAAACATTCATTCTCTATGTTAATACTATAAAAAAAACTATTGGAGCTGTAATAACTCAGGAATTGAAAATAATGAGAAAAAATCAATCAGATATATGAGTCAAGTGTTAAAAGATGTAGAAACTAAGTACCCCTTTATTGAGAAATTTGTTTTCTCTTTAATATTTTTCTGATTAAATTTTGATATTTATTGATGGAAAATAAAGTTCATGTGCAATCTAATGTACCTATTTTGTCTTGTCTTTTAAAACAATCAAATTTTCAGGGAAGGCTTTTAAAACTTCGATCTTGTCAAGTGGATTTTACGTATTCAAGAGTTCGATCTTGAATTTAAAACTTCTAAACAATTAAAGGTAATAAATTGGCAAAACACTTAGCTAAAAATAATTTTTCAAATATTAATGTTTTAGTTTTGTTAGTTGATAAAAATTTAAATGCAAAACCACACTAAAAGACCATGAAGGTTGCTGAATTTTTTAATTTTTTTAAATTTGGTCTTGAAATGAATGAGCGAGAATGTTTATTCGCTGAAGATGATTAGTATCATCACTTAGTTTATTATTTTTAAAAATTAATCTTATCCTAATAACTTAGATAAGAAACAAATGTGTTCTTTAAGATTGAAAACATTAAATTTTTGCTTGTTAGAAAATTTCTTATTTTATAGTAATAGAGATGGAGTTTTGTTAAGATGTCTTACGCATAATCAAACTCAGAAAGTTCTTAGAAGCTGTCATAAAAAAAATTATGGTGGACATTATGCTGTAAAAATAACTCTTTATAAGATTTTGAGAGCAAATTATTATTGGCTTACTTTATTTCAAGATGCTTATAAATTGGTTCATTCTTACATGCCTTGTCAATTGTTTGTTGGAAGAGATTGTAATACCTTTGAATCCTATTATTCTTAAAAAAGATTTTACAAAATGAGACATTGATTTTATTTCAGATATTCACCCACATTCATATGTAGGTTATAGATACATTTTGATAGCCACAAATTATTTCACTAAGTGACCTAAATCTAAGGCAGTTAAGAGTTCAGTAATAGATGAAGTAATCTCTTTCTTATAAAATCAATTTTTTTTAGATTTATAGTTTCATATGAAATTATTTTAGATAATGGACCTCAATTCATTTCAAATGAATTTCTAATTTTTTTAAGAAAATACTTTATTATTTCTATTCATTCATCTAAGTATTATCTGCAAGGAAATAGATAAGCTAAGTTCACGAATAAAAATTTGATTTCTATTATGAAGAACCTAGTTTGTGATAACAAAAGAAATTGGTATCTCAAATTTTTTGAGGCTTTATGGGTTGATAGGACTATCGTTAAAATAGTTACTGGTTATTCACCTTTCATGTTAACATATGGGTTTGAAGCTACTTTGTTGATATAATTTTAAATTTCTTCAGCTAGGACTACCTTACAATATGTAGTTGAAAATACAAATTTAATTGAGCAAAGATTACATGATTTAGTAGCTCCTAATGATTCCAAAGTAACAATATTATAAAAATTAAAGATGTTTTCAATAAAAAGGTTCTAATAAAAAATTTAATGTTGGTAATTTAGTATTATATTTAGATAAAGCCCATGAAAATCCTGAAAAACATCATAAGTTTGATTCATTATGGCTTGAACCTTATAGAATTGCCACAGTTCTTAAAAATAATGCATTTCATTTTAAAGATCTTGATGAAAATTAGTTGTGTTACTCAGTTAATGGCTATCACTTGAATCCATTTCATGATTAGTTATATTTTCATTTAATCTTTGCTTTGTTTTTCATTTTCTTTTTAGTTTGTTTTCTTTTGTATTTTTTTTAATTTGTTGTTCGATTTTGTGCCTTTCATTTGTTGTTGTTTCTATTTGTTTTGTTGTCTTTTTTTACTGTACTTTACTTTGAAATGATCAATAAAGGTTGTAAATGTAGAAATATCACATTTTGGAGGAAGAATACAAAGAAAATGTAAATTTGTTGTAAGTATCATTCATTCTTAGAAATTACTCTTACAAATTCAATTTTTATAATAAATGAATAATATGTGTTGAGTTGTATTTGGTTGTTAAAGTGGTACTTCATTTTCAGATTTTGTGCATAAAGATTTTATATCAAACCCGAACTTCTATGTTATTCAATTTCTTTTTTTCATGTCATGCTAGTTGAATAATCCATCCCTTACTAAAATTCACTATTTAAGGGGTTCACTCTTAGCTACTTGAGAAATGATTTTCTTGTATCACACTCTCAAGAGAATTTTGTTTTATAATAGGCAATTTATTGCTACTCAATTTCATTTCACTATTAACTAGTAAGGTCGTTAGTGTTATGCCTATTTTTTACACCCTATTTTTTTTTAAAAATCAATATTTTTTATTATAGAGATGACCCTGTCATTAAATCTAAAACTGTGTCAGGGATCTAGTTAATTAATAGTATATTTAGATGTATATTTTGATTATGAAATGCTAATGATTAGTTGATGAATTCATATTTATATTTTTAAGTGGTTTCAAAAATCATGGTGGATTAATGAATAAAATATGCATATATAATTGTGAATATGATCAATTATTTTGATTTTCAGTCAACAATTTTGAGACAGTTTTTGTTGAGAAATAGACTTTAAATTTTTTACAGTTTAAGTAGATTATGATGATTTTTTGATTTTCATAGATGGTTTGATTATTGGTTCAGAATAGATAATGGTGATAGATGGATGATTATTACATTCTAAAAACACTATATTTGAAAATCTATACACTTCATTATAAAGACTATTATGAAGGTACAAATTAGATTAAAGGCTCAATTTTGCTTATTACTTATGATATAATGGGAATTCAAAATATTGATGTGCTTAAGATGATTTGGTGATGTTAATAAAAACTTCAAGTCTATATTACTTAGTTTATGGTATGATTTTTTTTGTCTAATGATGCATATCTTGATCATTGTTCTTATGTTTCATAAGTTCCAAAGTCCTATTTGATATTCTAAGTTAAGCCATTATCATTTTCAAGATCCTAGCTATTATTCAAGAAATACAAGTTTTAAATCATGGAAGGCATTCTATTGTCTCTATGATCATACAGATTCATATGATGAAAAGGGTTAGGACCTTAGACTTGTTTCATGGAATAAATTTGATGGCATAAGGTGTTCTTAGATAATATTCACATATATTTTCAAAGTCTTAATATTACTTATATTGAGATCTTCATAATGTTTCAAAGGGCCTATCTTATGACATGATTGGATACCTTTTAGGGTACGATGCTAAGGTATTGATATTTTCTAAGGTATAAAGGTTAATTATGAAATATGTTTATTTTGCCTAAGAATAAGTTATGGTTTCAAAGGCTTTGGGATTGAATGAAATCATATTTATTGACTCGGTTGGTATGTTGAGCTGGTGTTTAATTGGCAATATGATCCATCATGGCAAGGTAAAATTGGCATAAATATTTAATGCAAAGGCATGGTTTTGAAGTTTTAAGATATGCCAAGGATTTGGTGGTATAGTGGAGTTAATGCGAAATGATCTCACTTCAAATAACAAAAGTTAGTAGATGTTACAGTAGAAGAATTAACAATAACTAAGTTTAGTTTTGCTGACAAATAAATTAGCAAGGTTGTTAAGAGTGCGCTCAGTTTAATGCCAACTAATGAGATTTGAACACCTCACTCAATTGGTTATGGAGAGGAGGTGGTGGATATAAGTTTTGAGTTTTTTGGTTTTTGGTTCATTATTTTCAAGCTTCTCACAAAAGCAAAGCTTTAGTTCATCAAGTTTTTGGAGTTACAGTGATGAAGTTTTAAAGGATATTGGGTAGAAGTCTCAGGGTATGTTACCAGGTATGTTTGTGCAGTGTTGAGAAAATTTTCTTTTGAAAATATCATGATGATTTATGAGAAAAATTATAATTTATAGTGAAGAGATAAGTTTTGATTTGATTTTTTAGGTATTCATGAGCATTAATGAAAGTTTAGAATAATTCTCGAATGGTTTTCTATGATTAAATAAGGACTTTAGATAAGAAAAAAGAATGCATACTCTTTAAAGTTTTAAAGGTCAATGATCTTTTCTATGCATGGATGTTTGGAGGATAATGACTTTCAGTGCTGAAAGTTTTTATTGCATGAATGATATGTAAACAATTTTTACCTGATATATTATGGGTATCTAAAAAATATACAAGGTGTTTAGGTGTAAGATATAGGAAAGGTTGGATATTTTGAGTTTTAAATGCATGATGTGAATGGCCCTTGGGTATGCTTGGTTTCATGGATTTTTGGATAAAATGGTAATGGTGCATGTATTTCTTTTCCTTATCTTAACGAGGAAAGTCACATGAATAGTTTAGAATAAGTTGATTTAAATAGAAAATGAAATTGGTTCTCTTGATCTTTGTGATATGTTATATTTGATGGTTCTTTTCAGTTTTTGGAGTTGGTTCAGCTGTTAGATTTTGTGGGTATTCATTTGTGAGTTGACAGTTTTATTATCGAACTGAATGGTTGCTATGTTTGATGATTAAGGTTTCTATTGTTTTTGTCTTTGAGTTGGTCAAGATTTGGAAGGCTATGGCAATTTCCTCTTGAGATTTGAATTTTGCTTTTCTCTTTTGTTTGATATATGGACTCTGCTAAGGTTTTCAAAAAGAGTATTCTGGAACGTTTATGAAAATCTTGTTTTGAATAATATAAATAGATTGGTTTGTGGTTCGTATGGTGCATGAAATTTTGGTTTAGTTTTAAAAAAAGTCCACATGCATGATAAAATATATCAATATTCAGAAATGGGAGTAGTATGGCAGTTTGCATGTGTTTGATATATTAATGGTTAATATGTGTATACACTTAGGACATTAAAATTGTATCACACAGTCGTATTAGGGTTTGGTATAGCTGGATTAAGGATTTGTTTTAAGTATTTATGCATATATCATTGGTATTATATGTTGTGTTTTCATTCAAATATTCTAAATAACTTTGACTTCATGAGATTATAATGTTTTTGAAGCCCAAGTTTTGGTTTTTTAATGGCAATTTTTATTTGTTCAAGAAGATATAAATTAGTTTTATATAGAGGAAATTTGAATGGATTTAGTCACTCATTTTGTAAGTAATATGCTAGAAAATCATCAATAAATATATATGGATAAATCTTGAATTTATGATCCTACCTACCAGTTTACAGTTGCAAGTGTGATTTTAAAGATTCAATTAAAATGAGAGTTTTATTAAAATTATATCTCAATATTAAAGTTTTAAGTTTTATTTTGATAATGGACATAGAAGTTAGAGTTCCTTGATACTTCTCATTTGGAATTTATATGAATACATTATATTGAAATAAGTGGTGATGGTTTCAGATATTAGTTGATAATCTCATGTTGGAAATTCTGTGTCATCAAATTTGGGATAGTTTAGTTTATAGTTTATTTAAAAATTAGAATTTCATTGAGATATTCAAGGATGAAATCATGTCATTATTAATTGAAAATTCAGTTAGAATTTGACACAGCTAGATTTTTTGTAGTATGTGAAATCAATTCAGTTCAGTTTATGAGAAGTGACGGTATATCGGATATTTAGTCTTATTTTTTTTGGGCATTTGTTGATTCTCAATATTTAAATTTGATTCATTTTCAAATTTGTTCATAATGTTCAGGTCAAACTATTGTTAATCAAACTCACACCTTTGTGAAGGTAGTTTCAGGCCTTCACAATTTGTTGAAACATGGAAATAATTCTAAGCTATGGGTGGCCTCATCGACGGATTGAATCTTTAGATTCTAAGGGCTAGCTCCCTTCGGTGTATCAATTAGGATCTCTACTCTATGCTACAAATTGTCAAGAAAAAGGTAAGAAATAAAATTGAAAGGAAATCTTATTTATTGATGGTGATACACCTATATTTTGATATATCCACTTAATTTGAGATTATAAAAACACTGATTAGACAAGAAAAAGATTAAACTTTCAACTCTAATTGACTCTTATGCATCAGTATTTCATGAAAAGGTTTTTATCTGATGATCAAAAATTAAGTGAAATAATGGAATATACCTGATTTAAGGAACTAACCAACCACTTATATCCACTGTGAACTCAGTCAAAAGACATCAAACACAAAACATGACCTGCATAATCTGATCAATTATACTGCTAGGTAAGAATTAGGACTTGACAAGGAAGAAAATTCTATCATATATGAAAATTAATGACATAAATACACTATACCAACACCCTATAATCTGAAAGCAATCTTTCTATTTATCTAAAAAAAGTTATAAAACTTGAATTTTCGTAGAGTCTGGTCTTGCCAAAAGAGGGATCCTTAAAATGATTGAAAAAACTAATTTATATAGAAAAATCATACAAAATCTAAGAGATTGACATTGAAAATAGAAGAGGAGATCAACTCCCACATCACCCCAAGTTCAACTCCAGCTATGCCAAGATAACCAAGCCTTCAAATAATATCTTTTGTCTTATATCTTGCATGAAAAGCTCTTAGCATTGAAAATGATGGTGATCCCATTTCATAATCCTTATTTAGAATAAAGATTAAATTCTTCAAATGTGCATGGATCTTTGGTAATTCAATTCTCTTCATGCATGATGCTACGCTAATCTTCAAAGAGAAAACTCCACTTGAAGCTGAGTTGGAAGTGTTTGAAAATTCTTTGATTAACAAGATAGATAAAGGTGCATACATGAAATTCTATGTTAAGCTCTCTTTGAACAATCATCCAACGTTAAAATATTTGAGCCCTTCATGCATTTGAGTCTCCCTTTTAGAGCTGAGAGAGTCATGCTTGAAGACATTTGCATGTCTTTTCTAAGTTTGAATAATTTGATTATTGCATTAAAAACTAGATGTGCTCCTTACTACAGTCTAATCTTGCTTGGGCCACTTTGCATGCTTTGAATGTGAGCTGTAGATCACATCATCAAAGTCAAAAGGGAAAGTCATCATTGTCTTCTACTGATTAGCTATTAAAATCCCACTAATTGAATGCACTTATGCCACTTGTCCCTGACTAATTGGTCCTTCAAATTTGCGCTAGGTAACTTTATATTTCCTTTACCCTTCTCTTTTTTGGCCAATTAGTGTGGGCTTTTTGTTTGGGCTCTTTGTAAATTCCTCCTCTTGACTTTTATTTCTTTCAACATTTTCTTCTTACAAAATGCTTGAAACCTCACTCTTGGACTTTTCTTTCTTTTGGGCAATGTTCCTGAAAGAATTATTTATTTCTTTTTTTGAACTTTCCCTTCGAACAATTTTTCTAAATCTTTTCTCTTTATGCACTTTTCCTTTAGATAATTTGTTCAAAAGAATTCATGTAAATGCCTCTTCGGCTTTATGAAAATGCCCTTAGGGATTTTTGACAAGGACATTTTATTGTGGAGTTTTTATCTCTTTCAACTTGAATAATTCCTTCAGAGAAAAAATCTAAAGGAAATTAGGTCTTCAGGTTTTTTTTACAACAGACAATTCCTTCGAACAAATTATTTGAAGGAATTGTCCATCCTCAGACTTTTGTAAATTGTCCTTCAAAATTTTGAAATAGTCTTTCAAAACAATTGAAATGACCCTTTGACAAAATTAAAAGTATCCCTTCGAAAAAATTGGAATGGTCTTCTTACCCTTTGGAAAAGTTGTAAAGGACTTTTCCAAATGAAAAGAGCCCATTCAAAAAAGTTGTAAAGGACCTTTCAGACTTTTAACAAGGACCATTTCTTGCGAAAAGTACCTTTCAAAAAAATTATAATGGTCCTCGCTGAAAAAATGAACCCTTTAGATTTTGTGAAAATGGACTTTTCTGAAGGAAAAGAGCCCTTCGAACTTTTTGAAAGTGTCTTTTTCGAAGGAAAAAGAACCCTTCAGAATTCTTGAATGAGCCCTTTTTCTGAAAGAATTTTACCTTTTGGCCTTTTGGAGATGCCTTTTTGAAATTTTGAACTGGTCCCTTCTTTGGAAAAGTTGAAAAGGTCTTTTGGGGTTTTTGAAAATGTCAATTCCTTCAGACTTTTGGAAAGTCTCAATTCCTTCATATTTGTTGAAGATGACCTTTTTAGAAAAATTGCAAAGACCAATTCCTGACACTTCAATAAAAGGCATGGTTATACAAGTTTCGAATGATAAAGGTTGCAATTTGACCTGTGGGGTCAAAATTGTCAATAGGAACCAACCTGGTCCAACCAGATGTAATGATAATAGGGGATAGGGATAAAGTTATGATAGTGATGCTAATCAATCTAATCCCAACATAAACTTTCCTAAAGGTGGTTTCTATGCAATAAATTTTGGTCCTAGATTTCACAGGGGAACAAGAATGTCTATACATTTTGATGCCTCAAATATTGAATTCTAAGATATCTTAAGTAATTTCCCTGCCAACTCTATAAATAAAGGTTATAAAGGTAACACAAGTTTCTTTGGCCATAGGTTTGGAGCCTGAACTCCTTCTCAAAGTAGTTTATCTCACCATTTGGATAGTAACCCTCAACACTTGGCACTTCAACCTCTTAATGTTGAAAATTTTGAGCCAACTATTGATCCCCTTCCTATAATTCAGATCACACAATTGAAAATTGAGATAACCCATGCTAAAAATTATAAGAATTTAGCTATTCCTTTGGATGAACCTTCACCTTCTCATTGAGAGTCTATTATGAAAGGGTAAATGGTTAGGTATGACTACTTCCCATAGTGACCCTATCTTGGGATTTGATAGATTGAATTTGAGAATACGAGGCTATGCTAATAGAAGAAAGACAATTGTTAAAAGTCAATCTGAGCCAGATACTCCTATGGAGGTCAGAATGTTGAAGAGAATCAAATTAGATGTTGATGATAATACGACTGAATATGGAACAAGATTGATGCAATTCCCTATAATAGAAATAAAGAATAATGTTTGTCTTAATGCACACAATAAACACATAATTGAAGTACTTTTTGATTCAGAGAATTATTGGCTATCTAGGGGATAAACCTTATTTTATGCTACACTTTTCATGATAAAACTTTACACTCTCAATTGATACTTTAATTTTTAGACTTTTGATATATTTTGGAGATGAAGTAGATTATATATATATAAATATAAAAGTTATTTTTGACATGCATTATGGTTTAATATAAATAAAATTTATTGACCTTGACTTATTTATTTTATGATTTAAATATGTATTCTATTATATTATTAATCAATGAGGGTCCCCATTTGTTAAGATCAATACCCCTGGTCTATATTTAAATAACTTGATCAATTAAAACTTTTAAGTCTTAATTAAACCCATCTTTAACCAACAATTATTATAATTAATTGACTTTTAAAAAAAATCAATTAGTTGGCATAAACTAATAACTAACTAAGGTTAGTTATAATTTATTTATAACTAAGTTTGAAGGTATTAAAGGAGATCAATGATTCATTTGAAGATATAAGAACACTAGATATTGAAAACTTAGATATTTTGTAAAGTCAATCATTCATCTTTATTCTTTCTATGCAACTTCTTTGAGATAGTACAACTCTTGCAGATAGACCCAATGGTACTTTATCTGATGGTTGAGTAATTGCTTATGCAACATAGGTATATTCAACTTTTATTGTCATTTAATACTAATTATTTGAAGTTTGCTAAACTTAACATCTTTTGATGATTGTTATTCTCAGTCCTATATGTAGATTTCAAGTATTCAACTCAAAAAATGATGAACACTTCGTTGTTTTATGACATTTCATTGATTTTTTTTTTAATTGTAAAGTTATCACTCAAGTTATTGTAAAGGAAAAATATTGGTTTTCTCAATAAAGTTATCTTTTTCTACTAAGACGACTCTCCTTTGAGACTCACATACTTTATTGTAATCTATTTTGGCTCTAACTTTAATATAATTTTATCTTTTAAGTTTTCTTTAATCTAGTTTTATTTCTGATTCTTAGTTTTTCTCTTATATTGTTTTCAGTTTTAGTCCTGTTTTAGAGTTTATTAGTCAGTTTATTTCTAGTTATTTCTTTAAGATAGTAATAAATACTTTTTTTGATTAGTTATTTCTTTTAGTCCTATTTTTAAAGTTTAAGATCTTTAATGTTTAATCTTAATCTTAATTAGTTTCTAATCTGTTTAGGTTTTCTAATTATTGGTCTTTTCCTTTTAGTTTAATTTAGACTTATTATTTGATAGTTGTTTCATAGTTTATTAGATTAATTTTTGCTTTCTGTTTAGCTCTAGATTATTTGATATTTTTAATACTTTGCTTTACCTTATTTAAGTTTGCCTTTGGTTAGACTAGGTTACTTTATTTTAGTTTTAGTTTCTTTAGAATAGTTTTTTATTCTTTCCTTAGTTTAGTTGTTTGGTTGTCCTTGGTTTGTTTATTTGTTGTTGTGTCTCTCTTTTATTTGTTGTGTGTTTGAATATCTTATCTTTTCTCTTATCTATTTCTTTATGTTTTTGGTTGTATTTTGAGATCAACTTAGAGAATGTTCAATAAGAAGCAAGACATTATTTGAATATATGAATATTTAATGAATCATATTTCTATTCTTTAAGAGATTATCTAACTCATAGGTTTCCTTTGTCAGATAAAATGGATTATAGATTCTTATCTTAAGTGATTCATGATTTGATAAAGTGGATTTGTGATTGTTATAATGAAATATGTTGCATTTGGTAACTTATTGATTATTTCCCATAACTTATAAAAAAACACTCACATCTTTAGGATCATAGTTGAAATTTTAGAACCCCATGATTAGACTGGTATGATTTCACCTTGACCTTCATGATAGGCAAAAGGGTTGATTCATTGATGGTATAATTTCCATCATCAACAGGTTCATATGTTTATTCTCAGTTTAGTATCTAAAACCATCCCAAGGGTATGGATGGCAGAGGAAAAATATTTTCTCAAATGAAGACATTTAACTAATGTCCATGAACACACTTTCCTAGCACCATCATTTCCTCAGCTTACCTGATTGACCCCTCAATTAATTGAGGAGAAGTGTGCAAAAGGTTTATGTTTTGTCCATGATAGCAAATGGAGCAAGAACATCATTATGCATAAAATAAATTATTTTACACTGAAGGTGCCAATGAAAATGATGAAGCCTCAAGTGTAGGTTTAGATGAACTCGAGAAGACTTTGAAGATTCTCAACCTGCTATTTTCTATCATGCACTTTCTAGTATTAGTACTCCTTAATTTATTAAGGTGATGGATTTCCTCAAGAAATAAAAGGTGACTGTGTTGATTGACTCTGGGAGTACTCACAACTTCATCTATAGTAAGTTGGGTACTCATTTGAATTTTTTCATTTATCCAGCTTAAGAATTTTAGGTCATGATTGTAGATGGAGGTACCATCAACTATTCTAATAAATGTCATAGTATTGAGCTTTCTATGGGAGACTACCTATTAGATTTTCCTATGTTTTGTAGTGGCTGACATTTTGGGCACTATTGAGATGAATTTCTAAGAACTATATATGCACTTCTATTCAGAAGTCATAACATTTAAACTACATAGATTATAGGCTAAATCTCCACAACTGGTTAGTTCTCACCAGATGATGAAGATTCTTAGAAAAGGTGTAGGATTTGTGGCACACTTGTTTTCGATATAAGTTCAACCAGCCAAAGATTCTATGCATCCTAATTTACAAATGGTGTTGGATGACCATTATGTTATTTTTGGTTACATGCCAAAAAGACTTCCATCAAGTCGAGTGCATGATCATGCCATTAGACTACTTCCCAAAAGTACACCACCCAAAATCATAATGAAATTAACCCTTATCAAGCTAGAGTCGAAGGCTCAAACACAAAGTTTTTTCAGTCAATCAACACATTTTATTTATTCAAGAACATTATAATATATAATAAGTTATTACCTATAAGTGGGGATGTTGTGATCTTAGTAATAACTCATTAAAATAATCAACTAACCCAAATATGAAATATATTGTTAACAATAATATATTCATTTAACCAATTAGCCCATAATCAATTAACATATAACCAAGGTAACTAACACATGGTAAATAGTAACTAGTCATTTACCGCATGTAAGAACTATTTCTTAACACATCAGACCCTACAAGTATCTCTATACCTAGAAGAGTGAAATTGAAAAGATGGTATAAGAGATGTTAGAGGCAAGAATCATCCGACATAACCAAAGTGAATATTCATTCCCAATGATCATGGTGCATAAGATGGATAACACATGGAGGATGTGCCTAGAATACAAAGAACTCAACAAGTACACCATCAAAGATAAGTTTATTATTTTAGTAATTGATGATTTGCTAGATGAATTACATGGTGTGGTTTATTTTACTAAGTTAGTTCTTAAATCTAGGTATCATTAGATTGAAATTCGAGAAGAGGACATACCTAAAACAACTTTCAGAACTCATGAAGGCCATTAAGAGTTAATGGTCATCTCTTTTGGTCTCACAAATGCACCATCTACATTTCAAAGTTTGATGAATATTGTTTTCAGGCCATTTTTGAAAAAGTTTATATTAGTTTTTTATGATGACATCCTCATTTATAGTAAAAATTAGGAAGACCATTTAAAGCAAGTGAAACAAGTACTTTCGATTTTGGAACAACATCAACTTTATGAAAAACCTTCTAAATGTGATTTTGGAATCCAAGAGGTTGAGTAATTCGGTCATATTGTTTCACATGAAGAAGTGAAAGTTAATCCTAAAAATATCCAAGTGATGATAGAGTGGTAGGTTCCCAAGACATTCAAGAACCTCTGAGGATTTATGGGGCTAATTGGTTACCATCACAGGTTTGTCAAAAATTATGGTAGCATCACAACTCCACTCACATATTTTTTGAAGAAAGACTTCTTTTAGTGGAATTTTGGCCACTCTTGATTTTTCTAAAATTTTTGTTGTGGAATGTGATGCATCAAGATATGGCATGGGGACTTTACTAATGTAAGAAGGAAGTCCACTTTCATTTGAATGTCACCAATTGAAGGAAAAAATTAGGCTCAAGTCTATCTATGAGAAAGAGATGATGGTTATTTTACATGCAATCAAGCAATAAAGACCTTATCTAATGGGTCGTTACTTTCAGGTAAAGACTGATCATGATAGCTTCAAATATATTTTAGAACAATGATTGTCTTTTAAATAACAAAAAAAATGGGTGACTAAGATATTTGGCTATGATTTTGAAATAGTATATAATAAAAAGAGAATGTGGTGGCACATGCCCTATCCCAAAGGGATGAATCAATTGAGGCATTATTATGAACAACTATTGAGCAGGCAGATTGGATAGAAGAAGTAAGATCAAAATGGGATAATGATTGTGTTACCCATGATTTGATTAAAAATATTTAGCAGCATTTTGGGGGTTCTAACAAATTTATATTGAAGGGGATCGCATTGTAGTGTAAAGATAGATTATACCTTTATAAATAATATCTCCTCAAACATAAATTTTTTCAACAACTTCATGTATCTCCATTGGGAGGTCACTCAGGATTTTTGAAAACATATCATGGAATCAAGCAAAATTTATTTTGGTAAGGACTCAAGGGGGATGTCCATAAATATGTGGCTAAATGCATGGTATGTAAATATAACAAAGGTGAAACCATTAAGACCCCATGTCTTTTGTAGCCTTTATCCATCCTTAGCCAATGTTGGGAGAAGGTTTCCATGGATTTCATTCTTGGGTTACGATAGTTTGAGGGTAAAAATGTTATCATGATATTTATGGATTGACTCACCAATTATGTTCATTTTTGTTCCTTATCACAACCATTTATTGCTAATACAATAATTTCTGCTTTAATCAATATAGTTCATAAATTACATGGTACTACAAAGATTATTGTAAGTGATTAAGATCCCATATTTCTTATTAATTTTGGGACTAAATTATTTGCATGTTTGGGCACCCAATAAACTCATAGCTAGTCCTATCATCCTCAATCTAATGGAAAAACAAAGATAGTCAATAAATATGTAAAAGGGTATCTTCGATGTTTTGTTTCTGACAAACATGACAAATGGGTTCACTGGCTGCCATTTGTCAAATCGTGGTATAACACTTTCTTTCACACTTCTTCAAAAATGTATCCCTTTGTGGCATTGTATGGGTATCACCCCCCCATCCATCACTTCAGCTTTGACAGTGCATCCCAAGGTTCAAGCTATTAAAGAACACATTCACTATCAAAATGAGGTACTAGTTAATTTGTCAGAGAATATAACTATGGCATAAAATAAAATGAAGCAGTAAGTGGACCGACACCTCAATGAGTGATATTTTGACATAGGTGATTGGGTCTTTGTGCATTTAAAAATTGTAGATGATATTTATGGATTATATAGAACCTTAGTCTTGTAACTTGTCAAACTTAGAACTTGGTTGTTCCTCTCAGTTATAGACCTTTCCTGCTTTTGGAAGTCTTGCATTTGCTCTTTCTTGAGCACCTTGGCCTATTTCTTGGTCCAACTAGTCTCATGTTGATGACCTAGACCTTTTATCTTGTCCATAATGCTTAAAACTTGCTTATATTCCACCTCTATAAGTTTTGAGTCCGTACCTACTTTCATGTTCCCTAGACACTAGCATCCTAGATAGATCCCTGCGTCGATGTAGGTATCCTACTCCAAGAGTCATCTAATTTACAAATGAAACATATCTCAATTTTTAGCCTAAGTGCTTTAATATGAGTTTTTCTCCAAATGGATTGATATAAATACAATATCAACCCTCATTCCTTACTCACCTACAAAAACCTAACACAAACCAAGGTAACTCATCAAAAACATTCAATCAAGCACTTGATAAAGAAAAGCTTTCATATTTTTTTATTATTTTCATATCAGTCATAGGGACAACACATGTATAGGTCTAAAGTACTGAAAGAACATCCCAAGAGTTATATTTGCCAAATTACAATTTAGGTCATTTTTGTAGTTACTTTCCACATATTGCATGATTCACACATAATCGAACACATAAGGGAGAACTACATTAATATAAGGCCCTCTTCAGAGTATTAGATATGTAGGCAACACTCATTGATAGAGGGGTATTTAGGGTTAACTCAACACCATGTGCCCACTAACCCATTTTTTTTGAAGTCACCATGAAGATGAAGAACTAGGGTTTTACAATTTTATGAGGAGTGATAGTCTATGACCCATATTTGAATGCATCAAAGTAAAGACAAAGACAAACCCAAAATCATCCAGGAGGTCACATCCTTTTTCTATAGTACTTTGTACAAGACACCTATGTTAAATTTAGATAATAACATTGACACAACCATCCCAGGTTGATGTTAGTATTTGAAGCTCTAGAGGCACTAAAATTAAAATTTGGTGATTGTTCCAGAATCATCTTCCAGTCTACTTCCTCCTTGTTCCAGATCCAGAATTGTGTCAACATTAGAACTAGCTAAGTACATTACTTCTATGTTATTTTCATATCTAACATAATTATACTTAATATTTTTAGTTTATCTCAGTCTAATGAATTCAACATATGTTATATATGAGTTTAATATCTAATTGGCCTACTATAGAAATAATTTATCACCCTTGTACCTTAGGCTATCTCTATCCCTTTAACCATAGATTCCTTAATCTAGATTTTTAAAATTAAACATTTGGTGAACCCGATCTTTGTGTCTTTTCATGCAACCTCTAGGGTGTTCTAGAAATTTATTGATTTTTATGATTTATAATTTGCTAAAATTTGTTTTAAAAATTAGTTTGTTTTTAAAATCTAAAGAATACATCAACAAAATGGATTAATCCCTAGAGTTTGTGTCTCTCCTATCATGTTCTTATTTTGATATTTAGAATATTTTAAATGGATAAAGAGGAACCTCTTACTCCCCTTAACACTAAGGAGGGTGATAACTATCATCCCTCTAACCATGTCCATACTATCACTCCTTCAAGGGGTAAGGTAAATGGTGTATATATGCATGTTCAATATAAGGTACCTAGGTTTTGTGCTTATGAAGCCCTAAAATATCAAATCACTAGTATGAACACATTAATATATGAGTTACAAAATTAGATTACACTCCTATAGAATCCAACACATGGTAGTGTTCATTATGTGTTTGAACCCTTATCTACCAGTGTTGTGCCAAACAAGGTTTTGCATCTAAATAAAAATATAAAACAAAATACATCCAAAATAAATGGTTCCAAAAGTGACCAAAAGGATACTAAGAGACCAAGTGAAATTCTAAGAGAAATGCTTCAAAATAAAGTGATCAAATTACCTCTTGTAAATCCTCTACATAGATCTAAATACTATTGTGCATATCATAGAATGTAAGGAAATCAAACAAACCACTGTTTGGCCCTAAAGAAGAGGATTCACCACATAGTTCATAGTGGTGATCCTAAACTCGCTGCATCTCAAGTTCAAATATTTTAAAAATACAAAAAAATTCAAAACTCCAAAAACATTTACAACATAAAGCTTATTGTATTGGCTTCTTGGCATTTATGTGTTAGTTACTTATTTATGGATGACATATAAGTTACTTCTACATACACATGTGTGTCGTGTTTCTATATGAACATAAGACATGATTGCACAAATACATGATTTATTCCTATTTTAGATGTTGGGCCTTTCCTCTACTCATGCCATATGGACATTGGGGGCATCCACCTCTATGATCATGATACTCACATGTTATATCATTCTATGGTATCTTCATTATCATATTTGAATTTATATGTACTTATATATGCCTTTATCTATGATTATATCTTTCACAAGATACTTGATATGTTATGCACTTGACTTTTTTGCTAACATGTTGGATACATGGGCTACTATGATATGTTTATGCTAGTTATTTATGATTTTCCTTGAGTGCCTCACCTTGCTATTGTTTCACTTGTTTGAGTATTTGAATAAGCTCCTTTATTTTCAACCCTTGTGCCTATGTGTGTTATCATTAACATAAACATGTCATTGTTTGTTGTATGGACATTTGAATATATCATCTTTGATTTTGTAGACATTTGACTAAGTCATGTTCCTTTGATTGTGAAACATTTGAACATGCCTCTTGTTTGCAATTTCCTAGAACTATTGTATATTAACTTACTTTTGAGTGCTCTTATGTGTGTGATTGATTTGCTTGTTGAGCTTGTATTGTTACCATCTAGACTTTACCATGATATTTATCATGTATCTTAGGTATTCATGTGATTACATTATTATATGCACTTCAATGTTACATTTATCTATAAATGTTTTTTTATATGCTACATAGTTACATTCACAGATTATACATTTGTCTTATCCTTTTGATGTGAGGTAACTACTAGTTCCTATTCTTTCCTCACCCCAAAGGGGGGGCATATCAACGAGGGCATGTCATGGAAGCATGTTCTCCATATTTGGAACAATTTTCATATTTATTCATATATAGTGTGGGAATGATTTGAAAACATGTTATCTACACCTATTCAGTATTTGGCACACCCAAATTTAGAGGGGGCATGTTTTGGAAACATGTCCTTTGCATTGGTACTTATATCAATTTCCAAATTTAGTGGGGGTATGTTTTGGAAGCATGTTCTCCACACTTATTCACATTGGCACTTATATCAATTTTTATATTTTTACATATATAGTGGGGAATGCTTTATAATCATGTTCTCCACATTTACACAGTTTCTAAATTAGCTAAAGCACACAATTACATAATTTAGATTCATAGTTGTGGCTAAATTATATACATTGGTACCATTGTTATACATAGTTTCAACATGAGACATATGTAAGGTGCATATATTATGCAATGTGCAATTAATATTGTAAAATTCAAATCAGTTTTTGATTTAAAAACACTCTTAGGGGTTATTATAACCCACCAAGATGGACTTTTACGGACTGTATTGATCCAATCTGAGCAAAAATCTGATATGATTTATTGAGCTTACATAATAAAAATTATAGAGATGTATATAAAGCCCTACATATGCTCATAATATTACTATAAAATAGGATGAGAAATAACCTATAAATAATATATAATCTTCTAAATTATGAAATAGTTCCATAATAGACTTTATTCGACTAACATAGGTTAATAACTAACAAACAAACTAAAAACTATGTGAGCTATTTTATAGATAACAACCTCAGTTTTACATAACAATTTTACTATGGTAAATTTACTCTAACATTCACCTCTTAATTTATCATAGTTTAAAGAGTACAATAGAAACAAGAAACACAATTATTTTACCTCAACAGAAGAATGAGAAACAAAGTTCTACTTCTTGTTCCCCCATGAGATCAAACTAGATCCCAAAATGAATACAAACCTAGAAGTGGATTTTCTATCATCAATTACACCTACATGATCTACATCCATGTATCATGTCAAGAAGAACTTATCATTCTTCTTGTATGCTAGTCCATAATCCATTATTCTTATAATATATTGCAATACCCATTTAGTTATTTTCTAGTGGCTTACCTTTGGCTCCCGCATGAACCGAGAAAGATAGCTGACAACATCGCTGATATCTGGCCTAGTATATGTAATATAGATGAGACTTCCAATCAATTGATGTTAAAGAGTGGCATCTACTAGTGGTGATGGATTTGAGTGAGATAACATAAGCCTTGTCTCCATAAGTGTAGCCATTAGTTTTCAATCCATCATCTGAAACCTCTCGAGCAATGTCTTTGTATACTTCATATGAGACATGAATATTCGGTGTTTTTTTTGCCATATTTTCAATCCAAGATAATAGTGCAATAGCCTGAGATCTATCATGTCAAATGATCAATTAATATCTTTCTTTGTTGCATCAATCATCTTCATGGAGCTACTAGTAATGAGTAGATCATCAACATAAACAATAGTAATAACAATCTCCCCCTTTGATTTTTGAGGTAGAGATTGGGATCATATGGATTCCTATAAAATCCATGCTTCACAAGATGCTCATCAATTTTTATATACTAGGCCCTAGGAGCCTGTTTGAGACCATATAAAGATTTTATGAGTCTACACACCTTTTACTCTTGTCTTAGTGTGACATAACCTTCTGGTTGAGTCATGTAGACCTCTTCATGTGTATATCTATTTAAGAAGCCACTTTTAGTGTCCATATGATGAATTTTCCATCCAATCTATGCAACCATTGCAAAGATCATTCTAATTGTCTCTATCTTACACGTAAGAGCAAAAATCTCCTCATAGGCTATACCTTCTTTTTGTGCATAGCCCTTAGCTATGAGTCTTGGATTATGTTTGTATATATTACCATCTACTTTGTATTTGGTCTTAAAGACCCATTTGCATCTGATAGGTTTCTTTCCTAGTAGAATATCGACAAGTTGCCATGTGTCATTCTTCATGAGAGATTGATATTTTGCATCCATGGAATCTTTCTAAGGTTTAGACTTTAGGGCTTCACAGACTATAGATGGCTCAAATGTTTATGATATAATGCTCATTAAGGATAAATTTACCTCTACATGAGCCATATTGCGAGTTCTCAATCTTGTGGATGAAGTGTTTGGAGGTCAACCCAATTTTGCATCTCGAATTGTACTTGTATACCATTTAGGCATATGTTGAGTAGTAATTGGTGGTGTTAGAGCTGCTAACTAACCATCACCACTATTTTTATCTAGAAATTTTACATGTCTAATGCCTATATGAAATGTTTATGTGTAAGATGAATTGATTTCACATTTTTCATCAAACATTACATCCTTGCTAATAAGTATTCTTCATAGTCTTTGGATCAATGAGCTGATATGATTTTGAATCATTATTATATCCCATAAAAATACAATCTCAAGTTTCTTATCCAATTTATTCCTTTTCTTCTTTGGGACATGCATGTATTCATTACAACTAAAACTCAAACATGAAAGACTTTCAGCTTTATCGTAATCCATACTTCCTATGGTGTAACTCCATTAAGAGCTTTGGTGGGTGACCTGTTTAACATATATATGGCTATGAGACACACTTCTACCTAATATGAATGAGGGAGTTGTGTATCCTCAACCATGCTTAAAAACATATCTACAATGACATGGTTATGCCTTTATACAACACTATTCTAATGTGGTGTATAATGATCAGTGTATTGATGATGTATTCCATGCTCTACAAGGTATGCAATGAAATTTTTATTGGTGTATTCCCCCCCACAATATAAGTAGAAGGCCTTGATTTTATGACCAATTTAATTTTCAATAGAGACCTTGAACTCTTTAAAGGCTTGAAATGTTTGATCCTTAGTATTAAATAAGGAAACCCACATCTTGTGGGATTGATCATCATAAAATAGTTGGAAATAGTTATAGTATTTTAGGCTAGAAGTCATAGGTCTGCACAAATCAATGTGTATAAGATATAGTGGATAATGAGATTGATATTCACTTTTTCCAAAAGGAAATGTTTGTTGTTTACTAGCTAAGCAACTAGGTTAGATATCAAAAGATTGTTTGAGTGTGAGAAGACCTCTAACCATGTTGTGTTTGAATAATGTAATTAAATACCCATGACTCAAATGGCCATATATTTTGTGCCATAGCTAAGATTTATATATACCCTTCATAACAAGTGCCTAATGGTCATTATGTACAAGATAAACATGAAACATCTTGTATATATTCAAAGCTTGTACAATAGTTTTAGAGCCTTGAGACATGTTGAAGATAAAGCAACATTTCTCACCATGGTTGTGATCAAACTAAACTTTAAGATTGTGATTGAGAAGTTGATTTATAGATAACAAGTTCTTAGTGAGTCCTTGAACATACATGACATTTATTATCATGGTAGTGTGGTTACCAAGCTATAAAGAAACATCACCTTTACCCTAAACAATGTATGATGAGTCATCTCCAAGAAAAACATTACCCCAAGATCCAAATTGGTGTAAAGTGGTAAACCATTTTTTCAGTCCTATCATGTGTCTTGTGGCACTAAAATACACATACTAGATGGATTTTGAAGAACAAGATTCCTCATGTGTCTATGTAATAAAGATCGGATCATATTTTGAATAATGATCATCCTCAACTACATTCCCATGTTATTGTTTCTTCTTTTAATGATTTTTGGATTGGGATTTAGGCTTTAGTGACCAAGGTGGATTCTATGAAGTGGGCTTCTTACTGGATGAACCCTGTGTGAATCCATTATACCAGCAATGTTTAAAGACATGCCCTATCTTTCCATAAATAAGACGAACCTTCTATGAACATAATTTTTTCCACTACAAGTGTTGTTAATTTTTTTATTTAGGATTCTATTTAGAAGTCCTCATGGGCTTCTTCCCTTTTTGAGAGGAGGCAAGTGCATGTTTTTCATCAGGTTCCTTTACATTTTTCATAGCTTCTTCCTATTGTAGCATGTTAACCAATGAGGCAAAGTTTGGTTTCTAACCCATGACATTCAACATGGTCACAAAATTTTTATATGAGGGGATGGGGGCAAAGCTCTTAGGACTATAGGAACTAAAGATTCATCTTTCACTGGTTCACCCAATGCTTCAAGTGAAGACCGCAAGGTTTTTGTTTAGGATTCTATTTAGAAGTCCTCATGGGATTCTTCCATTTTTGAGAGGAGGAAAGTGCATGTTCTTCATCAGGTTCCTTTGTTTTTTTCATGGATTCTTCCTATTGTAGCATGTTAACCAATGAAGCAAAGATTGGTTTCTAACCTATGACATTCAACATGGTCACAAAATTTTTATATGAGGGGGGGGGAGCTCTTAGGACTATAGGAACTAAAGATTCATCTTTCATTGGTTCACCCAATGCTTCAAGTGAAGACCACAAGGTTACAAATTTATGAAGAAAAACCTCTACTTTTTCCTTGGATTTCAACTTTAAACTATTGAGTTAGCTTTCTAGATGAAGAATCTAGTTTTGATTCTTTGGCTCAAAGACTATTTAAAGATTATCCTAAGCATCTTGAGCTGTACTGGCATTACAAATATGAGGTTGAACCTTATAAAAGATTCTAAACATGATTATGAGCTTAGCCTTCTGAATGGCTTTATCATATTTTTGTTGTTGATCAACATCAGTAGCATGTCAGGACCATGTACCATCAACGACTATCCATATGTTCTCAAATTCAAAGTTGGTTTTAACCTTAATTTTCCATACTACATATTTGTCACCTCAAATAAGTTGAGTGTCTGGTAAAAAAAAACATGGTATATTTATGGCATGAGTGCAATTTTGATCAAACTTTATAAAGGAGATCGATTGGTGCCTTATAACTCCAAAAGTTTCCCATTTCTATATACTATCAAACCGATATACCATACCTCTCTATATATGCACCTTCCTATATACCCATCAATACTGAAAGATCTCATCTTTTTGATATACCCTTTAGTATGTGAAAGAGACTGTAATGCACATTAGAGTAGAATGGTACTAGGTACCTAGATAATACATGAAAAAGATTCATTTTTTTATTAACACCTACTTAGAAATAATTCTACATACATGGGTGTAACTTCCCTATACACAAATATGAACATAAATCTAATATGATTTATTGAGCTTAAAAATATGAATTACAGAGACATATACAAAGCCCTACATATTCTCATAATAGTCCTACAAAATAGGATGAGCATTAACCTATAAACAATTCGTAATATTCTAAATTATGAAATAAGTCCATAATAGACGCTATTTGACTAACATAATTTAACAACTAACAAACTAACTAAAACTATGTGAATTATTTTTTAGATAACAACCTCAGTTTTACATAACAATCTTACTATGGTAAATTTATTCTAATAACCAATCTAATACAATAGTTAGTTTGCTTGTAGTATGGTTGAGGTGATTAAATCACTCAATCTTGCCAAGTTTTTAGGTTGGACTTGATTTTATTCTCCAACCTTTCTAATTTGATAGTATGAGTTGATTTTATTCATGCATGCTCTCCTGGTTATAAATATGATCGGGTTGTACAGTTCAACTAATCTCAATTGCTAGGTGGAAACTCACCTTTTCTCCAAGGTTGGGGGCATGTGCCTTCCAATCTCTCTTTTTGTCTATCTCCTTAGATACATGTACTTTCTATATTTATATATATTTATCCTAATATCAGTTTTAGAGCCTTATAATGGTATACATTTTCAAATCAACTTGTTAATAAGTAAGGTGATTACATCGATACACATGTGTACTCTTAAACCTCACTCTTTTAGTTTTAACCATTTCAAATGTTTTCAATTTTAGATTATATACACTAATTATATACTTTAATGTGCTCTTGGTTATATGTCAGTCACCAGAAAAGTAATCAAGTTGGACTCACATAAAGGCAAGTGTGTAATACACACCTAGGTAAGCATTTACTCTCATTTAAACTAAAAATTTAATTACTATATTAAAAGGGGGAATGTAGATGATATTTATGAATTATATAGCACCTTAGTCTTATACACTTGGAAAACTCAGACCTTGGTTGGTCCTCTTAGTTATGAACCTTTCCCACTTTCAGAAGTCTTGCATATGCTCTATCTTGTGCCCTTTGGCCTATCTCTTGGTCTGACCAATATTGTGTTGATGACATAGACCTATTATCTCACCCAAAATGCTTACAACTTGCTTATCCTCCATCTCTACAAGTTATGAGTCTATACCTACTTTTTTGTTCTCTGGACACTAACATCCTAGAGAGACATTTGCGTTGATGTAGGTGTCTTACTTCAATGAAAGTGTTCAGTGACCTAAATTCATATAATTTTCAAATGAAATGTATCCCAATGTTTAGCCTAAGTACTTTAATGCTAGTTATTTATCCAAAAGGATTGATATAAATACAAGCTCAACCCTCATTCATTCCTCACCTACAAAAATTTAACATAAACCAACACAACTCATCAAAAACATTCAATCAACCAATTGATAAAGCAAAGATTTCCTATTTTCTCTTATTTTCATATTAGTCATAAATACAAAACATACATAGGTCTGAAGTATTAAAGATGAAGTCCATGACCTATATTTACCAAGTTACAAGTTAGGCCACTATTGTACTTTCTTTCTACATATTACATGATTCACACATAAGCGAACGCGTAAGGGAAAACTACATCAGTCTGAGGCCCTCTTTAAAGTATTGGATATATGGGCAATGCCCATTTATAGAGGGGTTTTTAGGGTTAGCTCAACATCGTGTGTCCACTAACCCATTTTTTCTAAGGTCACCATAAAGATGTAGAACTAGGGTATTATAATTTCATGAGGAGTGACAATGCATGACCCATATCTGAATGCACTTGAGTGAAGGTGAAGACAAACCCAAAATAATCTAGGTGGTGACATCATTTTTCAATGAGTATTTTTTATAGGAAACTTACATCAGGGTTAGATAATAGTATCGATGTAATTATCCTAGGTTGATGCTAGTGTCCACAACTCTAGAGGTACTCAAATTACAATTATGTGATTATTCTTGAGTCATATTCTAGTCCTCTTCCTATTTGTTCCAGATCATGAATTATGTCATCATCAGAACCAACTGAGTATATTAATTCTGTCATTTCTATATCTAGCATAGTTGTACTTACTATTTTTATCTTATCTCATTTTAATGAATTCAACATATGTTATATCTGAGTTTAACATCTAGTTGGCTTGCTATAGAGATAATTTATCACCTTTGTACCTTAGGCTATCTATATCCCCTTTAACCCTAGATTACCCAATCTATATTTTTAGTGTTAAACATTTGGTGAACCTGATCTCTATGTCTTTTCATGCAATCACTAGGGTGTTCTGAAAACTTGTTGATATTTATGATTTATAATTTGTTAATTTTTTTTTTTCAAAAATTAGTTTGTTTTCAAAATCTAAAGAATACATCAACAAAATGGATTGCTCCCTATATTTTGTGTGTCTTTCCTATCATGTGTTAGAAGTTTTTCAATGATGTCTACAAGGTGTCCAAGGATGTTGATAAAGTGTCATGTGTGTTGTTTTAACAATGACAAAGTGTGCTTCAATGAGCCTTAGTGTTCCTACATGGTTCATTATTTTCTTGAGTAAGGCATTTGATAGATGATATTGTTGGTATGGACATGTTGCAGAGTCCCTATGGGGTGTCAAGAGTGATTATAATGAGTATGAAAGTGAGTGGATCTCATTTGGTAGTTCTTTGTTTTATCTAGATATTTTGGGTCTAGTGGTAGAAAATATGAGAAAGTAGTTTGATGACATCACCATTACCGCATGTGGATGAGAATAGGGGTGTTGGTCATATGGTTGTGATCACATTAGTCCCTAGTTGCTATGCACTAGATTTATAGTCATGTGATGAAGCGGGGTCAAAGATATGAGGATGCAAAGTTGGATACTTAGATAGAGTTCACTAAGTTTCTATACTTAGCCAAATTTGTACAAGGGTTCAAGTAGAGCCAAGTAAGCATATTAATGAGGTCAACATTTGCACACATGGAGGTGTTAGGATAAAATGATCATATGGGTTTGTTCATTTTTGTGCCTAGTTTTTATGCACTGAATCTCAAGTCACATGATGTAGTATGACAAAAGATATGCATGACCAAAGTTGGGCTTTTAGGTATTTTGATAATGTTTTCCCATAGTCAAATTTGTAAATAGCAATAAAAAGCTAAGCATACATTTTTTATGATGTCATATCTTGCACATATGAAGGTTTCTAGAGCAAATGAATATATGGATAGAATCCCTTATGTGAGAGGATCTTATGCACTAAATTACATGTCGTGCGATGAAGTGTATCAAAAGTTATGCAAGAATAAATTTGGCCTTCTAGGTAGTTCTATGCATAGTTAGCTCTATGGTAAAATAATCTGAGTAAGAATATCAATGGCATTATATCTCACATATGCTAAGGATTCAGGAAGAAATGAGCATATGGATTTGTTTAGTATTATGCCTAGTTTATATGGTCCAAATTTTAGAATAGACGAATGAGCAAAGCAAAAGATATAAAGGTGCAAAGTTAGCCTTCCAAGCATATTGAGATGGTCTCCATACTTACTCAAATCTACACAAGGTAAAAGTTTGAGCAGTGTCAAAGAAATTGATAGAGTGCATTTGTTCCAAGATATCAGGATGAAGTGAGATGAGGATAAGTGGTTGAAGTTTAAATATTGATCAATGGTGAGCACTGAATCATACATTAAATATCTAATGATGCACAATGAAGTAAAATAGTCAATAAGGAACACACTAATACCAAGTATCAAATTCTCAAGAGCTCATAAATAAAAATCAAACTTTTTAGAAGATCGAATGATGAGCAGATGATCATGCAATGAAGATCCAATGGAATGAGTAGACTCAATAGAAGAAGGAGATCTATGTTTAACCTTAGACAAAGATAAATTTTATGCAATTTTGAAGATCTAATGACATACAAGATCTCAAATTATAAATATCAATGGATGTGTTTTAAAGTTAAAAGGTTAAAGTATTAATGCATATGAAGATTAGATGGAGAGTGTAAGCCTATTAGAGATTGATCGAATGGACATGTTTTAAAGTTGATCGATTTGAATAAAGACCATCAGATTATGGTGCCAAAATTAAGATTAATGGTTGATAGTTAAATATATGATCAGTGTAATGGTCAAGCATTGGAACATGCAGGGACTTGTAGTTAAAACATAAATTAGGATATAGACAATGAGATTGATTGTTGTGATCAATCAAATTTATGTAATATGGCATGTGCATCAAAACTAGAACCTAGTATAAGCTATAAATAGTAATGAGACCAAGAATCATGGTAGTAGAGCATGAGTTCAAGATGCAAGAAACTTGCAGTTAAAGATTGAAACTAAAGTCTAATTAAATTGAGCATGATGTGTTAGCAAACTAGTGTGAACATAGAAAAGATATGAACCCTAGATCAAATACTTATATATATATATATATATATATATATATGACATCTAGGATACATGAAGAGTAGGTTGGAATGATTGAATTGTGTCAAATATATAAAAATAGAGATACAAAGATAGAGGTGTAAAGAAGAGAAGAGAAGAGAAGAAGAGAGATGACATGTAGAGCATGAACAGTGATAGACCAGACTTATAACAAAGAATTGAATTGGATTCATTTGTGAACCAACATTATATTCTGGATTTCTAGCTCTATATAGATCTGATTGGTAGGTGCCATCAAATAAGTTGAGTTAGTGCTCAGTCAGGGAGTTGGTGCTTCCTTAGAGTAGGTGCTCTTAAATCAAGGGATTGGTGTCTCCTTAGGGTTGGTGCCCTTAAACATTATAACTAGTGAGGTTCTTGATTATGAGGCTAGATTAGAATAGTAAATTATAGTAGCTATTCTCATGGTGGTTTTACCCTTATTGAGTTTTTCACATTATATCTAGTGTTATATGTTTTTGTATGTGTGATCTCTACATATATATTTTAGTCTGTATTAAAAAATTTCAAAAAGGACTAATTTACTCAATCTACTAATTCAGCCCCCCTCTCAGTAGATAGTTGTGTTCCAACAATTGGTATCAAAGCTTCATTTCCTTAGAAGAAGCTTATTCAACTCAAGTAGATCTTGGATGGTGAGCACAAATGGCTAGTCAAGAAATCTCTTCCTCAAATAAGGCACCTCTCTTTGATGGATCAAACTATGCATTTTGGAGCATTAGAATAGAAGCATATTTATATTCATTAGGGTTTGTTGTATGGATGTATGCTGTAAATGGATATATAGCTCCTGCTACAACTCCTATTGATAGGTTGCCAAGAAAACATATGAGAGCAATGCCAAGCTAAGAATGCTATTTTATGTGGATTGTCTAATTCATAATTTGTCAAAGTGATGCATTATCCAAATTCACAAGATATCTAAAACAAACTAAAGATCATCTATGAAGGTGATGACAAGGTAAAGCATGCCAAGCCACAAACATTCAAATGCAAGTTTGAAAGCCTTAAAATGAATGAAGAAGAGAAAATTGTAGACTACCTACTTAGAGTAGATGAAATAGTTAGTACAATAAGAGGCCTTGGAAAAGAGATGAAAGAATCAATTATTGTTAAAAATGTCCTAAGATCTCTACCATCAAGGTATGACTCTAAAATCTTTGTAATAGAAGAAGCAAGAGATTTGGATAAAATCATTGGTGATGAGTTGCATGGAATAAACCTTTACTGCCTATGAGATGAGAATAGGAGAAATAGATACCTTCAAGAGATAAGCTACATTCAAAGCATCCAGATGAGTAAAGATAAAATCACCTACATCTGGATCTAAGGAGATTGATGAAGAAGAAACCAACTTTTTTAGAAGATTAAAAAAAGGTTTATAAAGTACAAAGGTAAGTTACCCTTTAAATGCTTTAACTATGGTAAAGTAGGACATTTTGCTACTAAATGCCCTTATAACAAAAAGGATAAGTCTAACCAAGAAGAGGATAATAAAAAGATGAAATCCCACTATTCCAAGAAGAACTTCATTAAAAATAAGAAGGGTATGTACAGAAGAGAAGATAGTGATTCATTAGATGATAGTTATAGTTTAGATGATGACCATGATTGTGCCTTTATGGCTGAGGGAAATGAATCCTATTCATGACATTAAGATCAGCTTCTATAGACCTAGAAAAAGAAGAAGTTGAAGATTTTGATGAATAAGGAGAAGTAGATCTTGAGTGTGAACTCATATGTGCTCTAGAAGAAATTGACAAGCTGAGAAAATAGAACTCAAAATATAAGAAGCTTGGATAAAAAGAGATTGAAAAATTGTCCAAAAGTCTTGAAAAATCTGATCAGATGGTGGTTAGCCCAAAGACACAAGTTGAAAAGGATAAAAGAATACAATATGTAGTCAAACTTAAATTACAATATAAATTTGATGAGTGCATGAAATTAGAAGCATAGATAGTGGCTTTGAGAAAAGAACTTGAGAAAGCTAAAGATCAAATAAATAGAGGTCTAAAGCTAAAAGGAGGATTAAACACGCTTGATGATTTGATCAACTCTCAAAAGCCTTCAAAAGAGAGATCTAGTCTTGGCTATGAAAAGGGGAAAAGTTGTATAACTAGTACATCTACTAACCTATATGACAACTTCAAAGAAGAAGGAGAATCAAGAGCAAAATCTTGCAAAGATACAAAGACAAACACAAGCACTACTAATGAAAAAAAATCTGAAAAGAAGCTTGAAGAAAAAAAGAAGACAAAGGTAGCTGATGTAGATGGTTTCATAAAGGTGAAATATTTGAAGAAGCTAGAGTTTAGAAGAGATCCTCATCCTAATCAAAAAAATGCTATGACTAGGTATTCCTCATCTTTCTATGGTTATTGTTATACCTATAATTAGTTTGGTCATAGGACAATTGATTGTAGAGTTGTACCTTAAAGAAGACTAAATTTAGTAAGTAGAAATTTATTTGCTCCCTTGTTAGATACAAATGTACTATGCTATAATTGTTTTGGTCACATAGCTAAATAATATAGAACAAACTTTGTAGTACCAAAAACTCAAAGTAAGACGAAAAGCATGCATCTCAGTGTGAAAAAAGGTTCACAAGTTCCTAAAAAGGAGAAATAGAAGCCAAATAAGAAACCTAAGGATGTGTGGAAAGTGAAATATCAATCTATGATTTCTCAAATTGAACTCCATGCCAATAAGTATAATTTATGGGCAATAGATAATGGTTGCTTAAAACATATGACTGGTGATAATACCAAGTTCATCAAACTAAGAAAATGTAAGAAAGGATGTATCAGCTTAAGAAATAACACTATAGTAAAGATCAGAGGTAAAGGAATCTTGAACATAGATGGTCAAGGTGAAACATGTGCCTTGAGAAGGCCTAATTGCATTAGGTCTCTATTAGGTCTAATGGTGTCTTTGGTCCTTATGGGTGGTGACCAACCTATGTAATTATTGAAAACTTATGATAAATGTTTTCTACTCTATTAAAATGGTGATACGTGTATGGATAGGATTATGACATACCAATATGGGTGATATTAAGAGTCAAGTATAAAATAATGGTTTAATAGGCCTATTGTGAGTAGTTAGAATGTTGGATTGGAGCATAATCTGCTAAGTATCAACTAAATGTATGACAATGGATATAAGGTCACATTTAATGCAGAAGGTTACAAGTCAAAAAGATCTGGAAGACTAGTTGTAGAAGGGAAAAGAACTAAAAGCAATATCTATAATCTTGTTGAAGTGAATGGTAATAATTACCTAATAGGAAATATTGATGAGAGTTGGTTATGGCATAGAAGAATGGGTCATGTCAACTTTGATAACCTAGTCAAAGTGAGCTCAAATAAGTGTGTTAGACACATGCCTAAGATAACCAAACCTGTAGACACTACATGTAAGGAGTGTTAACAAGGCAAGAAAACAAGGGTCAAATTTCAAACAAAGGAGTATGCAAATACAAAGCATATAGAATTACTTCATACTAATCTTTGTGGTCCTAATAAGACAAGAGGATCTAAAGGAGAGAGATATTTCATGTTAATTGTAGATGATTACTCAAGAATGACATGGGTAACTTATTTGAAGGATAAGTCACAGGAATTTGAGAGATTCAAGATCTTTAGGGCCATAGTGGAGAATGAGATTAGATGAAAAATCAAAAGCTTAAGATCTAATAAAGGTGGTGAATTCACCTCAAATGAGTTCATAGAGTACTCTGGTAAGCATGGAATCAAAAGGCATTACTCTATAGCAAGGACTCCACATTAGAATGGAGTTGTTGAAAGAAAGAATGAAATAGTAAAGGAGATGGCTAGAACAATGCTAATAGAGGCCAAGTTACCTAATGGATACTAGAGAGAAGAAATCCAAATAATAACATATATCTTAGATAGAGTTCAACTAAGAGTAAATAGTGACAAAACTCCCTATGAATTATGGTATAGAAAACCTGCCTTTATGAAGTATTTTAGAGTGTTTAGAAGTAAATGCTACATCAAGAGAAAAGAGGAAAAATTGGGAAGCTTTGAATCAAAATGTGATGAAGGAATATTTCTTGGTTATTACACCCAAAGCAAAGCCTACGTATGTTATAACAAAATCCTACACAAGATTGTAGAGAGCACCAATGTCAAGGTTGAAGAAGGCTTGAAAGAAGTTAAACTTGACAAAGAAATATCTATTGAAGAATTAGATTTTGAAGAAGAAGAAGATAATGAAGAACATGATGAAATAAATGAAAAGGCACTTGCAAGATTTATTTAAAAGGATCATCCTATAGAGCAGATCATTGGCAATCAGAATGAAGGAGTTCAGACAAGGAGAAGAGTTACAATACGAGGAGAAAGTAAGTTTTGCTCTAATGTTGGAAGTTGATCCCAAGAGCTATGTTGAAGCCAACAAGGATGACAATTGGCTAAAATCCTTGGAATAAGAATTGAGCCAAATTAAAAAGAACAAAACTTTGTAGTTAGTTCCAAGACCTTCAAACAAGAATGTGATAGGTATAACGTGGGTCTTTAGAAACAAGCTCTATGAGGATGGAGCTGTTATAATAAATAAGGCAAGATTGGTGTGCAAAGGATATGCACAAGTTAAGGACATAGATTTTGAGGAAACAATTGCTCTAATTGCTAGATTAGAAGCTATAAGAATTTTTCTAGAATTCTTTTTTTACAAGAAGTTCAAAGTCTATCAAATGGATATTAAGTTTACTTTCTTGAATGGGAACCTAAAAGAGGAAGTCTACATAGAACAACCTAAAGGTTTTCAACTGTCATAGGAAGAAGATTAAGTGTGTAGACTGAAGAAAGCTCTGTATGGTCTAAAATAGGCACCTACAGCATGGTATTCAAGATTAGACCAGTACCTAAAATAATAAAGATTCAACAAAGGATGTGCAAACAACAATCTATACTTCAAATCAGAAGGTGAACATATGTTGCTTGTTATTGTTTATGTAGATGACATCATCTTTGGTGGTAGCAATAACAAAATGTGCAAATAATTTGCTACACAATTACAAAGTGTGTTTGAGATGTCTATGCTTGGAGAACTTTCTTTCTTCCTTGGTTTATAGATAACATAAACTGATGAAGGTATATTTATATCTCAAACCAAGTATGTAAAGGAAATGCTCAAGAAATTTGGAATGAAAGATAACAAACTAGTTAGTACTCCCATGATAACTGGTTGTAAGTTGAGCAAAGAGGATGAGTCCCTTGATGCAAATCAGACTATGTATAGATCAATGATAGCTAGCTTGCTATACCCAAATGCATTAAGACCTGATATCATACAAGCAATGTGCATGGTTGCAAAATTTTAAGCTGCTCCTAAAGAATCACATGCCAGTGCAGTGAAAAGGATCTTTAGATACATCAAGAACACAATTGCCTATGGACTATAGTATCCCAAAAGTGAATATTGCAATTTGACAACATATATAGATGTTAATTGGGTAGGAAGTGTAAATGATATAAGAAGCACTAATGGTGGTGCATTTTTCCTTGGAGATAAACTTGTTTCATAACTTAGCAAAAAGTAAGAGTCGGTTACTCTTTCTACAACAAAAGCATAATATGTGGCAGCAGTGGCATGTTGCACTTAAGTCTTGTGGATGAAGCAAACACTGAAAGACATCAAGGTAGAGTACAAATAACCTATATCTATTCTTTGTGATAATTCAAGTGCTATTAACATATCAAAGAATTTAGTGATGCATTCCAAAACCAAGAACATATCAATTATCACTCCTTAAGAGAAAGGGTTACAGATCAAGAGGTCATAATGGAGTATGTGCCAACTCAGAACTAAATTGCAAATATATTCACCAAAACTCTTCCCAAGGAATAATTTGAGTATCTAAGATAAAAGTGGGCAGTGTTGGCTCCTACATCACATCATTAGATCCTAGTGATAGGGCATGAGTCCAGGGGGAGTATCATAGAATTTTTGTAAATCCTTGGAAGAAGAGAGATAAGGCAACTCAGGTAACTTAAGGGGAGTCCCTCTTAATGTTTTCAAGGTAAGTTCATATAGTTTCTATTGTTCATGAATATTTTTTTTCTCATAGAATCCTTGTATGATCAAAAGGAGTAATCATGGAGCATGTTTGAGAAGCTCAAGGTGAGAAGAGGTTTGTTCAATGTTATGGGGAGACTATATCATCTCTCAAAGATGGTCTCTTTGTATTACTAGTCTTTGAAGTCTTTTTAGGTCCATAGGATCAGAAGTTTTAGCCCACTTTATCATTGTGTCAAAGGGGGAGAAAGTACCTGAAGAGAGGGAGATTGTTAGTATTAGTGTTTGAAATCAATGACAAAGGGGGAAATTGTTAGAATTTTTTCAATGATGTTTACAAGGTGTCTAAGGATGTTGATAAATTGTCATGTGTGTTAGAATGACAATGACAAAGTATGCTTCAATGAGCCTTAGTGTTCTTGCATAGTTCTTAAGTATTTGCTTGAGTAGGGCATTTGATGGATGATATTATTGGTATGAACATGTTATAGAGTCCCTATGGGGTGTCAAGAATACTTAGAATGAGTATGGAAGTGAGTGGATCTCATCTAGTAGTTATTTATTTCATCTAGACAATTTGGGTCCAATGGTAAAAAATCTAAGAAGGTAGTTTGATGACATCACCATTACCACATGTGGATGAGAATTGGGGAGTTGGTCATATGGTTGTGATCACATTTGTACCTATTTTATATGCACTAGATTTGAAGTCATGTGATTAAGCGCTATCAAAGATATGAGGATGCAAAGTTGGCTACTCATATAAAATTCACTAAGTTTCTATACTTAGATAAATTTACAAAAGGGTTCACGTAGAGCCAAGTAAGCATATTGATGAGGTCAACATTTACACACATGAAAGTGTTAGAGCAAAATGATTATATGGATTTTTTCATTTTTGTGCCTATTTCTTATGTGCTGAATCTCAGGTCATGTGGTATAGCGCGACAAAAAATATGCATGAGCAAAGTTGGGCTCCTAGGCATTTTGACAGTGTTTTCCCATAGTCAAATTTGTAGATAGCATGAAAAATTTGAGTAGGAATTTTTATGATATCATATCTTGCACACATTAATGTTTCTAGAAAAGATTAATATATGGATAAAATCCCCTATGTGAGAGGATCTTATGTGCTAAATTATAAGTTATGCGATGAAGTGCATCAAAAGTTATGCAACAACAAAGTTGGCCTTCCAAGCAGTTCTAAGCATAGTTAGCTCTGTGGAAAAATAATTTGAGTAAGTAGATTAATGGCATTATATATCTCATACACAAAGGATTCATAAGAAATGAGCATATGGGTTTGTTCTGTATTATGCCTATTTTATATTGTCCAAATTTTAGAGTAGGTGGATGGGCAAAGTAAAAGATATGAAGGTGCAAAGTTAGCCTTCTAGGTATATTGAGATGGTCTCCATACTTAATCAAATCTACACAAGGTAAAAGTTTAAGCAAGTCTCGAAGAATCGATAGAGTGCATTTAATCCAAGATATCAGGATGAAGCAAGATGAGGACAAGTGGTCAAAGTTTAAATCTTTATCAACAACAATCATTTAATCATACGTTGAAGATCCAATGATGTGAAACAAAGTCAAATAGTCAATAAGGAATGCACTAATACCAAGTGTTAAATTCTCAAGATCTCATCAAAGATAAAGATCAAACTTGTCATAAGATTGAATTTTGAGTGGATGATCATGCAATGAAGATCCAATGAAGTGAGTGAACTCAATGGAATAAGGAGCTCGATGTTTAACCTTAGACAAAGATAAAGTTTGTGTAAGTTTGAAGATCTAACGACACACAAGAGCTCAAATCATAAAGATTACTAGATGAATTTTAAAGTTAAAAGGTTAAAGTTAGGAAGCATACAAATATCAAATGGAGAGTGTAAGCCTATCAGAGATTGATTGAATGAACACTTTTTAAAGTTGATCAATTTGAATAAAGACCATCAAATTATGGTGCCAAACTTAAGATCAATGATCGATATTTAAAGATATGATCAGTCTAATGGTCAAGCATTAAAACATGCAGGAACTTGCAATTAAGCCATAAATTACAATACATATAATGAGATTGATTGTTGTGATTGATCAAATTTATGTAATATGGCATGTGTATCAAAACTAAAACCTAGTATATGCTATAAATAGTAATGAGACCAAGAATCATAGTGGTGGAACATGAGTTCAAGATGAGGGAAACTTGTAGTTAAAGATAAAAACAAAATTCCAATTGAACTGAGCGTGATGTGTTAGCAAACTAGTGTGAACATAGAAAAGATACAAACCCTAGATCAAATACTTATATGTATGACATCTAGGATACAAGAAGAGTAGGCTAGAATGATTGAATTGTGTCAAATATAGAAAAATAGAGACATAGATATAAAGGGGTAAATAAGAGAAGAGAAAAGAATAAGAGAGATGAAGTGCATATCATGAGTAGTTATAGACTCGACCTGTAACATAGAATTGAATTGGATTCATTTATGAACCAACATTGTAATACGGAGTTCTAGCTCCATATAGATCTGATTGATAGGTGTCATCAAATAAGCTAAGTTGGTGCTTAGTTAGGGAGTTAGTTCTTCTTTAGAGTAGGTACTCTTAAATCAGGGGATTGGTGTCTCCTTAGGGTTGGTACCCTTAAACCTTATAACTAGTGAGGTTCTTGATTGTGAGGCTGGATTAGAACAATAGATTCTATTAGTTATTCTCATAGTGGTTTTTCCCTTATTGGGTTTTCCACGATATATCTAGTGTTATGTGTTTTTGTATGTGTGATCTTTGCATATGTGTTTTAGTCTGCATTAAAAGATTTCAAAAAGGACTAATTTAGTTAATCTACTGATTCACCCCCTATCAATAGATAGTCATGTTAGTCATGTTCCAACATCATGTTCTCATTTTGGTATTTAGAACATTTTAAATAGACAAAGAGGAGCCTCTTCCTCCTCCTAGCACTAAGGAGGGTGATAACTATCATCCCTCTAACTAGGTCCATACTATCACTCTTTTAAGTGGTAAGGTAGATGGTATATTTATGTATGTTCAATTTGAGGTACCTAATGTTTGTGCTTGTGAATTCCTAAAATATCAAATCACTAGTATGAACATGTTAACATAGGAGTTACAAAATTAGATTACACTCCTAATAAATCCAACACATGGCAGTGTTCATTTTGTGTTTGCACCCTCATCTAGCAATGTTGTGCCAGACAAGGTTTCCCATTCAAATAAAAATCTAAAATAGAATACATCCAAAATAAGTGGTTCCAAAAGTGACCAAAAGGATACTAAGAGACTAAGTGAAATTCTAAGAGAAATGCTTCAAAATAAAGTGATCAAATTACCTGCTATAAATCCTATACACATATCCAAATACAATCGTGCATATCATAGAATGCAAGGGCATCACATAAACCATTATTTGACCCTAAATAAGAGGATGCACTGCATAGTTTATTGTGGTAATGCTATACTCAACACATCTCACTTGGGAACATAAAAGTTCAAATATTCCAAAACTACCAAAAATAAATAAAAAAAATCATAACTCCAAAAAAAGTAGCATAAAACATGTTCTATTGGCTCCTTGGCATCTATGTGTTAGTTTCATGTAGATAGATGACATATCAGTTACTTCTACCTAACATGTGTGTCATGGTTCTACGCAATTTTGATACAAGCATACACATATACATGATCTATTCTTATTTTGAATGTTCAACGTTTTCTCTACTCATGTCACATTGGGGGCATCCACCTTTATGATCATGATACTCACAGGCTAGATCATTTTATGGCCTCTTCATTATCATGTTTGAATTTATATGTACTTAAACATACCTTTATCCATGATTATATCTTTCACAGGGTACTTAATATGCTATGCACTTGACATTTTTTGCTAACATGTTGGATATTTTGGCTACTATGATATGTTTATGCTAGTTGTTTATGATTTCCATTATGCACTTCCTTAAGTGCCTCACCTTGCTATTATCTTACTTGTTTGAGCATTTGAAAATGCTCCTTTATTTGTGACCCTTGTGCCTATGTGTTCTTTTTTTGACATTTTAATATGTCATTTTTGTTGTACATACATTTGATTGTGTCATCCTTACTTTTGTGGAAATTTGAATAAGTCATGCTCCTTTAATTGTGTATCATTTGAACATGCACTTTATTTACGGTCTCCTAGGACCATTTTATATTGACCTAATTTTGACTGCTCTTGTGTGTGTGCTTGATTTAATTTTTGAGTTTGTATGGTTACTATCTAAACATTTCCATGATCTTTATCATGCATCTTAGTTCTTCATGTGATCACATCGTTATATGTGATTTAATGCTACATTTACGTAGACATGTTCTTCTATATGCTACATGGTTAGATTCATAGGTTATATAGTTTTCATATCCATTTTAAGTGAGGTCACTACCAAATCCTATTCTTCTCTCACCTCAAAGGGGGGGTATATTAGTGGGGGCATATCATAGAGGCATGTTCTCCACATTTGGCATAATGTTTAAATTTAATGGGTGCATGTCATACAGGCATGGCTTCCACACATTCACATTTTTATGTTATCCACATTTATTCAATATTTGATACAACCAAATTTAGTTGGTGCATGTTTTGGTAATATGTTCTCCACATTGGTACTTATATCAATTTCCAAATTTAATGGGGGCATGCTTTGGAAACATGTTCTCCATACTTATTCACATTGGCACTTATATCAGTTTTTAGATTTCTCCATATATAGTGGGGACATGCTTTGGAAGCATGTTCTACACACTTACATAGTTTTCAAATTGGCCAAAGCACATGGTTCCTTAATTTAGATTCATAGTTGTAGAATTCTATACATTGGTACCATTATTATACAGAGTTTTAACATGAGACATATCTAATGTGCGTATGTTATGTAATGTGCAACTAATTTTGAAAAATCCAAATCAATTTCAGATTTCAAAACATTCTCAAGGACTATCATCACCCACCAAGATGGTCTTTTATGGAATGTATTGAGCCAATCTACTACAATAGTTGGTTTACTTATGGTATGGTTGAGGTGATTAAATCACTCAATCTTGCCAAGTTTTTAGGTTGGACTTGATTTTATCATCCAACCTTGCCAATTTGATAGTATGAGTTGACTTTGTTAACTCATGCTCACTAGGTTATAAGTATGATTGGATTGCATGGTTGAGCTAATCTCAACTACTAAGCAGCATCTTAACTTTTCTCCAAGGTTAGGGGCATGTGCCTTCCAATCTCTTTTTTTCTCTATTTCCTTAGGTATATGTAATTTTTAAATATATATATATATATATATATATATATATATATATATATATATATGTATATATATATATGTATATATATATATATATATGTATATATATATGTCCTAATCTTAGTTTCAAAACATTACAAGGATATATCTTTTCAAATCAACTTGCCAATAGGCAAGGTAGCTACATCGATACACAAGTGTACTCCTAAACCTTGTTATTTCAATTTCAATCATTTTAAATGTTTTCAATTTCAGATTATATGCACTGATTATATACTATAACATGCTCTTGGATGCAAGTTAGTCACCAATAAAGCACTTGAGCTAGACTCATACAATGGCAAGGTGTGTTATACACACCTAGGTACACATTTTTTCTCCTTTAAACCAAAAATTTAATTACTAGATTAAATGGGGGAAATGTAGATGATATTTATGGATTATATAACACTTTAGTCTTGTGCACTTGGAAAACTCAGACCTTGGCTATTCCTCTGAATTTTGGACATTTCTCACTTTCTAAAGTCTTGCATCTACTCTATCTTATGCCCCTTGGCCTATCTCTTGGTTTGACTAGTCTTATGTTGATGACCCATACCTTTTATCTTGCTCAAAATGCTTGAAACCTACATATCTTCCACCTCTATAATTTTTGAGTATGTACCTACTTTCTTATTCCCTAGACACTGGCATCCCAGATAGACACCTACTTCGATACAGGTGTCTTACTTTAACATAAGTGTCTAGTGCCCTAAATTTATCTAATTTGTAAATGAAACATATCTCAATGGTCAACCTAAGTGCTTTATTTCAAGTTATTTATCTAAAAAGATTGATATAAATACAAGTCAACCCTCATTCATTCTTCACTTATAAAAACCTAGCACAAACCAAGGCAACTTATCAAAAGCATTCAATCAAGCACTCAATAAAGTAAAGCTTCCTTATTTTCTCCAATTTTCATATCAGTCATAGAGACAACACATACACAGGTCTGAAATACTAAAGGAGTAGCCTTGGAGCTATATTTTCCAAGTTACAAGCTAGGTCACTATTTTACTTGCTTTCCACATATTACATGAGTCACACAAAATCCAATACATAGGGGATAACTACATCAGTTTGAGGCCCTCTTCAATGTTTTGGCTATGTAGGTAGTACTCATTGATAGAGGGGTTTTTGGGGTCAACTGAACATTGTGTACCCACTAACCCATTTTTCTCAAGGTCACCATGAAGATGAATAACTAGGGTTTTAAAATTTCATGAGTGATAATCCATGACCTATATTTGAATGCACCAAAGCGAAGGTGAAGATAAACCTAAAAGTATCCAGATGGTTGCATCCTTTCTAGTGAGTATTATGTAAATGACACCTATGTCAGGTTCATACAATAACATCGACACAATTATCATAGGCTGATGCTAGTGTTTATAGCTCTAGAGTCATTCAAATAAAAATTTGGCCATTATTCTAAAATCATCTTCCAATTTACTTCTTACTTGTTCTAGATCTAGAATTGTGTCAGCATCAAAACCAAATACATCACTTCTTTGTCATTTCCATATCTAGCATAGTTGTACTTACTATTTTTATCCTATCTTAGTTTAATGAATTAAACATATGTTATATTTGAGTTTATCATCTAATTGGCTTGTTATAGAGAGTTTATCACCCTTATACCTTAGGCTATCTCTACTCCCCTTAACCTTATATTCACCAATCTAGATTTTTAGGTTAAACACAACCGTATAAGTAGATGTCTCTAAAGCAACAAGAAAAGGATAACAAGTTATCCCCTAAGTATTATATCCCTTATCAGATCTTACATAAAATTTGTAACATGGTTTATAAGCTAGAATTACCCCTGTCCACTCACATACATTCGATATTCCATGTATCTTGCCTAAATAAGGTAATTGGACATAGATTTTCCACTTAAAATGATATACTTGAATCAAATGAAGAAGGTTGAGTCATTTTAGAGCCCAAAGAGATCCTTCACATGTGCACTAAACAACTATAGACTAGAGTGATTAAGGAGTATTTGATCAAATGAAAGAATATACATTTTAAATATGCAACATGGGAGGATGAAACATTCTTACAAAAACATCAAGGTTTGATTCAACATTGAGGACAACATTATTCTAAAGGGGAGGGGCATGCTATGCTCTTAACCTATAGTGCATCTAGGGATATGTGTGGCCAACTTGTGGCTTACATACCTTCATATTATCTTATTACATTTCTTGATGTTCTAGGTATGGTCAGCCTATGAAATAACCATGGCTAAGTAGAGTATATATAGGAGGTAGTGGTTAGTATTTTATCGTCATATTGTGAATTATGTGCTTATTATATTGTTGTGGAGGTTTCTCCCTCAACATGGCTCAATTATATTTATCAAGCATTCTGATCTTCTATCAATTATTGTGTGAATCTATTATCTCTGCTCTCATTTTTATGATATATTATTCTACTATGTGAACATATAAGTAATTTTCATTACATCTCCCTTAATAGATTTTTTTCAAGGATAATATAATGCCATTTTAGTGCACCTCCTCATAACTATGAAGATATGTATGGGATCTCTAAAGAGAGAGAAAAAGGCTATAATGGAAGAAACTATGGATGGGTGAAGATGAAATAAGAGTGGGTATATAAGATGTGATGATTAGATTAATATGTGTATACAATTAACCCATTCGAGCTAATGATTTCAATATTTTATTTATCCATGATGAGGAATTGACTTGCCCCAAGTAAGGTGGATTTGGGAAGGATACATCCTAAGATAAGCTACACATTTTTATTTTCACCAAGTAGGGAAAATGCGGGAAAAATATGTCAACAAAGTTGCTTGCTTAACTTTCCCCAATTAGGGCAGATTGGGGAATGACTAATCCCAATGGTGAATTTGCAAGCTTGATTTATCCCAAGTAGGGTGAAAGTTGTGATCTTAGATGGATAATTGATTAATCTATTTTAAGCATATATCAAGGTTTTGACCTATTACACACATTAAAGATGAGATGAGGGGAAGGGGATTGGGAAGAAAGAATGGTTGAGATAACTTTAGAAACTACATGTAAATAATCATTACTTATCTAGTTTAAAAGGACCATAGGCCAAACTTAGTTATCCCTTTAAGGAGGTATGATTATGAATGGATGATATTAACCCAAGGATGAAATTAAATCACTTGAACTAATGCTTGTTTTCTTTGATTATCTAATAGTGATGAATTGATTTTCCCTAAATAGGGTAGATTTGGGAAGGACACATCTTGAGATAAGCTATAGGCTTTGATGTGCCCCAAGTTGGGTAAAAGATGCGAGTTTAGATTAAATGCATTGGTTTAGGAGTTAAGTGATTGTAAGTAATGATGAATGATAAAATTTATAGACATTTCAAAGGTGTGATAATATAATGCAAATGTTTGTGTAGATGGTATAATGACTTTTTAGAAAATGAAGAACTATAAAAAAAAAACTAGGCACACGAGGATGTCCCAAACTAATGAAATAATGATGGAAGGATAATATGATGATGTGTTGAGGGATAATGATGGTTATGAAGATATATGGGATATAGACTTCATCTCACCACATTAAATTGTGAGTTATTGGAGGAATCAAATTCACTCAAGGAATATGAACTTACTTCACCATAGGGGGCATAAATTTCTATATAGAAAATGACCAAAGTCACTGAGAAGAACACACCACATGATTTGACATAAAGGGAAAGTTAGCCTTGAAACTAGGTGAATAACTAATGAAATATGATTAGAAGAAGAAAAATATATTCATACTCACAACACACAAAAATATGGAGATGCAAGATATAGATGTATCAAGCAGTGAACCTGATCAAATTTTATGCATTGAAGTAAGGAATGGAGGACATGGGTAAGCATGGATGTAAAATAGATACAATATAATGATCATACCCTAATTATTTATGATAACATGGATGAAAGAGGATAGAGAGGGTAACAAGGTCTCAGATAAATGGATGATTATAATCTATTGATGGCACCCTAATTATTGATGATAAGATGGATGAAAGAGGATGAAGAGGATAAAAAGGTCTTAGATAAATGGATGATGGTGAGGTTGAAGAACCATATTAGTACTAAGTATGAGTGTTTATTTAAATAAAAATAAAAGGGCAATAATGTAAGGCTTCTTAAAGGATAAATATCCTTACAATGACTAGAAGGAAAAAATGCAAGATGAAAAATATGGGAAAGATGAAACTCTCAAATCCACCATAGATGACTACTGTAATGCATGTGAGAGTAAGCAGAATGGGAGACATAGTGATCAAATCCATTGATGTTGATGTTGAGATAAAAGAAGATGAATTATACAATGAGGTCATAGATAAAAATGATGGTGGGGATAAAGAATAATGTTAGTACTGAGTATGAATGATTACTCAGATAAGAAGAAAAGGAAAATTATTGAAGGCTTCTCAAATGATAAAAATCCTTAAAGGGTATAGAAGAAAAAAATGCAAGATGAAAAATATGGGAAAAATGAAACTCTCTGCATTATCATATCCCTTGATGGTAATAATGTTCGATTCCATGTCTAATTTTGAATACCTAAGGAACTTAACCAACTTGAGTGTGCAAATATTTAATGTTGACCCATTATTTATGAGTACTTACTTGATTTTAGTTTTGGAAATAATCACCTTTATGTAGAGAGGATTATTATGGGATGGTCTCACTCATCAAATATCATTTTGAATAAAGGTGATTTGTTGGCCTAAGGACAAATGTGTTATTAGTGCTTGGAATTACAAGGGGCCAATACTAGTAGGGACTTTTGATTGCTGCAAGGTTTGGTGTAAATGTCCTTATGAATAGAGGATGTTCGTAACATATCCAAAATAGAAATCTATGTAGGGGTATTCTCCAATTGTTCTGTAAGTTCATATGGTTTTTGGTTTTGGATGTGGATGGTTTTGATATATAGATGGAAGGATTTGGAAATTGACTATGGGATTTTGAATGCCAAGTAGTAACATCACATTCTCAGGATTAGATAGGATTATTGGCTTAGGATGTAGAAGGTCCCGAGATAATAACTCTAGCATGTTGATTTGTGCTAGATTGATGATAAGAATTCATTTTGATAGTGGACACAACATTTTATAGTTATGTGGGCTGTTGCGACAGTCTAAATGATTGGATTGATTATTTTGACCTTGGTGATGATCCTAATTTTGTTGTTGATGATTATGTTGATTATATTTTGGGAATGGATCCTTAAAAATTCCCATATTTTGATTATGTGATGTGGATACATGATTATCAAGCTCGATGTCACCATAATATAATAGGTCATGAATATAGTGTTTGAGTTACATACATCGATAAAGAGCCTGACCTTTAATATAATGATCCTTGTACCATTATGGCTTAGGTTATCCCAACTCAAAAGGCTTTATTTTTGGGAACATGATCATGTTTACCACCACAAGTTATTGGAAAATTGATTCAATGGGTTCTTCAAGAGGGTCAAGGATCCTCCTTTAATATGGAGTCCTTATAGGTGGTCTCTTAAGAGTGAATTTTGGGGTGTTTTGGACATTCTGAGCATGTCTTGTTTGAACATTTTACACATGTTTAGACTTTGCAACTCCATCACCCACTACATTCTTGTTCTTATTAAATAACTTGGGTTTTTATATTTTTGCTGGAGTAGTAGCATGAGGATGGGGTGGAATGTCTTTAGAGAGCACTTTGAATAGACACTTCTTAATAATTGTCTTTTCAATATGTAATCCCTTCTGGATGATCTCATTGAATGAAATGGCACATTAGAGTTTTACATGATAGTGTATTTCGTGACTGAGATTTCCACAAAAATATATGCTAATATTTTTTTAGGAAATGAATGAGGAAATTGGCTGGCCAAATTCCTCCATTCTTGCAAAAAGGATGAGAAACTTTCCCCATTTATCTATTTGGAGTTGCAAAGGTATATCAATGTTAACTCATGTTCTATGTTGTATGAAAAATGTTGCACAAAATGATCTGACAAGTTTGTAAATATATTGATGGATTTCTTAGTTAAATAGAGGAACCAATCCAAATCTTAGCTACCCAAGATTTGGGGAAATAACTATAGCAATAACATGTGATTATGTGCCATTTCTTAACAAACCATGAAAAAATCTCTGAGGCGGTCTCATGGATGTCCTCTTCCTTTGTATTTATCAAAATTTGGTATCTCAAAGTGAGAGGGAAATGGGATTTATAAAATAATTTTGTCAAAGGGATACAAACATAAATCCTCAAACTTGAACTTTGTATTTTGGCTCTCTTTCTATTATCCATGATGAACATTTTTCATCTCTTGCCACTCTTGAGCAGGAGTGTTTAGAAACATATTTGATGCATGTTGATTGGTGGATAGAGGCTAATTAGGGTTGATTAATTGATTATGGGATGAATTTAAATTGGCATTAGATTTAGGGGGTATGTACACCCTATTTCCAACTTTGACATTATTGGGTACTTGGTGTTGATTAGACAATGGTTGTGGATTGGATGATGTGACCACTGATGTTGAGGCCAAAGTAGCTATCATTTAGCCAACTTGTTGAAGTCAATCAATTATGACTCTATGTGAGTCTTGAAAACACTAATCTACTAAATTTGATTTTCTTTTATCATTAGATTTGTGATTCAAATGGAGGTTTTTAGCATGGTGTTGATCTTGATTGATGTGATAATGAGTAGTGGCTAGTTCTTGGTCATGTTTATAGGCTAGGTGTATAGAGTCTTTTTCAGCATACATGGAATCACCTACATGGGATAGATGTGAAAATATTTATTCTTTATTTTGATAGAGATATTTTTATATGCAAGATTTTTCTTGATTTATTTTGAACCACTAGCTAGTATTGTCTTGGTTATATATGCTTTGATCAACATCACTATTAGTGTGACTATCATGTTTTTAACATGGAGGGAATGGATTGTTATTGAAAGTCATTTAAATTGAGGGTTGGTTACCCAAATTCAAATCAAATATTAGGTTATCTTTGGCTTGGATCCTTGTGAAATGTGTCGTGGATGCTAGGCTCAACATGAAATGACACAATTCATTTTTTTTGGACTCAAATGTGGATTTTAACTCTGTGAATGCTTGGTTTGATGTTGATTAATTTTGGTATACTTTAAATTTTAATTAGAAAAATTAATGTTCATGTACACATAAAAAATAAATTAAGAAAACCTATAATCTAAGATAATAACTGCAAGTAAAATTGACACGGTAAAAGGATGATCTAAAAAAGGTCCTGAAGAATTTGTGGGCTCTCAATTCTACTTGTGATACAGGAGCATCAACAAGACTTATGTAAATTGGGGTTTTATAGGTCATTATTTGGGTTAGTTAAGTATATGAGGTCATTTTAATCAGTAAAAATCATTTCCTATCCTTATTTTACCTTCACTTGGTTATTTGATAAAGTTTCTGGTTTTCCTGCCAAAATGGGAATTCAAATATTTGAATTGGTTGTACGGGGTTTGAAGGCCTTTGGTGAGTTTTGAAGGTCCTAATCCATTTTAAAAGGATATATTGGGTCTATTAATATGAATTAAACATCATTTGAATGTAAATCTATCCTAAAACCAATTTAGAAGCATCCAACATATAAGACTAAACAAAACACGTTTTAGGATAAGTGTAAGGTTGTTGAGAGATATTTGGTGTAAGCATCTAGAAGAAGACAAGTATAGAACATTAATTATAAGGAATAAGTCTTGAAGCATTAATATGAGAAGTAAAGAAATAAAATAAGAATGAAAGAGATAATAAAAGTAGTAATGAAGGGTGTTGCAGTTATTTAGGTGAAGTATGAAGATTTGTATAGTCTAGAGAAGTTTGTATGCATCAGTTGCAAATTTATGAATAAAAGAAGAAATTTGTGATAATATTAGTGTTTATAATATCATATTTTATGTTTAAGTTCATGTTTTTATGGTTTTTGATCTTTATTTATGCTTGTGATGGTTCTAAAAGGTTTGCAGAGGTCCAAAAACAATGTTTTGAATAACAAAGTTAGATATAACAAGTGTTCTTTATGTGATTATTGAATGTTAAGTCTAGATTATAATTGATATAAAAAGATAATTATAAATAGGTCTAAATATCATTAAAAATAACTTTTGAAAATCATTATCTCATGATATTTCATCATATTTGTGTGTTAAGGTCTGAAAATAAGGTATATGTGTAATAATCTAATAAACATAGATACTTCCACATATTCTATTAAGTAGTAGGTATCAAGAACACTTAAAAGAATGAGAGGATTTTGTAGAGACCCTAAATTAATAAAAATAAGACATTAAATTTGTGATATTTTTATTTTTTTACATATTTTGGGTTTTGGTTTCTGTCACTATAAAAACATAGTAAGACTATCACAATCATAAGGAAATATGTTCATTATGTTTATTTTGAGATTATTTATGCTCAAGAATGGATTAGAGTAGATCTGTAGGAGGTGTATAAATATTTATCAATAAAAATAACCCATTATTAATCAATACTATTTGGATTTATGTGTGGTTTAAGCTCTTGGGCCTTTGACAAAGCTTAAACCCTAGGCCAGGGTTTTTAAGGTCAAAAACTTAAATATCTTTTTATTGCACCATGGAAATAGTATTAGGATAGTACTTTATAGAAAGATATAGCGATTTATTAATTCTCCATTCCAATCATAAGACTAAAAATCTTGATTTCTACAAAAAAGAACAAGAATCAAGAAAAATCATGAAAATAAGGCTATGTGATGGCTTAAATAACATATATTGCATATAAGGAAACCTTGGGAAGGTGTGATTCCTCAATTTTCCTAAACAAAACTTTAGTGATTCAGTGATTAGGCATAAAACAAGGCCTAAAGGATTGTATATAGGACATAATTTTGTTTCTTGATGAAATATTCATAGAGAAGGGTGTATGGAAATTGTGATATGAATTAGAATACATCAGTGAGGGATAGAAGCCTATCAATGATTAAGATTTCAAGATCCATAAAAATATAGGTTCTCGATAAAGTTAAAGCCATAGGTCTATTTGCAAAGGTCTAACAAGATTGTTTTGTGTTTTGTGGATAAAGTCCTATCTAGACTAAAGGAGAAGGATAATATCAATATGATGATGAAAGGTGTCTATCAAGAACCTTTTGAAGCGCTAAGAGTCATGAAAAAGTCATAATATTCTCTAGAAGGTACAAACAAAGAATGTTACTAGTACAAAGAGTTTATAAACCCTTAAGAAGACCTAGTTGAGTAGACCTAAAAGAGGTCTACTTACATTAGAGTGGTATCAAATCTCAGTTGAATCTTTTAGAAATATTTTTGCATAGTGTAGGTTGTATTGAAAATAAGTTTGAAGAAGTTTGATAAATCATAAATTTGAGAAAGGTTCAAACAGTCTTATAACCCATTGAGGCTTGAGAAGGTAAGAGAGCACATTGAGGCTCAAGAAGTAGTTGCAAGGTGAAAAAGATTTGGAAAGAGTGTCAAAAAACTAGGTAGAGAATAAAACTAGGGTGAGACACAAACAAGGTGAAACAAACATGCTAGAGTAAGGTGAAAAAGACTTGTTATAGGAAGGAGAGAAGTAGAAAGAGAAATAGAAGGACTACAAAAGAGAATAACCAAATGAGGAAAGACAAATGAAAAGTAATGAAGGAAGAAGAAATAAATGAGTTAAAGCAAATGATATAGGATATGGAGCTCATGATATCACATTCAAGGGGAAGAAATCCAATGGTATGGCTAGTTATTGGGAAATAAGGTGAAGTGGCATGTGAAGCTACTGATTGAGAGAAGAAAGAAGCATCAATAAATAAAAACTTGGAGAAGACTAATAAGGGTGATAGAAAAGCAACCCAAGGAGAAGCTTGGAGAGGAAATAAGGCCTCAATATTTTGATTCTAATAATTTCTTTTAATGTGTGTGCAAGTATGCAATTTGATGAAAATGAGGGCTAATTTGAGGTCTCAAACATTGAAAAGGCCAAGGAGGACAAGCTACTGATTAACATGCCATTAAAGCATGCAAAAATAGAAATTTGTTATCCAAAAAAAAAAGTGAGGTCAGGAGAAGAAGAATAAGGTTATCAATAAGAAAAAATGTTTCATTGAGGAAATGAGAGAAGGAAGAAAGCAAGGAGCAGTGCTAAAATAAGAAACATTTGAAGAGGTTATAAGGCCTCAAGTTTTTATTTATAATATTAATTTTGATTAAGTGCATGCAAATTTACAAGCTGATGAGATTAAGGCATTCAAGAGGGCCTTGGACAAGGAAGCATTTGGGTCATTGTGTAGACTCATTAAAGGCAATTATAAATTTAAATCACCTGATGAAGTTGAAGGTGTAGTACTTGGAGGGATAATAAAGGAAACAACTACAATGGTGTTTGGAATAAGAAATTAGACAAAGAAGCAACATGAAGATGTGTATAAATTGACACATGATGAATACAAATTATAAGAATAGGATATGACACAAGTTATTGTATCTTATGAATAAAAAAACAAAATTAAAAACAAAGAAATGGAAGAGTACAATGAAGAGGAAGAGCTAATATGGAGGTAAATAATGTAGGGATCAAATTCTTTGGAACTCATAAGAGATGAGGAAGACATCAAAATGGAATAATTTGAGATATTGGAGCTCTTAAACCAAGATAATAATTAATGGAATGAAGATATGAATGGTAAAGAGGAAGATACCAAATAATTAAATCCCTATCTAAGGCTCTTATACAATAAGGAAGATCTGATAAAACTCCTAAAAAGCAACTATGAAGAAAATAATGAAGGAGCATGTAAGAAGGAAGTTAGTGTATATAATATAAAGATAGGATAAATTGAAGATAATATCATGCACGCAATTGAACAAATCAAGATACCAATAAATTGGAAAAAAATAAAAGAAATCAAAGTTCATTTGAGCAGGAGCTCAAATTTTCCCACTCAGGGAGTTTGATGTAGGAGCATCAACAAGAATTATGTAAATTGAAGTTTTATAGGTCAATGTTTGGGTTAAATAAGTATATAAGGTATTTTTGAGTAAATAAAAATCATTTCATATCCTTCTTTTACCTTCACTTGATCATTTGATAGTGTTTCTAGTTTTCTCACCAAAATGGGAATTCAAATATTTGAATTGGCTGTAAGGGTTTTGGTGAGTTTTGAAGGTCCTAATCCATTTTTAAAGGATATATAGGTTATATTAATATGAATTAAACATATTTATATCATCATTTTAATGTTAATATATCCTAATACCACTTTAGAAGCATCCAACATAGAAGAAGACTAAGAAAAGCATGTTTTAGGATAAATTTAAGGTTAGTGAGTGATATTTGGTGTGAGCATATAAAAGAAGACAAGTGTGGATAAAATAAGTAAGAGGATGAGTAAATAAATTTAATAATAATGAAGGAGAGAATAAAATTAGAAATGAATGGGGTTACAGGGCTTTAGGTGAAGGACAAAGGTTTGTATAGTCTACAGAAGTCTATATGTATCAGTTGCAAATATATGAATAAAATAAAATCTTTGTAATGATATTGGTGTTTCTCAGAGTACATTGAATATGTAAGTTCATGTTTTTATGGTTTTTGATATTTATTTATGCTTATGATGGTTCTAAAATGAATGTAGAGGTCTAAAAATAGTGTTTTGAATAACATAGTCTGATAAAATAAGTGTTCTTTATGTCATTTTTTGAATGTTAAGTTTGAAGAATCATTGATAAAAGAAGATATGAATATATAGTTCCCAATATCATTAAAAATAATTTTTGAAAATTATCATCTCTTTAGATTTCATCATATTTGTGTGTTCAAGTTTAAAAAGAGGGCAATGTGTAACTGTCTAATAAATAAAGATACTTCCACGTATTTTATTAAATAGTAGGTCTCAAGAACACTTGAAATAGCAAGAGGAATTTGTGGATAACCTAAATTAGTAAAAATAAGAATTTAAAGTTGTGATATTTTGATTTTTATACAGATTTTGGGTCTCAATTTCTGTCACAGTAAAATTATCATAATCATAAGAAAATATGTTAATTGTGTTTATTTTGAGATTGTTCATACCTAAGAAGGGATTAGAGTAGGTATGTAGGAGGTGTATAAATATTATAAATAAAAAGAATCCATTATAAATAAATACTATTTGGATTTATGCATACTTTAAGTTATCAGGTCTTTGATAGAGGTTAAACCTTAGGTCAGGTTTTTCAAGGATAAAAACATGAATATATTTTTTATTGCACCATGGAAACAATCTAAAAGTTTATATAATGAAATAAAGGGATGATAAAAAGGTTATGGAAGTGATTTAAGGGTTAATATAGTAAGGTAATTAAAGATATATTCATTTATTAATTATGTAGACCTGTCATAAAATTAAAAACCCCATTTTCTACAAAAAGGAACAATAATCAAGAAAACTCATGAAAGGAAGGCCATGTGATGGCTTAAGTCACATATAATGAATTTAAGGAATCCTTTTTTATGTGTGTGAGTACTCAAGTTTCTTGAAAAAAAATTAAGTGAGTCAGTTATTGGGCCTAAAATAAGGCTTAATGGATTGCATATAGGACAGAATTTTGTTTCTTAATGAAAGATTGATAGAGAAGGGTGTATGAAAGTTGTGATATGAAATAAAAGACATCAATGAGGGATAGAAACTTGTGAATGCTTAAGAGTTCAATTCTAGATATCAAGATCGATAAAAATCAAAGTGCTCAAGAAAGTTAAAGCCATAGGTCTAGTTGTAAAGATTTAACAAGATTATTTTGTGTTTTGTGGATAAAGTCCTATCTAGACTAAAGGAGAGGCTAATATCAGTATGAAGATAAAATGTGTCTAGAAGGAACCTTGTGAAGCATTAATACTCATGGTGGATTCAAAATACTCTTTAGAGAAGGTATAAACTATATGCACCTAAATCTACTTGCCCTAATCATTTTACTAATTTTGGTATTTATCCTAATTAATCTTGTAATCATAGTCCTACTTAAATAATTAAATCCCATCTCCCTTCATTATTCTTCATCCACTAACCTTATCCCTACCCCAAAAATCAATTAATTCATCTAAATCACCATTATCTACTAACTAAGTCCATTTGACTAATATTTGGGAATTTAAAATTCTTATGACCCACCCACCTACCTACCTACTCCTAGGATTTCCTATAAGCCTACCTCCATAGATTCTCTAGAACCCCATAATCACCTATCAAATCACTCACTAATCATCATTAAATCCTCTTAATGGATTCTATAATTCTCTAATTCTAGAATCCTCTCTATTCTAACCCTTCCTTTCTAAAAGCCTCTAAATCTAGAGGATTTTGAGAAATTTTTAATTCCTTTTAATTATCCCTCCTTCCTCTATTTAAACAAGCCACTTCTTTATGGCCAAACCAATAGATGAATCCATAAAATCTCCATGCCAAAATTTTGAGTCTATTCATAGCAATCCACAAGTAAAATTAAAAATCTGCTTTAAAATCTTGGAGAGAGGATAAGAGGAGCAAGGCGATGGTAAGAATCTTCTTGTTTCTTATTTGCTTCCATAATCTATCCCTTTATATTATTGTGTTTTGGGTTAAATTTGCTAAATATAGTAGTTTAAATTCTTAAGCTTAAAAATATGATAATACATTTGTGACCAGAGTGGGAGAACCCCTTCAATTTAACCATTTTGCCTATTAGAAGTGTTTTTGATAGATTGCAAGACTGATTGGACAAAGGAAGAACTCCATATTTAATCAAAATTTCACGTACATGTAAAAAGTGATTTTTATCTATAAAACATGATATTGTAATTATGGTTTTAACTTATAAAAGGTGATTTTACAGTAACCATCATTTTAGCTGCTAACATCTTGCTATTTGATAGGATTTTGACTTTTTGCAAAACTGTAACTTGCAAAAAGTGAATTTATTGTTTAAGTTACGATTTTGTAGGGTATGGATTTAAAAATCAAATAATCAGTCCTACACATATCTCCTATTTTCTATAGGTTTATATCGACTTATTTTATCATGCATGGTTAGGACTAAAACCTACCTATCTTAAAACTAGTGGTTATTTTTATACTAAGCAAAATTGTAATCTTGTAGTTGTGATATTGAATATAAGTTGTGATTTGGCCATCGAAAAGTGTAATTTTCACTTAATCTTTAAAACTATTAGTTAAAAATACTGACTTTGGATTTTAACCACTTTTATACCTCTATTTGATTGTTATTTGCTTGCAGGTGAAGGAGGTGCTGCCTAGATCGATATCAAACATCCAAAAAACCCTTTTGTCATCTAGTTCAAAACGACATATCACAATTAGGCATTTTTGATTAACATAAGTGATTTTGCATATAAATAAACAATTTTGATTTGAGACATTTTAATAATATATTTTCAAATATAAAACACATTTTCTAGTCATTTCAAGCATATCTTAGTCTACTGTAAATATTTTATCATCTTTTTAATAATTTAACTGTTAGATTTTAAGAATGTTTCCTTATCAAAAAAAAGTAGATTATAATTATAATATTGCATTTTGAATTTTGACCTTGCTTAACCATGAGTGGTTTTGCATAAATCATGTGACTATCATTGTGATTAGTTCACTGCTTGCAAAACTATGACTACCCAGTTGTGACATTTCCAAAGATTTGTAGTTTTATACTCTTTAGAAGTAATTTTTCATTAGCTAACTGTGTATTTGTGGTTTTACCATTTAAAATTAAAATTTTGTACTCATTTTTGCATTCAATTTGTCACTTTTGAGTGTATTTTTAGGATCACTTTCAATGAATTTTGAGTCAATCCAAGGGTTCCACAAGTCCCAAATTGCATTTAGCATCGGGGGCATTATCCCTCGACCTCATTGTGTATCATAATAGGGAGTGCACCTAGGACATTGCTCCCAGACCCTATAAGGGGTGATGCCCCTTGACCCTGTTAGGGGCTACCACCCCCATACCCCCATGTCATGCCTCTCATCTAAGGAAGCTATAGAGCCAAATCATGATTTTTTCTAGTGGTTTTTATTAAGTATTATTGGAATAACATTTTATTTCTTGTAGGGGTGAATCTAGTATCAATTTTAACATGCTAACATCTTACAGGTCATATATTTTTGTCTAACATCTTGTATTACAGGTTACCCCTCCAAGATTGCCAATTAAAACTACTAATCACTTGTTTTGCAAGTTATCTGTCAAATATATTTAGGCATTTTTAAAAACCATCTTTCAAATGTCTTGTATATATTTTATATCTATCACATCTAAATTAATCTATTTATAAATCTTTTTATCTGCTTGTGTGTCACCCAAGGGTTACAATGGTGTATGCTCTCTTCCTTTCATCCTTGCAATGATTCCTAGAGGATAAAAAACCACTAACAAACCCTTCAATTTTTTTCTCTTTTAGGGGCAACGTGATGTGGAATTGACACTTGTTCACTTGCCATAGTCTTAGAGGGATAGTGACAGTAGATTTCACCACCACACACTAATCCATACTATGTGTTCTACTGGAGTATAAATATTAGGGACAAATATCATTAGACTAAGCAGTTGACCCCATATAATTATTTTGTGAAGGGGAAGAGTTAATTCTTAGAACTAGGCAGTAGACTACACCTTACACAAACTTATTATACCTAGCATATATCGAGGATGTCTTTAGAGAGTCCATTTAGCCTAGCATAGGACCTTTTAGCCAAAATAAATGACTTGTTATTAGAGTCAACATTAACTCCTAAGTGACCATCATGTGTAGACGAGGTTAAGAGGGTTTAGGAGATTATGTAATGGGTCACTAGACTACAACCTTATTTGTGAAGCTGTTATATGGTGTTGTCATCAAGTTACACTCCCAATCAATTTACTAATCTTGGGTTTATGGTCTAATTGATTTGGTGAGTATCATGCTATACTCATGTTCTTTATGAGCCAAGTTAGCCTTTTACCCGAACCTATATACACCCATCTAGGTTTTCACATATTGTCATTTTGTATATCCTTATCTCATCATTATATCATTATGTATATCCTTATCAATATCCTCTTGAACATATTTTATTTTTACATTTATATATACCCTTTTAAGCTTTTCTCATCTTGTCCTAGTCTAGTCTCATCTACCAAACATTGGTCATACCCCATCCATTACTTAAATCAATCAAGTCTTGTCATCCCTCCATCACATCTTATCATAGTCCAACCTCATATTCTTCACTCTGCTTTAACATTAATCATTCCTGACATCATCTTTATCACTTAATCCACCTTGTCCATAACCAATATTTATCACTTAATCCTTTCATTACCATATTCCCAAATCATCTTGCCTTGTCTTACTCATCCTCAGAGTCTTAGCCCAAACCATATTACCCATTATGAAACTTACATTAGTCGACACCTTATCACTTGTCTTGACCTTGTCTAGGTTAATCACCTTGTCCACCATCTTATCTCTTGAAACCTAATCTAGTCATAGTCCAACCCATCATCCCCTTGACTATACCAATCATCCCATTAAGTCTGTAATCAAACATCAGTATTCATCTACATTGGCAAACATTTTTTTCATATTAGGGTCTTAATCATCAACTTGCTTATGTCTAATAAAGTTTGAATCATAATCACAATCCTATCAATCAAATCATCTCATCCTATTTGAGTCGATCATCATAGTCTTGAGCTAGTCTTAATCCAATCAATCCTTAGTCAAAATCACATATGTTGGGCCAGTCTAAGCGCCCATCAAATCTTATAGCTTGTCATAGTTCACCCAATCAAATCCAATCAAAATCATTAAAGTTTAGCTCACATACTGATTTGGTTTACTTGATCTTGTATTATCCCATCAAACATCACATCTAGTCAAACTTGAAATTGCACTAAAGCAAGCCTTTATCCAATTTTGTTCCATACATACCATCTTCATCCCTCAATATTTCCATTTAATCCCATGCTCCTACCGATTGGGGTTGGTGAACCATTTCATTCATACTTTGCCCTATCCTGATCCATGGCATCCAAAACAAATTTGGTCAATACCTTGATTGAGCAATGCCTCATGGCCAATAGGGATGTACTTATTTATTGTCTCATTGAGATAAGCACTTCATGTCCTACAAATATTGACCCCATCCACCCAAAATTACCTCCAGTCTACACCCATTTTGTTAAGTTGTGGAGCTAAAAGCTTCACCAAGATGCTAATCAGGAAGTTGTTGAGTTCAACTAGTAACCAGCATCGACAGTATTGCGACGTCGGTCAAGAAGGGACCAAGGATCGGCTGACGTCGGTCAGGAGTAGATCGACAACAACTGATGTTGGTCACCTGTGTGTGTGCATGCATTTCCAGAATGCGTTTCCAAAATTAGACTCATCTAATTTTAAGAGGTCTGAGAGTGTTTGCATGTTGAAGACTAATTTAAGTCTTGAGTCTGTGTTTCTAATTATTGTAATTAGAAGTATAATTATTGTATGCTTTGGATCCTATTTAAGAGACTCATGAGGCATGTATTGTAATGAAGGCAAGTAAAGCATTGAAGCAAGAAAGCAAGGTCAAAGGAGATCTGCAAGGTGTAAGGTCAAGGAGATCAGCTGAAGCTATCAAGGAGGGGATAACAACTCAGGTTATTGAGTTAGTTGTGGTTGAGAAAGAGAGAGAGAACTCTTGAGTGAAATACTGTACACCCAAGAGGTGTGAGGAGGAGAGGAAGATTTCTTTATTGTATTCAAGAAGAGTGTTAATACAGATAGTATTGTTTCTCATATTCTTTTTTGTTTCAAGTTTCTAGTTACTTAATCATTCTGGTTCAATTCCATGTTTAATTGCTTATAGAAAAGTAATCAATTATGCTCCTAATCCTGATAAGTGGTATCAGATCAAGGTTGCAGGCATCATGTTATTGTTTGATTACAGGTCATTCTCGGGGGTTTCTGATTGAGTGGGAGTACATCAATGGCAGAGGAAAGTAAGCTACGAATGAAGAAGTTTAATGACAAGAATTATCAACATTAGAGGATGCAGATAGAAGATTATCTATATCAAAAAGATTTGTACTTACCATTGGGTGGGGTTGCATGCAAGCCCATATATATGAAGGATGAAGAATGGAATGTTCTTGATCAAAAGGCTCTAGGATCCATAAGGTTGAGCCTTGCATCATCTGTGATTTCCAACTTATCATAGTGTAAGACAACGAAAGAGTTGATAGAATCTTTGGCAAATTTATATGAAAAGCCCTTAGCTTCAAATAAGGTATTTCTTATGAAGCAGTTATTTACTTTGTAAATGCAGGAAGGTGGATCTGTATATAGTCATCTTAGTGATTTCCATGGTTTGGTAAACCAGTTAGCTTCAGTCAATATTGTTTTTGATGATGAAATAAACTTTCTCTTAATCTTATGCTCTTTACCTAAAAGTTGGGATAGTTTGGTAATGGCAGTAAGTAATACTACGTCTGCTTCTAAAATATTAAAAGTTGATGATGTGGTTAGTGTAATCTTGAATGAATAAATTCACAAAAAAAGCATAGGTGAATCATCAGGGAATGCTCTAAGTGCTAAAAGCAGGGGAAGGCAAAGAGAGAAGGTCGAGCAAGGGAAATCAAGGTCAAAGATGGGAAAGAGATCCAAATCCAAAAATGGAGGTATCACCTGCTGGAATTATGGAAAGAGAGGACACACAAAGAAAGATTGTTGGCTGAAGGATAAATAAAATCAACATGAAGGTAATGAAGAAGTAAAAGATGCAGGTATTGTGGCACAGGATGCTCTCATACTTTCTTTGGATAGTCAGCTAGAATCATGGGTTTTAGATTCTGGTGCTTCTTTTCATGCAACCCCAAATAGAGAATTGTTCCATGGGTATGTCCAGGGAGACTTTGGAGAGCTTTATTTAGGGGATGGTACGCCTTGTCAAATGGTTGGCAAAGGGAAAGTGCAGCTGGAATTGCAGATGGGCAACACATGGGTGTTGAAGGAGGTTATGCATGTCCCAGTCCTGAAGCAGAGTTTGGTTTCTGTAGGAAAGTTGGGTGATGAGGGATGCACAGTAACTCTCACAATGGATTTTTGGAAGGTTTCCAAGGGTGCACTTGTTTTAGCAAGAGGTAAGAAAGTAGGTACTCTTTATCTATCTACTTGTATTACTGATTCTCCTTCTGGTTTATCTACTTCAACTGTAGATTCAAAGATGTGGCTTAGTAGGCTTGGTCACATGAATAAGAAGGGAATGGACATTCTTGAGTCAAAATGTATGAGTTTAGATTTGGAGGGCATAGATCATGTTCATTGCAAGAAACAAAAATTTGATGTTTTTGACAAGAACATGGAAGCCTTAGTGTTTATGGAGGAGATGATGGACAGAGATCAGTCACAGGGGCTAAATAATTCTAAGTAGGGTAGTTTAGACAGGGTTTTGATCCAAGATGAGCTCGCAGGTGAAAAAGTCATCACTTATAAGAAAACATAGTTACCAATGTCAGTCACATGGAACCGACGTCGATTAGGTAGGTACTGACATCGGTCATGTGCAGACCAACAGATTCAGTAGTGTTAGGTAGGTGGAGACTGACATCAGTTAGGGGGAACTGACGTCGGTAGGAGGGTCAGTCGCATGGAACTGATGCTGATCAGGTGCAGACTGAGAGATGGCCAAGATCAATCACTAAAACAGATGTTGGGCAGACAACAAGCTATCAAGGAGTCTCAAACACCCATATGGAGGATTGGAAGGGTAAGTGGACTTCATATTCATTGTTCACCTTCTTTATATTACTTGTTACTTACTGATGGTCAAGAACTAGGAAGATGTGAAAAGGCAATGCAGGTAGAATCCAGGAAACAGTGGGATCATGGCATGAATTCTTCAGAAGAGAACCAAGTGGGAGATTTGGTAGAGTTGTCAGCCAGGATAAAAACACTGACAGATGAATGGATTCCTAGGTTAGGGAAGACAGTGGATGGACACGTGAGATGGAAGGCCAAGGTATATGGTCTTGAGCAGGCTGCAGGGCAATGGAGGTTTGACAGGGATATGACTAAGCATGGCTTTAGTCAAGGTCAATGTGACCATGTGTTTTCTTTTACTAGGTTGGATAATATTAGCTACATTATCCTATTATTGTAGTGTGTATGTTTGTTTCAGGGTTACACATGCAGGGAGTTGCTGAGCTAAAGGTAAAGTTAGTTCATATGGGTGTCATGAAGAATCTGGGAGCAACAAGATTCTTTGGCATAAGTATGTCTAGAGACAGGGAAGATCACAGGTTAATGTTGTCTCAGGATGATTGTGTGAATAAGGCAGTGGCGAGGTTCAAGATGTAGGATGCAAAACAGGTTAACACACCTATGGATGGACAATTCATAGAACAGTGTCCCAATTCACATGATGAGGTTAAGTACATGGTATGTACTAGACCTAAGTTTTCTCAATAAGTGGGAGTTGCCAGAAAGTTCAGAGCCAATTTGGAAAAGGAGTACTGGAGAGTAGTTTAGTGGATTTTTAGGTATTTGAGAGGGACTAGTAGTAGGTATTTATGCAGGGTCAAGCGCTTCTCTACATGGTATGTAGGTTCAGATGTGGCAAATTACTTGGATGACATGTGTAGCATCACAGGATGTGTGGTGGTTGGTCTTAAAAATTGAGCTTGAAGATGGAAGTGCCTGAGATGGTTAGTGGAGGTTGCTGTACAGGTGCAACTATTTATCTCCAAGTGGAAAATTGTTAAGTTGTGGAGCTAAAAGCTTCACTAGGATGCTAATCAAGAAGTTGCTGAGTTCAACTAGTAATCAGCATTGGTAGTATTATCGATGTCAATTAGTCAGGGACCAGGGATCAGCTGACATCGGTCAGGAGTAGACCGACAGCAACTGATGTCAGTCACCTATGTGTGTGCATGCATTTCTAGAATGCATTTCCAAAATTAGACTCATCTAATTTTAAGAGGTCTGAGAGTGTTTGCATGTTAAAGACTAATTTAAGTCTTGAGTCTGTGTTTCTAATTATTGTAATTAGAAGTATAATTATTGTATGCTTGGGATCTTATTTAAGAGACCCATGAGGCATGTATTGTAATGAAGGCAAGTAAAGCATTGAAGCAAGAAAGCAAGGTCAAAGGAGATCTGCAAGGTGCAAGGTCAAGGAGATTAGCTAAAGCTATCAAGGAGGGGATAACAACTCAGGTTGTTGAGTTAGTTGTGGTTGAGAAAGAGAGAGAGAACTCTTGAGTGAAATACTGTACACCCAAGAGGTGTGAGGAGGAGAGGAAGATTTCTTTATTGTATTCAAGAAGAGTGTTAATACAGATAGTATTGTTTCTCATATTCTTTGGTGTTTCAAGTTTCTAACTACTTAATCATTCTGGTTCAATTCTGTGTTTAATTGCTTATAGAAAAGTAATCAATTGTGCTCCTAATCCTGACACATTCTTTTCAATCAAATCCTAGTCTTCATACCACCCAGTCCCATTCAAACTCTCCATCCACTAATCATAGCCAGTCATCTACCACTTTCTATACTAGAAAAGGGAATCCAATCCTGGCCACCTCATCTAATACTCATCTACCCAACCAATTATGTCAACAAACATCTGATCCAAAACCCAATGCTTCTACGTCCAAAACATGAAGTGAAGATAACCCCTATACTCATTTTCCTATAAACCTAAAAGCCCTCTTCCACCAACTTATTATCACTGACATGATGGTCTATTCACCCATACAACACCTTAATCCTACCAATCCTAGGCCCTCTTGGTATAAAACTAACCAATACTATATATACTATCAAACCTAGGGGCATACCATTAATCAATGTCAAAATTTCTAAAATTATGTGCAAGATGTCATTAACTGATGTGATATATAAATCAATAATAAATCAGATGAATCTACATCCTCAAGTGAACAAGAAGAGGGATACCAATACCAATATTCCAATCTTGATCATGATCAAACCCTTCCCTTTCCAAGCCAAGGTCAAGACACTACATCCTTTTTCCATGGTCCTTCCATCTCTGACAAATCCTCCATCAAAGATGAGTCTATTCCCCCTAAGCCTAATCTTCCTTTCCCGCATGAGTCCTTATTACATGAGCCTATCCTCCATGAAACCATTATCCCTCCATCATCTTAATCTCACCCATCAAACCAAAAACCCCATGTTGAGAGGTCATTTATGAATGTTAAATCTTCTACTAGCAGCATCACATCTTGTGTATTAGAGTTGGAATTAGAGTCAACACAAATATTAGCTACATTAGGATCATGTTCAACATAAGTGTTTGAATCAAATTCTTCATTAGAAACATCATCTCTCATAGATGTTGCAATAGATGATGACTATGCCTACCTTTTTTTAAGATACCTCTAATTTGGATAATAATCAGTCACTAGGCATATATTTTGATCCCAATCAAGATGATGAAGTCATAATAGAGTTATTACAAGATTTATCTATCTAAGATAGTTAAAGTGGATATGATCCTGCATTAAACTCATGTCTTCTAGCCAGTCCTAGTGATCCTTTTACTGATCTTGAAGAGATTTTCTCTGATATCAAAACTTGGTCTTCAAGGAACCCCAATGAGGACTATGTTGCCCCACCACTGGTCATCGATGTCATCATCTAATCTCCCCCACTTTCATCCCTCATAGACCCTTTTTTCCTATCAATGATCATTTAATCTCCTCCTTCCATAGGGATGAACATGAACATACATCGTTGGACTCTTCCCTAAGGAATATATCATGTGCCACAAATACAAAATTCTAAGACCATATTCAAAAAGCTATCCATAATGATCAAATCATCTTTGATCCCACCAATTAAAATTGAGAAAAGTCAAATCATCAACCTAATAAAAAAGTGTCTTCCCCTAGTGAAACCCCTTTTAAGGCACTAGGGGACCATCAAAATTAAAATCATCATCATTTATCTAGTTAAAGGCCATTCTCCTTTGGTGAAGCTCAAAATCAGGTACTCAGGGGTAATCAATAATTAATCAAGTCTAAAAATTAGAAAAAACACCATCAACATGGTCGATAATCCTTTAAATAATCAAATCAAAGAATAATTACAAAATCAAAGTGTCTTGGATCTTTTAAAATCTTTTGTCAACTGGCACCAATCAAATGTGGAACATCTGATGTGTCCAATGATGTGAGTGAATGTTACCCCCTCCTCATACACCCACTACACCTTCCCATCATGATCCCATAATCCAATCAAGTCTTACCACCCATCAACATTAAAATATAATATCATCTACACCTCACATTACATTCCCATGTGGTATTAGCTCTCATAGGGGTGATGAAGACACCTAGTCTAGATACCTACAGGGGTCTTAATCAAGGATCAATGAAGGTCATATAGACATCAATCCATATAATGATGACAACATGATTCTAACCTCACATCTCTCCAAAATAGGTATTTGTTGAAGATCATAAAAACATCTGCATCTTGCATCTCACCAACTTCTAATAAATCAAGATGCCATAAAAAAAAAAAAAATAAAAAAAAAAAAAATAATAAATATAAAATAAAATAAAATAAAAAATCATTTATCCAATGGTGAAAACCATCCCATCCATGTCATATCCATCATCTTCCATCATATCATGCATCTTATTGTGTTGATCATTCCTTCCCATCTTGACCTTTGGAAGGGAATAGAATATGTCTTGATAAATGTTATGAAATCATCTTGGCATATTCTCCAATGGGCTCTCAGGCAACTAGATGAATGGTTCCTTCATGATGTGGTCATTGGCGATCCCTAGTCCATTCTTCTTTGCTCCTCATTTCATGTTCTGAATCATCTTCATGTTTTTTTCATCCCCTCCCCATTATTCCATTTATCCTTATCCTAGTTGTTAGGCTTGCTATTCCCTTTACTAGTAACCCCATTTGTATAGTATACATACATATTCCAAATATCCCTAAAAATTACAAAATCCTAAAACATTTAAGTTGCCTTGTCATATGTCATCTTGTCATATGTCCTAAATATCCCAGTCCTCCTATCTAAGGCCTTATCCATCTTATCATTTTGTTGTCTTGCCTTGTTTCAATATCCTACTCATCCTATCTTATGTATTCCACAACCTTATCCTAATCAAACTCCCTAGTCTACTCGGAGTTCATACCTTGTACAAGTACCTATCTTTAATTAAAATCTACATCACACCATCACGACCAACTTAGTCCAACTCATCACCTAATAAATCATCTCATCGACTCTCATCATGACCATTAAACAAGACCCAATGACACTACATGTAGATACGTGTATCTGTTACTTATGTGCTTTATGTTGTTTGACTTGTTTGCATGTCTTTTGTCATGTATATAAATACTCATCTTATTGATTATTTATTTGTCTGTCTTATGTTGTAAATATTTTTATCTATTGGGTAATGAATGAGGATGTTATGATGACACTAAAGTCTATAATGATGCTTTTATGTGCCCTTGATGATGTAGAGTTTGATATTTATGCCTTTTTTATGCACTTTGGCACAACATCCTCTTGGTCATACTTATATCATGGGGCATACTGTCTAGTGCAATATTTATCAGATTACTTAGACTATGATGAGCCTTACTAAAAAAATGATGGATTGATCATTAAATCATCTTAATCCCCTACATCTAGTCGATCATCCAAATCCACTCTTCTAGCATCAAATCATTCCTCTAAGTCATTTATTATCATGTCTTTATCCTCTAATTAATCATCTAACCCCTCCCTAGTCATCAACATCTAACATTTGATCTCCCATCATTTATCCTAGTCTAACTTCTGAGTTACATCCTCTATATAAACACTAATATCCATCATAATCATCATCCTTTAGTCTATCTTATCATTTATCATCTTACCTAAACTACATTGACCTAAGGTCTTTTCAGACTATGTAGGCAGTGCTTAGTCACATAATGTGTCTGAGGTCATCTTGGCCACTCTCTCCTCTTCCCCATCATTAGTCATCACATCCCTTTAGTTTCTCATCATCTTCAAGTCTGAAAAATATCAAATCCTTGAGCTATAATATCAATAATTCATTAATTAGTCTATTGATTAATCACCATCCTTGTAATCACCTCTCTAATATTTTCATTAATCACCCACACTTGTTGAATGGGCTTAGAAAATCACAACATCCATCTTTTATTTTATTATCACTGATTGGTAAATTCATCATTTAAGTTTATGGTTTCCTCCCTTGATTGGGGCATAACTAGGACTTTAACTCTATCATATATTACTCCCTTACATGTGTCCTTGTTATGGGCATCATCACTATTAATCACATTATGACTCATTGATTTGATGCAATGCAGTCCAATTCTTTCCCTTCATCTTTTGGTCACTCGACCATATCATTTATTCTCTCACATCTTATTCATCATATTTCTTAACTTTAGCTTTAAGCTACACTCCAATCTTATCAAATCCCTATTTATCCTAGCCTACAAATCTCCCTTGCATGAGTCCTTACTTGGGATACATCAAAATATTGCAACATTTTAATCTTATAATCATCATGTTATGGTTAATTCCCCCTTAGGATGTGTCAACAACCATGACATAGTCATTTTCACTCTCGATGCATATGTATTTACCAGAGGCATCATCAATTTGTAACTCACTACTTAGGTCGAGTTCATCTTTTTCATCATCTATTTCATATCTCACATCCCATCTCTTGTATATTCATTGCATCCCACCCTCATTTCCTCTTTCAAGTGGCCATTTGTTTCGTTCTTCCTTGCATGTACCCTCAAGGGGTCATCATATCCTCTAACATAATTTACTAACATTCATCCATGAAATGTTTTTTCTTTAAACTTCGATTACTCCTAATTTATCCGCTCGCAATTCCCTTTCAAAGAGGGGGAAAATGTATGCACCTAAATCTACTCGCACTAAACATTTTACTAATCCTGTTATTTATCCCAATTAATCTCATAACCATAGTCCTAATTAAATAATTAAGTCTAACCCCCCTACGTTATTCTTCATCCACTAACCTTATCCCTACCCCTAAAATCAATTAATTCATCTAAATATCCATTATCTACTAATTAACCCCACTTGACAAATATTTAGAAATTTAAAATTCCCATTACCCACTTACCTACCTACTCCTAGGCTTTCCTATAAGCCTACCCCCTAGATTCTCTAGAACCCCCTAATCAACTATCAAATCACTCTCCTAATGGATTTTAAAATTCTCCAATTCTAGGATCCTCTCTATTCTCACCCTTCCTCTCTAGAAGCCTCTAAATCAAGAGGCTTCCAAGGAAGTTTTAATTCCTTTTAATTCTCCCTCCTTCCTCTATTTAAACAAGGCACTCCTCCATGGCTAAACCAATAGATGAATCCATAAAATATCCATGTCAATATGATTGAACATCCATGCTATAATCAAAGTCGTTGATCAAGCTATCATTATGTCAAAATTATGAGTTTATCCATAGAAATCCACAAGTAAAATCAAGAATCCTTAAAAATCCACTTAAAGATCTTGGAGAGAGGATAAAAGGAACAAGGTAATGGTAAGAGTATTCTTATTATTTTTTATTTTCTTCCATAATCTCTCCCTTTGATGTTATTATGTTTTGGGTTAAATATGTTATATATAGCAGTTTAAATTCATAAATTAAAAAATATGATAATACACAAACAAAGAAGGTTAATGGTATAAAGAGGCTATAAAGTCTTAAGAAGACCTAGTTGAGTAGACCTAAAAGAGGTATACTTAAATAAACTTGCTTGTCCATTGGATATGATCACCCAATGTTTTAAATCACTGACTACAGAGACAAAGGCTTTTGTGCCTATATCCCACTAAACTTAGTTTTAAGGGTATGTTGAGAGTAACTTTCTGGGGTTAACCATTTATTGGTGCACCATAAATTTGATGGTAAAATTGTTTCCTAAGGCTTAAAATTTTGCACAAATCTTTCTAGATGGTCTTAGATATATCTTGTAGTACGTGAAGATAAAAAAGCTATCAAAAAGAAATTCAATAATGGGCCATTTGTGAGAAGATCTTGCCCCTCTACAACCACTTCAGCCATAAGATTTCAATGGTGTTACTAAAAATTAAATTCTCTGAGGGTGATGTCTAATATCTTAGCATCGATAATAAATCATTTTATTTCACAAAACCTTTTATGGGTGATTTCATTATGCTCTAATGATAACTGCCCTTAACTTATATACCCTACCAAAAGTATGGGGTTGGTATGTATGTTGGGGTATCAATTCCCAATCAACACAACCTAAGGACTCATAGAAAGGTGATGAAATCCACCCTACATAGCCAAAAGAAAAGGATCAAAACTTGTTTCTAATTCCCAAGTATTATCACCAATGTGATGCTGAGGGAAGAGCATACACAAGCACAATCAAGGTAACAAAAAATCACAAAGTCACTTTTGATTCTTGAGTATCATCACCAATGTGATGCCAAGGAAAGAGCATACACAAGTTTTTATGGCACACACAAATAAAATTTTAATGTAAATAAATATCTTAATTAAACAAACAAGTAATCAAGTAATTTATAGGTTTTTGATCACCCAAGATCCCACAATGGGGCTAGGGGAGAGAATACACACTCCAAATTACTAGAAACACAAAAACTAAACACTTAAGCAATGAAATATAATAACATTTTTAGAGAACCAAACTTAAATGTGAGTTTGTTTTAAGCATCAAAATTGAAGTGTGTTTGGAAAAAGAATGTTTGTTTTATTTAGTCTTTGGCAGGTAGAATCTGCAAACAAAATCGTTAGTAGTTTTGTGGAATATCTATGGTAAAAAAAACATGCACATAAAATACTTTAAAATTTAAACCAAACAAAAAAATGCAAGCTAAAACACTAAATAAAGAAAACCTACAAACTTACAACTTAGAAACAAAAAAAAATGGCAATCACTATTTTAGTGATATATTTTCAACCACAAATTAGATTGTTATGAAATTTGGATAGTATGTTTTTTAGCAAAGCCAAACTAACCTATAAAAAATTAGGGAAACCCATATTAGAGATAAAAAAGGTACAACTATTTTTATTATAAAAATGCCAATCACTAAATTATCCATATATCATAAACTATAAATCATATTTCTATGAAATTTTTAGAGGTTGTTTCTAAGAAGAAAATTCACCACATTGCAAAAAACAATAAGAAAATAATTTACAGGTTAAAAAATATACTCATTTTAACAACCATTTTTAAAAATAAACGTGCCACAACAGAGATTATTTGTTTTGAGAAGAGAGTTCTTTTGCTTCCAAAGATGATTTAGGGTTGTGAGTCCCATAAGGCATGTAAAAAAAAAGGTAAAGAAAGAAAGATTAAAAATTCTAAATAACATACCTTCACTTACTCTTTTATAGATTGGATGTCGCTCAGATTGATTGTTGATTATAGTTGCAAAGGCTTGATTGAGGTACATCGATAATTTGGTATCACTTCTCCTTACAATGTTGATTAGATTGATGAGTTGAAGCTTCAATGGATAGTCTTTGGATGACACTTCATTGTATATTTCAAGCTTAGTGGAAATCGAGGTAAATGGATCCATTTATATAATTTGTTTGATTAATGAGAACCATTGATCTTGGTTGGATATCAATGGTGGAGGATGATTGAATTGATGGGAGATTATTGAATTATTTGGTGGGAATTTTAGGAGACGAAAATAGGTGGGGACATTGGATCCATAAAGGATTGAATGGATTGTTTAATTTGATAGTAGAGGTTATTGGGATTTTAGGTGGATTATTAAATTCATAAAGAGAAATCTTTGGATTATAAAATTTGAAAAGATGATTTTTTGGATTATAAAATTTGGATGATGGTGGATAACGAAGCTTGTGGCATAATTAAAATTTGAAAAGTGGAAGGGAGTGGAAGATGATGTCATGTTGTGGGGAGTATTTGATTTTTGGATTTCTATAATTGTGAATATTCAAAATCCATGGAATTAGGAAAGAATTAGTTAATTAATTTTGATTAATTAACTAATGGAATAAGGTGAAAATTTTATGGGATTGGAGGTGATTAAGGAATAAATGAACTAATTGGATAGGGAGTGATGAATAATGAATGATGGGGATGTTAGTGTAGATAGAAGTTTAATTAGTTAACATTGACATGAAGTCTCTGATTTTAAGTGTCTACACTTAGGTGGAGAAATACATTTTAATTTTACACTTTTATTTGCAAGGATTTACAACACTGTAAACATTTTCTTATGTCTTTCATCATTCCTCTCACAACTTACATGTATATAATCAGTTTTTTGTCTATTTGCATTATAACCTTGAGTTTCAAGTTTCTCACACAGAGATTTTTTAGTTGATTATAGTTTTCTTTAACTAATTTCATCCTCTAGGTTCAACATTTCTTCTATTTGTTCAATACAAAAGATTTATTTTTTTAGTCTTCACCCATTATAATCAAGTTTGGGTGGAAGATGAATCAAACCTCAACTTAGATGTATTTTTTGATTTGATAGGGTAAATAAGTAGGTTTTATAGGTCCCTACAACCACTGAGTTTGTCATAAAACAATAGAGTTCAGACCAAAGATCAACAAAGCCCACTGGGCTAAATAATAAAAAGAGACAAAAACCTAAATTCCACTAACCTTCCACAAGGATAAAAGACAAAAGTAAACTATATAACTATGAATAGTAGCATAAATATTAATAATAATACTCCTTAGAGTTAGCATGTTTCATTGGTGTAGCTCTTTCCAACTTACCTTTGTCATCCTTCAACTTGTCCTTTGTCATTATTCCACTAGTACACTTGCTTGAGCCTTCTGCCAAGTCTTTCTAGCCTTTCTTCTTCGGGTTCATGGTATCCTTCTCATCTATGTTGTTCTTCTTAGTAGCTTTAGTCTTGTTGGAGTTAATATTGCTCTTAGGTGGGGATTTGAAGTATTTGTCCCCTGATTCCTTTTCCTTCAATGGGGTCTTGGCTTCTGCTCCTTTAACTAATTGCCCCCCTTTCCTAATTCCAAGGCTATCCAATTCCATTATGAAATTATCACTCTCAGCTTTCATAGTGTTCTATTACTTCATCAACTTAGCCATAAAATGTCCCGTATCTTGTAATTTTCCATCAAAATCATTCAATTTATTCCCATAGTCTTTGAATGGGTCCCCTATGTTACACTTTTCCTCCTTATTTCCATCCTTCTTTGACCAGGTGATAATGATGTATTTGGGCTTATTCCTCCTATGACAGATGGGCTTATTTCTTTGTATTTTCCTTTCTTAGTGCCAAGTTGAATCTACATGATATGGATACTATCCTAGGGGGAGTAAGACTTGAGCTTGTTAGAGTCTTTAGGGCTACTAATTCTATCCTCCTCTAGGTAGACAAAGTTTTCCTCTGAGTTTATATAATTTTCACTCATAATTAGCTGCACCTCACTCCCCCCTCAAAACATCCCCCCTTTTAATAAGAAGGTATATTAGGCCCTTGTAGAGGAGATAATTTTTTTGGTTTTCTTGAAATTCTAACAATGTGCTTTCTAGGGACATCAAAAGGAAATATGGGAGGCTAGTTTTGTGTCCCCTAAAATGATTTAACAATAGGAAATAGTGAGAGAAGATAAGGGTAGACTTACCTTCGAATTAATTCATAATATAGACACACACATTAAGCCACCTTTTTGGCAAGTTTAGCCTTGAAAAACCCTTTTTTAATTTTTATTACGACATCCATTTTGAAAAAGGTCTACATCAGTTCTAATTTCTTGTTTTTATCCTTGAATTTCTTTACACTTTCACAGCTCATGCCCATAACTTTTGTTGACCAATTTTGACCTCCAAATCAAAAAGAGTCAAAACTTATAGTTTTAAAGTTTTTCATAGGGATCTCCAAGCTTGTATATGGTCACCTAGGTCTTGTAATGGCCTTATAGTGGTCAGTTAAATCGTTGATTAACATTATTTAAGGTTTGGTCTCTTATGTACTTGTATAGACTTCAAAGGTCATTCATGAGCTAATGTTGTTTTTTATGTGTGGTCAATGTTTCATCATTGTGATGAGTCATAATATGAGTTGTGTCATATCTTCAAGGTTATATAGTCATGCATTAGTCTCCCACCATGTTTATTATGCACCACAAGGTCTTTAAGTCACTTTCTAAGCCAATTTGAAGAATGGTACATACTTTTAAAAAATTCAAACATTCCAAGAGATATTATAATGCATATGGTTTCAAAAGGTGGTCAGAGTCAGATAAACTTGCATTCTAACATCCAAAGATAGATAATCATTCAAAAGAAATAAGTTTTAAGTCACTTGTACAGCCAAGAGGATCCACCTTTAGGTGAAAATATGTATAACCATGTATTTTAAACTTATCCACATTAAAAATGAACTTACACAGGTGTTGAGAAGTCAACATATGCATAAAAAGAGTCAAAAGACCAGTTGAGCTCTTCACCAACTCAAGAAGGCTAGAAGTTTATGTTTATTTCATGAACATACAAAGGAGTTGGGTCAAATTATACTAGGCATAGGAGGGACCCCTCATGGGATTAATATTCATGTAAATATTTTAGGGTTTAAGGGGCTGAGTTATATGAACCATCGCTAACAAGAGAGGTAGTCAAAAACACCTAGTAAACCCCATAGGCTCATGTTTTACACAAATTTCATGTAGTTTAAATCTCATTAAAGCATGAAAAGTGTTTTAGGAGGTCTGTATAGGTATGCATAACCATTATACATTTGTTTCCATTAGATTGGCATGTGTGAGTGCTATAAGAGGAGCCTTCATGAAGGAGATGTCACGGGTCTACACTTGAAGTTTTGAAGGATTATATAGGGTTCAAGGCATATAAGTGATGGTTAAATGTTTTATATCATCTTTTTATATCATTTAATATTCTCCAATATGACTGGTCATTTTATACACAACCCTCTAAAAAGCATTCATGTTCTTAGCCAATTGTACTATGCATAGACTACTTGCATAAAAGTGGTTTGTGAAGGTTTAATAATACACTATAAAATGAATATGAGGGTATTGACCTCATAATAAATATTATTAGTAATTAATAAGTGATCTTAGGCTCAAAAATATCAAACTAGTCACCATTTAAGGCCTAAAACATGAAAAATGTAGACCTATAGGTCTACAAACCTGTAGGTCTCTTTTCATGAGAAACACATTGAAATGTGTAGTAATAACTGAGTTTTAAAATATATAAGGTAAAGTGAATGAAATTTTTCACCACTTGGATATGTCTAATATCAATGGAGAAGGTGTGACCTCAAAGACCAATGCTCAAGTCACCCAATCACCACCTATAGGCAGAATAACAAATTTGAGTAGTTTGAAGCTTTTAATCAGCATGGAGAAGATCTAAAAATGTACATGTGAGATATAGATATTAAAAATACCTATTTAATTATGTTCTAAACCTCATAGTAATCTCATGTGATGACCAAATACATTGAGAAAATGAGAATCCAAACATGCTTGTTATAGGTAGGACATGATAGAGAATATGTATGGTCAAGAGGTTAGAAAGTGATAATAAGCTTGAAGAGAATTAGGTTTGAATATGAATGATTCCTTAATGAAATTAAATTAATATCAATGTATCAATAATCTAGATAAAGAAGGCTAGGTTTCAAAGCTCAATACTGAAAAGACTCTCAGCCATCACCTACAACCATCTTTTGAGTAGGTATAAGACATGCACATGGTCAAACTAAAGATGCAAAATCATTCAAAATGTTTTAGAGATTAAAAATAGGAATTATAAACTCTCAACACTATAATAAATATCATTTAATGTTTAAGGATTTGTAATATATGTCTTAAACTCCAAAAATGCAATCAAAACTCAAATGACGACTTACAAGTTTGCTTAAGTAACTTAGGTTGGTTTCAAAATTGAGAAGAGATACATAAAATATGAATTGGAGTTTAGGTAAATAAAGAAATTAAATATAATCACTAAAATTCAAAAAAACCAAAAAGAAGATCAGAGAGATAGTGATCTAAATAAACTCACTTTAACTCGATAGGGACACAGTCAATTTGCCTCCTACAATCTTGCCTTGTCAAGTGAGGACGCCTACTTGGTTTGAGAGAGAAGAGATCATTGGGAAAAATCAAATCACATGGGAATGATCTTATAATGTTAGTATTATTACATATTATCTTTATAGTAGAAAAAAATGGTGCAAATGTTGATAGGTTTTTTATGCTTAGTAAGCTTAAGATCACACACACAGGCCTATTTGTACAACCATGAGAAAATAGGTTTGTTGAGGTTAAAGCGAGAACTTGAAGACATTAATAAGTTTTAAAAATATGGAACAAATCCTATAGGGGAATCCATAAGCAGATCAAGACAAGAAAAGTGATTAGGCTTATAAAACCTTTTTGAGTTTGTCTAAGTGCATAACTACATTTTAAGACCAATATTCTCTTGTTCAGTGTGACCCTAACCTTGTGCATGGGGTATAATGGTTTTAGGGATGGTTAATGGGTATATATAATTAAATATTTTGGCATTAGTTGGTTTAGATCTGTAATCTTTATGAATAATGGTTAAGACTGCAAACCACTCTCTAATGGCATAGCAGAGACCCGAAGAACACTTTCTCAAGCTTAGATCTATATAGATAATTTTCATGGGAACTCAATCACTTAGGAGTAGGTGAGGACACTTTTTCAATTGAATTTTGGGTCATTGGTTCAGGAGTTAAGGCCCTAGGGTTTATGAACAATCGTTAAGAACTTGAATTACTTTAAACCCTCCTAAAACCCTAATAGGAACCTGATGAGAGAGATTGGCTTCTGTAGTGTCTAAAATGGGTTTTATTTTTCTTTAAACCAGCTGAAAATCATGTAGCATGCCAAGGATGTCCTCAAATTGACACTTGTTTTTACTTGCACCTATATAGACATAATAAATGTTATGTTTTTGTAAAGATTTGAGTTCAAAATAAGGTTGTTGACCTCATGGATAGATGAAAATCATTGGGTAGGATGAATTTAGGTGTTTTATACATTTTAAATTCTAAAATTCCATACATATCACCCTCAAAGTGATCCTATAGGTCTGATTGTTGAAGGCAATGTGAAAAGGGTTTGTGAAAGGCTAGGTTTTTAGGCCATTTCATGGTTCACCTATCTACACAAGGTCTACAAAGCCCAAATTTGGCATGTATCATGGTTATAGTATGGGTAAAGTTAATAAAACACGTACTAGAAGTTTCACATGTGTGGGAGGACTATGGAGAAAAATCTTAGTTTCTAGGCCAAGAGACCTAATTGAGGCCTAATTAGAGAAAAAGATTAGGTGAATATGTACACTTTCACTTGGTTTTAAGTAATTAAATTTGGAATGAATATGTAATGGCATAATGGGTACTCAAAAATAACCTTATTTTTCCAATATACTCCTTACATTCTTCCACACAAGCAACTTTGTGTGTTTTCAAGGTTACAAGGAATTGACGGCTAATGAGAGCTTAAGGTCTAAAATGAGGTCTTGGTGAATTTTTCATGGATTCAAATGAGTTGTATTAGGTTTTATAATATATTAATATTCATTTCATGGATATATATTACATTCGTTAGGATGAAATCAAGATTTAACACTTGTAATCAAGGATAGGCATAGTAGACAAATGGGATTCAAGACACCTAAGGACTTATATGATGATTGTCAATGAAATTTTAGTATAAGAGATTTTTAAAATGCATGTTAGGTGTCAAAGAGGAAGTTTTAATTCATTTTATGGTGATTTGATGATTAAAAAACCCATTTGTCACTCTTCACATGCCAAGATGGGTAGTTTTGAGTGAATGATGAACCATTGAACTCTCCTCCACCAAGTCCTTTGAAATTGATGATCAGAAAATTAAAACACATGTCAAAGAAGAGTTTATGGGACCATTACACAATTTATTTATTTTTTGTAACTGGCTCACTCATTAATTACTCTTTCCCACACCTCTTCTCTCTCTGTCTTCCTCCTTTATATATGCTACCTTTTTGGCATTTGTAATCTATCCATATATTGGTATGGTGAAGCCTTACTAAATTGAATACTAATTTGCCTTTGGAATAAAGGTTCAAATTGGTTTTATTTTTCTCAAGTCTAGCATAAATATATGAATTAGTTTTGTTGTTTAATGATGAGTGATAGTTCTCTTTTTGTGCATTCATCTATCTCTCCCATGCTTTGTATGGGCAATATACCTTCTAATAGGTTATATGATGTGTAGCTGGTAGATTTTTGTGATTTTAAGTGCAAGGAGGATTGTTAGTGCCCATTATTAGGCCTATTAGTCATCCACCTTGAAAATTACATTGCATTCTACCTTCATATTGAAGCATTTTTTTATGAGAACCTTGGATTTTGAGATCAGTATTGTAGCTACTTTCCTTAGCACAGGTTCAAGTAAGTTGTGGAGTTTACATTGGTGCATCACTTCCATTAGAGTAGTTTTTAACCTCATTCCATCCCTTTTCCTTCAAATCAAGTAGGTTAGTGATTAGTCTTAGGTGTTATACATGGGAGCTAGCCCATGATCTAGAGAGTCACCTCTTAGAATTGTTACCCACATCATATGAGGTGTTTCCATGTTATTCTAAATTTGAGGAGGCTTATGTAGCAATCCTTAGGGTGAAAATTTTGATCATAACAATTTTGGCATGCCTGGTGGGACTCATGGTCCAAGAAGTTGTTTAAGATGTATGCTAATCTTGATAAATTTGAAGTTCTAGTAGCTTCTTTCATACAATATCTGGTGACTCCAATAATTGTTGGCTCTTGATTACAGACTAGTCCCTAATTTCATGCCTAACATAAGCACAATGTCCTTTAATAAAGACATTCCTTTTGAATTTTTAGAGTTTCCTTACTATTCAATTAGATAAAAAAGGTTTGCTAACACTCATCCATATTTAAAGAAATCCTTTGCTGCTCACATACCTATTATAAGACTCTTATTAGGTTCAATTTGTAAGATGGTAGCACTAAGGAACCTACCTTTTGTTGCCTTCAATGGACATAGTCCTCTATCACTTGCTCAATATTATCCTATGTCAGCCCTCAAAAGTGTGCTTTCTTATATAGGAGAATCTTCCATTACTCTTATTGAACACATAAAGAACATTGCCAAAATTTTTGACATACATAACATCACTGAAGAGAATGTTGCTATTAGGTTGTTCACTATTTATTTTAAGGAAATGACCCTTGATTGGTATGGTACTTTGGTTCACAACTCTATCACTTCATAAGACCAATTGGGTGACACTTTGAGGAGGAGATTTGAATACAAGAGTGACCACTTGTCTTTGACTGAGTAACTAACTACTATAAAGAGAGCTCCTCAATAAACAACAAAAAATTTGAAAACATTATTTCAAAAGACATGGGATAGGATCCCAATATTTTTAAGGCCTACTGCACATCATGATTTTCTCTATTATCTCAAGGCTTTCAATAGTGACATATCTATGATGATTCAATCCACAGGAGGGGATACACTACCTAATGCCTATGAGACTACTATAAGGGCTAATAATTGCCTTATACAGGTTAGGAAGATCTCTTCTAGACCCTTATGCCTTTATTTTTTGATGTGCAAACTCTTATACCCACTATTTCTCTAATTCCCACACCTAAGCGTAAATGAACCACCTTTAATAAGCCGAGTAAATCAAATGATGCATATGTGGTAAAGTCTCTTAGAGAAGAGTTTAAAACCTCAAAAGGAAACAAAAAAAGTAATTATAGAGATCCTGTTAAGGTTATTATTAACCACATGAGCCCTATCAGTCTTATCAAGGTCTTAAACCATCTTTTCAAGGTCACTCTCAAGGACAAGGGTAGTTAACTAAAATAAAACAATACAATTTTCAAAATTATAATGTTCCTTATAATTCAAAATATTTTGTACCTATCCAAATCAACCTTCTAAAAGATAATGGAGAGTAGTTTCTATGGGATCAGACTCATGATCCATCTATCTATGCAAATGAGACATCCAACCAAACTTTTATGGCACAATGGGGAACAATGCCTATTATGACTAAAAAAGAGATGCCTAGTGGAGGAGAAATTAATGGAGAGAGAATGCTTAATCTAAGGATAATTTTATGAATTACCTTCAATAATATTCATGTGCATTCAATTACCAAGGTAATTTAAACATAGGCTCAAATACTATAACTATAAACACAAGGTCAAAGAAAAGAGCAGTTGAAGAAGTACAAGGGATAACTCATGGTCCAAGTATGAAATTTCCAACATCCTAAGGGTAAGATGTGTTAAATAAAACCATAATTACTCAAGAAAATTAGATATTTTATAAGGCTAAAGCTCATTCTTTGCATCAAGTAACACAAGGTCTTGATAGTGCTATGGATACTAAAGGGCATGACAAGGTTGGTAGCTCCCCTATAACCATTGTTGAATAAATAAAGAAGGTTCATGTAAGAATATCAATGTGGGAATAATTTCATTCCTAGACAAAGATATATTCTCCAAAATGAGCTCTCCAAATTCAATGCAACACCTAGGTAGCCTGTGAAATAGGGGCAATTTTGAAAACTATATTGAAGAATAATGATGGGCAACTAACTAACACTAAAAAAAAGAAAATAAACTCCTTTATACATTTTTGTTATCATTGGAGACTCATTGGTTCATAATTTCTTGATTTTTAGTGGAGCAAGCATCTTGGTCATGCTAAAGCAAGTAGTTGATAAGCTAAATTTGAAGTATGAACCAAACTCTAAGGGGGTGTTATAATTAGAGGGATCAACTACCAAAATAGTTGGTATCATCAAGGGTTTATAATTGAATATTCATGCTTGTCCTCCATTCTCTATCTCTCAAGATATTATAGTTGTGGATGTACCACCTCACTTTGATCTTTGTTTGTCAAGGGATATTATTGCTAAGATTGGTGGATATTTAAATTTAGATTGGTCTTATATGACATTTAGGACTAGGTATGGTGCTAAGTTTAATTAAGTCTAGACATTTGGCAAAGTTTCATGTGGAGCCTTATGTGGCGAACACATCTAACATGAATTTCACTATTATTGATGATGGAGACCAAAACAATAACCAAAAACCAATTTTATCTCTTGATGGCATACTTGAACTTTTCTTAGATTAATGGGGGATAGAGAACCATGAGTTTGATCCTTTCAAAAAATATTGAAGAAACCAGTCTAGGAGTCTATTGCATGTGTGAAGAAGGAGAAACCATAACAACCCTTTCAAATCCCAGTGAAAGTGAAGAAGGAACATAGTAATTGTTCTTTGATGGTTCAAGGAGAAAAAATGGAGTAGGGGTAGGTATAATGCTTGTTTCTCCTTTTAAGGAGAAATATTTCTTTGCTATTAGGTTCCAATTTGGCTACTCTTCCAACACAACATAATATGAGGGACTTGTTCATGGCCTCAAATGGGCAAGGAAGAAAGGTATAATACCATTATAAGCATATGAAAATAATGAAATAGTATTACAACAGGTTAGAGGGTAAAATGCTAACAAAAATCCATTGTTGAAGGATATAAACATAGGATTTAGGATCTCATTGAAGACTTTGAAGCCTTCAACTTGAAATCAATCCTAAGAGAGATGAATTAATATATTGATATATTGGTAGTAGTAGGGGCTCATTTTGACATCCCAAATGATCTAAAAAATGGGAAGCATCAATCACATGTAAAGGTATTGGTTAGACCATCTATCCCATATAGCAATGTAAGTTGACAAGTCTTTGATGGTGGTAAGTAGATTACATCTTTTCTATGTGAAGAAGCTAAGTTTTCTTCAAAGCATCAAGCCAAATTTCAACAATAATATGGTGACCAAATAGTGTGGTTATAGTCCAATAAGCTCCCTAAGACAATTGGTGACCCTTAAAAGCATCTTCAATGAGAAGATCAAGTGAGAAAGGAAAAGGTATGCATGTTTGTAAGTGAGGAACATTTTGAAAGAGTTACAATCTTAAAATATAAACTCCTCAAGTTAGGAAAGGTATGTACTAAGGTTGAGAAACCTGCCTTTGTTGAATTATGTAGAGAATTTTTAGATGTCTTTGCATGGGATTATGGTGACCTCAAGGGATTTGACCCTAGTGTAGCTCAGCACACCATTGAGCTATACCTGAGTGTAAGACTAGTGAGATAAAATCAAAGACCCATAAATCCCAAGATTGAAGTTTTGATGTAGAAGGAAATAATCAAGTTGATTGAATCAAACATCATATTCCCTATTAAGCATTGTTCATGGGTTGCTAATATAGTTCCTATAAGGAAGAAGAGTGGGGAAATCAGGTTGTGTGTTGATTTTAGTGATTTAAATAGAGTGTCTTCAAAGGATCATCATCCTCTACCATCAATGGAACAAATACTTCAAATGGTTATAGGGTTTGAACATTTCTCACTCTTGGATGGATATTCAGGTTATAGCCAAGTCTTGGTTAAAGAAAAGGACCAATGTAAAGTTGACTTTACAACCACATAGGGCACCTACACCTACAAGAAGATGCCTTTTGGACTTTCTAATGTAGGAGATACCTTTCAAAAATCCATAGACATGGAATTCTAAGGTTTGACTAACAAGATGGTGCTAGTGTACCTTGATGATATGAATCTTTTTTCAAAAGATGTTAGTGACCATTTGGCTCATCTAAGATTGATTTTTGAAAAGTGTAGGCAATTTAGGATATATTTGAACCCCTAAAAATGTGTTTTTATAGTCCATGAGGGAAAGATACTAGGACACATTGTCTCAAAGGAAGGGCTAACCATAAACCATGAAAGAGTGAAAGTTATCTTAGCCCTGTCTCTACCATTGCATAAGAAGGGAATGCAAAGTTTCCTTGGAAAAATGAGATTAATTATAAGGTTTATGCTTGGTTTTACCAACCTTGTAAAACCTTTGATATCCATGCTAAAGAAGCATCAAACATTCAACTAGACTAAAAAAGGGAGAAATAATTTTGAGGCTATAAAACAAGCTATAACACAAGCACCTACCTTGATAAATCCTAACTTCTCCAAGGACTTATTTTTGTATGATTTATCCAATATTGATGCCATATCTTCCATGTTAATGTAACAAAACAATCAAGGTGATGAGAAACCCATTGCATTCTTTAGTTAATCGCTTGAAGGTTATGAAGAGAAGTGTACTCTTGTAAAGAAATAAGTCTTGGTAGTCATAATAAGATTGAAAAAGTTTAGACATGTGGTCTCAAACAACAAGATAAACATCATGGTATCCCACCCAAGTGTCAAAGACTTCTTTCTTAATAAGGACTTGAATGAGAAGAGGGCAGGTTGGATTACTAAAGGGATGGAATATGATGTAGATATTAAGGTCACCAAAATAGTACGAGGAAAAGGCCTATGTGAGCACTTAGCATGTGATCTTAAAGATAATAAATAAGTAGCTTTGATACTACAAGATAAGCCCCAAGTATCAACAACTTCACATGCTACAAGATGGATACAAAACATGACAACGTTCTTGCAAATAGGTAAGTGCCCAACTAGCTTAGATAAGTCAAAGAAGAGATAATTTAGAATTTAATCTATACCCTATGTTCTTGTAGATGGGGTCTTTTTCAAAAAATATCTTAATGGTAAGTTTCTTAGATGTGTTGAGATTGAGTAAATAGGCATAATTTTGGAGTAATTTCATGATGGGCTCATAGGAGGCCACTTTTATCCTAAAATTAAAACATCAAAGATAATGAGAGTAGGCTACTATTGGCCTAACCTCTTCAAGGACTCTTATGCATGGTTAAGAAGGTGTGTAAAGTTTGCTTTCATCATTGGAAAGCAAAGGTTAGAAATTACCTCTCAATCCCATCCAAGTTGTCCAACCATTCATGTAATGGGGGCTTGATTTTATAGGTGTGATTAATCCTCCCTCAAGTACAGGTCACAAATGAATACTCATAGCCACTGATTATTTTACAAGGTGGGTAGAGGTAGTAGCCCTTAAAGAAGCTAATGAAAAATTAGTCCTTGATTTTTATGAGATCATAGTGACTAGGTTTGGAGCACCATCAAACATCATATCTGATAATGCATTAGCATTAATGGGTGAAAAATAAGTGAATGGGTAAATTAGCATGACATATATCTAATTACCTCTTCTAATTATCATAATGGGCTTAAAAAGTCTACAAATAAGAACATGATCAAGATCATTAAGAGGATGATTGATGACAATCTGAAGACTTGACATATAAGGTTGAGGATAACCTTATGGGATGATAGGGTCACTCCTAAGTGGGATGTGGGTAACTCACCATACATGCATGTGTATGGTGGAGAAGCCAAATTGCCTATTTCTCTTGAGATGCCTACCTCGGAGTTAGCACATCAGCTAGAACTAATAGATAATAATCCTATGAAGGTAAGGATGGTAGAATTGATGGAACTAGAAGAGAAGAGAGATGAAACCATACATAGTTTGGAGTACCACTAAGCCCAAATTAATAAATAATTTGATAAGAGAGATATTGTAAGAAAATCATAATAAGGTGATCTTGTTTTAAAGTGGGATGAGGATAGGGCTACGCCTAGTAAACACATAAAATTTGATACATCATGGAGTGGGAACTATTTGATCATTGGCTACAAGGAACATAATGCCTTTTAACTATCTAGACTCAATGGAGAAGACTTAAATATCCCATTCAATGGGATACACTTGAATCCTTTCTACTAAGGTTAGTTTTATGTTTTGTACATAGTTGCATGGTGTGTTGGTTTTCCATAAGTACCTGGAATAAGTGTTTTGTGTGAGTTTGTTGTTGTGTGGTTTTTCCTAAATGCCTTTGGAATATTGTGTTGTTTATTGATTTGTGGTGTGGTGTGAGTTTGAATATTAAAGAGTTATATCAATTTTAGATTGAAACATAAGAGTGACTCCATTGCCCAATATAAGGATAAGGCCATTGATCTATTAGCATTGCATGCATGTTACCCTTGTGAATCACCAAAATTTTGACTAATTTTGAACCCCAAATAAAACAGAGTCAGCCCCTATAGTTTGAAACTTTTTAATAGGGATCTACAAGCTTGTATATGGTCACTTAGGTCTTGTAATGCTCTTTTAGTGGTCAATTAAATCCTTGATTATCATTGTTTATTGTTTGGTCTCTTGTATACTTGTATAGATTTCAAATGTCATTCATGAGCTAATGTTGTTTTCATGTGTGGTCAAGTTTTTATCATTTTTATGAGTCATAATATGAGTTGAGTCATATATTTAAGGTCATATAGTCATGCATTAGTCTCCCACCATGTTTGTTATGCACCCCAAGGTCTTTAAGTCACTTTCTAAGCCAATTTGAAGAATGGTACATACTTTTCAAAAGAAAAAATATTCCAAGAGATATTATAATGTGTATGGTGTTAGAAAGAGGTCATATGATGGTTAGAGTTAGATAAACTTGTGGTTTAACATCCAAAGATAGAGAATCATTCAAGAGAAAACAAATTTAAGTCACGTGTATGACCAAGAGCATCCACCTTCAGGTGAAAATCTGTATAACAGTGTATTTTCAACTTATCCACATTAAAAATAAGCTTAAATAGGTGTTGATAGGTCAATGAATGTATAAAAATAGTCAGAAGACCAATTGAGCTCTTCACAAGATGAGGAAGGCCAAAAGTTTATGATTATTTCATGAACATAAAAAAGAGTTGGGTAAAATGATCCTATGCATAGAAGGAACCCATCATGGGCTTAATATTCATGAAAATATTTTAGGGTTTAAGGGGCTAAGTTGTTTAAACCATTGCTAACAAGATAAGCAATAAAAAATACCCAGTAAATCCCATAGGCTCATGTTTTACACTAATTTGATACACTTTTAAGATCATTGAAGCATGCTGAGTGTTTTAGGAGGTTTGTATAAGTATGCACAATCATTATACATTTTTTTCCATCATATTGGCACATGTGAACATTAGGTGCTACAAGAGGAACCTCTATGAGGGAGATGTCATATGTTTACACTTAAAGTTTTGAAGGATTTTACAGGGTTCAAGGCATATAAGTGATGGTTAAATGTTTTTTATCATCTTCCCATATCATTTTATATTCTCCAACATAACTTGTCATTTCGTACATAGCCCTCCAAAAAGCATTCATGTTCTTAGCCAATTGTACTGTATATAGATTGCTTGCATAAAAGTGGTTTATGAAGGTTTAATCCTACCCTATCAAAGTTATATGAGGGTTTTTACCTCATGATAAATGTGATGAGTGATGACTAAATGATCTCAATCTCAAGGAGATCAAGATAATCACCATTCAAGGCCTAAAACATGAAAAATGTAGACCTACAGGTTTGCAGACTTATAGGTCTCTTTTCATGAGAAACACATTGAAATGTGTACTAAGAAATGAGTTTTAAAATATAAAATGTGAAGGCAATGTAGTGTTTCAAAACTTGGATAGGTCTAATATTAATAGAGAAGGTGTGACCTAAAAGACCAACGCTCAAGGCACCCAATCACTACTTAACATGCATAATAGCAAATTTGAGTAGTTTGAAGCTTTAAGTTAGCATGGATAAGATCTAAAAATGTACGTGTCAGATATAGATATAAAATATATCTATTCAAATAGAGTCTAAACCTCGTAATAATCTCATGTGATGACCAAATACATTGAGAAAATGAGAACCTAAACATGCCTGTTATAGGCAGGACATGAGAGAGAATATGTATGGTCAAGAGGTTAGAAAGTGATTATAAGCTTGTAGAGAATTAAGTTTGAATATGAAGGATTCATAAATGAAATTTCAGTACTATAAAATTATCAATAATCTATATAAAGAAGGCCATGTTTCATAGCTCAATACTCAAAGGATTCTTAACCATCACCTATGACCATCTCTTGAGCAGGTATAAGACACATGTATGGTCAAACTAAAGATCCAAGATCATTAAAAATGTTGTATAGATTAAAAAGAGGACCAATAAACTCTCAAAACTTTAATGAAGATAATTAAATTTTTATATATTTTGGTTTCAAACTTGAGAAGAGGGTAAAATACATAACAGAGGAATTGGAGTTTAGGTGAATAAATAAATTAAATAATATCACTATAAGTCAAATAAACCTAAAATAATATTAGAGAGATAATGATTAAAAAAAAACTCACTTTAACTTTGCAGGCACACAATCAATTTGGCTCCTATAGGTCTGCTTCATCAAGTGAAGATGCCTACTTGGTTTTAGAGATAAGAGATCATTGGGAAAAATAAAAATCACATGGTAATGATATTATAATGTTAGTATGACTCCATATGAGCAACAAAAATGGTGAAAATATTGATAGGTCTATTTAGGCCTAGTAAGCTTAAGATCACACACATAGGCCTATGTGTATAACCATGATAAAAGTGGTTTTTTGAGGGTAAATTGAGAGCCTAAATACATTTATAAGTTTAAAAAATATTGTACAAACCCTAGAGGGGAATCCATAAATAGCGCAAGACAATAAAAGTGGCAATTAGGCGTATAAGACCTTCTCAAGTCCTTCTAAGTGTATGATTGAAGTTCAAGACCAAGATTATCTTGCTTAGTGTGACCCTGACCTTGTGAATGGGGTCCAATGGTTTTAAATTATGGTGAAGGGGTCTCTATACTTCAATATTGTGTCATTATTTGTTGGTTTAGATCTCTAACCTTAATGAACCATGGTTAAGACTGTAAACCATTTTCCAATGACATAGTAGAGACCCAAAGAGCACTTTCTCAAGCTCAAATCTGTATAATAAAAGTTACATGGGAACCTAAGAACCTATGGTTAATATAGGACACTTGTGTACTTGAATTTTATGGCATTTATTTAGGAGTTAAGGCCATAGGGTTTATGGACAATCGTTAAGAACCTGAACTACTTTATACCCTCCTAAAACCCTAATAGGAACCCAATGAGAGATATTGAATTATAAAGTGACTAAAATGGATTTTATTTCTCTTTAAACCACTTGAACATCATTAATAACTTCAGGTAGGTCCTCACCATGACACTTGTTTGTACTTGCACCTGTATTAATGTAATAAATGCTATGTTTTTGTAAATATTTAAGCTCAAAACAAGGTTGTTGACCTCATGAATAGATGAAAACCATTAGGGAGGATGAATTTAGGTGTCTTATACCATTTAAAGTACAAAAATACATACATATCACCTTAAAAGTGCTCCTAAAAGTGTGATTGTTGAAGGCAGTGTGAAAAGGGCTTGTGAAAGGCTAGGTTTTTGGGCCATTTCATGGTTCACCTATCTACACAAGGTCTATGAAGCCCAAATTTTTTCATGGATAATGGTTATAGGTTGGGTAAAGTTAATAAAACACTTACTTGGAAGTTCACATGTGTGGGAGGTATGTGGAGCAAAATCTTAGTTTCTAGGCCTAGAGACCTAATTGAGGCCTAGTTGGAGAGAGAGATCACGTGAATAAATACACTTCCACTTGGTTTTAAGTCATGAAATTTGTCATGAATCTACAAGGGAATACTGGGTACTAAAAAATACCCTTATTTTTTAAGATCATTCATACATTCTTCCATACAAGGAGCTTTGTGTGTTTTCAGAGCTACAAAGAATTGACGGCGAATGAGAGCTTAAGGTGCAAAATGAGGTCTTGATGAGTGTTTGGTGGATTAAAATGAGTTGTGTTAGGTTTTATAAGATATGAAAATGGATTTAACGGAGATATATTGCATTGGTAAGTATGAAATCAATATTTCACTCTTGCAAGCAAGGAGAGGCGTAGTAGAAAAATGGGATTCAAGACACCTAAGGAGTTATGTGATGATTGTCACTGAAATATCAATATAAGAGAGTTTTCAAATGCATGTTAGGTTTAAAATATGAATTTTGAAGGAATTTCATGGTGAAATAATTATTAAGAAACCCATTTTTCACTCTTCACATGCCAAGATGGGTAATTTTGAGTGAATGATGAACCATTGAACTCTCCTACGCCAACTCCTTTGAAATTGATGATCAAAAAATGAAAAACATGTAAAAGAAGAGTTTATAGGAATTTTAGACAACTAATTTCTTGTTTTTAATAGGATCTTGGATGATAAACACTCATTAATTACTCTTTCCCATGCCTCTTCTCTCTCCCTCTCTTCATCCTCTATATATATTGCCTTTTTGGCATTTGTAATATATATACATATTGGTATGGTGAAGCCCTATTGAATTGAATATTGATTTACCTTTGGAATAAAGATTCAAATTGGTTTTAGTTTTTTCAAGTCTTGCATAAGTGTATGAATTAGTTTTGTTTTTGAATGATAAGTGATAGTTCTCTTTCCTTGCATTCATCTATCTCTCTCATGCTTTGTGTGGGTAATATACCTTCTAGCAGGTCATATGATGTGTGGTTGGTAGATTTGTGTGATTTTAAGTGTAAGGAAGATTATCAATGCCCATTATCAGGCCTATTAGTCATCCACCTTGAAAACTACATTGCATTCTACCTTCATATTGAAGCATTTTGTTAGGAAAATCTTGGATTTTGAGATCGATTTTGTAGTTGCTTTCCATAGTGCAGGTTCGAGTAAGTTGTGGAGTTTACATTAGTGCATCTCCTCCATGATATTAGTGTTTAATATTAGTCATTCCCTTTTATTTAAAAACAAGTAGGTTAGTGATTAGGCTTATGTGTTGTACATGGGAGGTAGCCCATAATCTAGAGATTCACCTCTTAGAATTGTTACCCATAACACATGAGGTGTTTCGATGTTATTCAAAATTTGAGGAGGCTTGTGTATCCCTCCTTAGGGTGAAAATTTGGGTGATAAAAACTTCAATAATAAACACTTTTATGATTTCAATCTTCAGTTCATACATACAAACCATGTGTTGATCCCAACAAAGGATAAAGTCATTGGACAACTTTACGTTGTGCCCAAAAATTTGTTACATGAAATCAAATAGCCCTCCATTTTATAGCCTTCTCCAAACTCTCAGGTTACTTTGAGCTTTATCATAAGAAATGGGATCCTTTCTATCTCTATCCCCACCATGTTTGTTTCTTTTACCCCCAAAGGTTCTAGAGCTAGTTGTAGAGATTCAATTTTCATGTAGACAATGTTTGGGCTTTGAAATTGGAAATACAAAAGCTGATGACACACTTTGTTTCTCCAATAGGGACTGTGAGATCCTTCTATTGGAATATGTAATCATTGATCAGAGTGTGATATAAATCCTATTCATTTGAAATAATAGTTCACACATGTGACATAGTCCTATGCAACTTAATAAATGATGTTTGAATAATTATGAATCAACTCAACTAAGTATAGGGGGAGGTTGATAGTCTCATGCCAAATGACAAGTTAGGGGTTCTTAACTCTTAGGTTAGCAAACCAATTCATGAACATGTTTCCTTCTCTAAAGATATGACCTATGGACACCTTGTTAAAAAGGTGAAGTAGACCTGTGGCATCATTGATCATATGTTTGATGGTATGGGAAGGAACCACTTTGACCTAAAAAGCATTTAATATCTTAAGGGATTCCAATTCGAGAATAAAATTCTCAATGTTTGATTGGGTTACAACTTGAATACCCTAAAGCACTATTTTTGCCTTTGACACATGGTTAGTTTGGAACCCTAGAGGTCCTACATAAATGATCATAACAACCCCATCAGATTCCCTGATAACTCCTCTTCCCCTTACTTTCCCTGGGTTACCCTTCGAATCCCTGTATTAATTTACATGTTCTTAGTGGGTTTAATTACTTTTTGGATTTTCTTGTCTCATCCCTACATGTTTTTTATTTGAATATCATGTGTTTAGACTTATTTTTATCTAAAACAAGGTGTTATGCTTCTTGTTAGGCCCTCCTATCCTTGTTTATCTAGGCTTGACATCTTTCTTTTCTTCCCTTTTTAAAGTTTCTTCTTTCATTTGAGCTTTGTGTGCTTTATTTTCAACACATTATACCTTTTCATTTGTCTTTATTTCTATAGAAATTTGCAATAAATAAATAAGTACTACATTTAGAATTCAGTCTTGCATCCTTATTCCCAAGTTTTTAAAGCATTGGCTCCATTCGTTCTATTCATTATATTTATTAAGAGGCATTTTTTGTACCTTTTTTAGTTGTATCATGTCACCCTCCTATGTATTATCTTATTGACATTTGTTTCCATTTATTTCTTTTTCTCCTGAGTCTTGTCTGAGCCTTGGTGGTATCACCCTTCTCTTTCTGCATTGTTAGTCTTATATTTATGTGGTAACCTTTGTGTTATCTCCATTGGTGGCATTTTTACTCCAACTATTGCATTTAGTTTTGTAATAGTTCATTAATGTAGTTTTGAATTTTTTTTAGCTCGGCATTTTATTGCTTTCATAAGATAGGCATTATCATTTATCTGTAGTTTTTTCTTCTGACAATTTCTTGTTAACCTTTTTTTTTCCTACTGTTACAACGTGTTCTTTGATAGCTTCCTCTGGACACTTGACACAATCATTTATGCTATCAATATTATTTATTCATTGGCACAACTTTCTAAGTGTGTGTGTGTGTGTGTAAACCATAAAAACTCTTGTTAAAGATCTCATATTAGCTTTGGTATCCATCTATGTTTATGGTGTAAACACGAGGGATTTTATTTTTTAACTTAAAATATTTAATATATATCTAATATTTTCAAATACTTCTCAAGGGACCTCATGAGTTAAGTGTTTTTATTCAATAAGTGACACAAAAACCTTTTTTATTATCCATATTTCCATCAAAATCAAAACAAAAATTACTCTTATCAAGCGAAATGAAAAAAATTGACATTTGTATAATTTGTAAGCTTTATTTCTTTTGGCACTAAGTGTTTAATCCTAAAAATGTTTGTTTTCTAGGTTGAGGTTACCTAGATAATCATTAAAGGGGTATATATAAATGAATAAGCACAAGGGTGATAATCGGATCTACAACATGGCAATTGGGTGCTAAACTTAGGTATAAACATACACTAAATTTGTTATGCTAAAAATAGGAAGTACGACTATGATAGATATAGAAATAACAAATAAGTAATGTAATTACCTTGTTTTGATGTTAATGCAGTTATGGATCTAGAACAAACAAGAAGCAGATTAGAAGATGATTCTATAATAGTTGTCAGATTCTAGATTGGATGCTTCTAAAATTGCAAACACTAATGTTAGCTTAGGATGGTTGTATTGATGCTACTATCTAAACTCAAAGCAAAAGTCCTATATGTAAACCTACTAGAAAAGGAAACAACCACCTGGATTCTTCTACATTTATATTCACCTTTACTCTGATGCATTCAATTTTGTGTCATGGACTATCACTCCTCATAAATTTTCAAAACCCTAGTTATTCATCTTTATACATTACCTTAGAAAAAAATGGGTCAGTGGGCACACAATTTAGAGCTAAACCTAAAGGCCCCTCTATCAATAAGCACTTCATACATATCCAATACTTTGAAGAGGGCCTCAGACTGATGTAATTCTTCCCTACATGTTGGCTTGTGTGTGAATCATGTAATATGTGATAAGCAAGTACAATAATGACCTCACTTGTAACTTGGTAAATATAGATCTTGGGATACTCCTTTAATAATTTAGACCTGTATATGTGTTGTGCCTATGATTGATATGGAAATAAGAGAAAATAGGAAAGCTTCACTTAATTGAATTCTTAATAGAATTCCTTTTGTAAGTTACCTGGTGAGTAGGTAAGAAGTTTATAGGTGATGAATGAATGAGGGTTGATCTTATATTTATATCAATCTATTTAGATAATTAACTTGCATTAAAGCACTTAGGTTGAATATTTACAAATTTGATTACTTTAGAGCACTAGACACTTGCATCAGGTCAGGACACTAGCATCAATGCAGGTGTCTATCCTAAACATTAGTGTTTAGGGAGAAGGAAAGTAGGTACATAATCAAAACTTATAGATGTGGAAGATAAGTAAGTTTTAAGCATTTTGGGCAATATAGAAGGCCAGGGTCATCAACATAATGTTAATCAGACTAAGAGATAGGCCAAGGGGCATAAGATGGAGTAGATTCAAAACTTTAGATAACAGGAAAGGTATAGAACTAAGAGGAATAACCAAGGTCTAATTTTTCCACGTGTACAAGACTGAGGTGATATATAATTAAAAATAATGTCTACATTTACCCTCCTTTAGTCTAGTAATGAAATTTATAGTTTAAAGGAAAATAATGTGTACTTGAGTGTGTATAACACACCTTATCTTTATGTGAGCCCAGCTTGATTGCTTTGCTTGTAACTAACCTGCAACCAAGATCATATTATAGTGTATAATTAGTGACTATAATCTAGAATTGAAAGTATTGAAAAATTGAAATTGAAAGAGCAAGGTTTAGGAGTACACTTGTGTGTCAATGTAATTATTTTGCCTATTGGCAAGTTTATTTTTTAAAAGATGTATTATTATAAAGCTTTAAAACTGATATCAAGACAAATATATAAGTCTATAAAGTGCATATATCTAAGGAGAGAGAGAGAGAGAGAGAGAGAGAGAGAGAGAGAGAGAGAGAGAGAGAGAGAGAGAGAGAGAGAGAGAGAGAGAGAGAGAGAGAGAGAGAGAGTGGTTGGCATTTCCCAAACATTGGCAAAAAGGCAAGTTTCCACCTAACAATCAAGATTAGCTCAACCATGCAGCCCAATTATACTTATAACTTGGTAAGGATGAATGATACAATCAAGTAAAACTTCAAAACTTGGTAATATTGAGAGATTTAATAACCTCAACCATGCCAAAAGTGAACCATCTTTTACAATAGATTGGCTTAATATAGTATGTAAAAGTTTTCCCTGGTATTAGTACATAAAAGTCCATGATATGGTAATAATCCATAGCAGAGTTTTTAAATATGAAACTAATTTGGATTTTGTAATATTAGGCACACATTGCATAGCATATGCACCTTAGATATGTCTCATGTTGAAACTGTGTATAACAATGGTACCAATGTATAGAATTTTATCATAACTGTGAATCTAAATTATCTAACTATGTTTTTTATCCAGTTCAAAAATTGTGTAAGTGTGGAGAACATGCTTCCAAAGCATACCCCCACTATACATGGAGAAACTTGAAAAATGAAATAAGTTCCAATGTGGAGAACATGTTTCCAAAACATGCCCCCATTATAATCTAGAGATGCTGAATACTGGATAAGTGTGAAAAACATGATTTGAAAGTATGCCCCCATTAAATCCAAAAACTATGAATGTGTGGAAGCCATTCCTATATGACATGCCCCTACTAAATCTAAAAACTGATATAAGTACCACATATTGAGTAAGTGTGGAGAACATGATTTCAAAGCATGATCTGACTAAATCTAAAACTATGCCAAATGTGAAGAACATGTCTCTATGACATGCCCCCACTGATATGCCCCCCATTTTGAGAGAGGGAAGAATAAAAAATAGTAGTTACTTCACCTTAAAAGGATAAGATAATTGTATAATCCGTGAATGTAACCATGTAGGATATATAAGGAACATTTCTAGGTAAATTTATCAATGAAGCACATAGAATATTATGATCACATGAAGGCATAAGATGCATGATAAGGATCATGGAAACATCTAGATGATAATATTACAAGCTCAACAAGAAAATTAAGCACACACACAAGAGCACTCAAAATCAAGTCAAAAGGCAATGGTCCTAGGAGACTTACAAACAAGGGGCATGTTCAAATGCCACACAATTGAAGGGACATGAATCAATCAAATGTATACAAAAGTAATAATAACATATTCAAATGTTTATACAATAATCAATGATAGATTCAAATGTTAGAGAAAGCACACATAGGCACAATATCTGCAAATAAAGGAACATATTCAAATGCTCAAACAAACAAGACAATATCAAGGCAAGACACTCAAGGAAGTGCATAAAGGAAAGCATAAGAAACTATCATGAACATGTCATAATAGCCCATGGATCAAATGTGTTAACAAAAAATATCAAGTGCATAGCATGTCAAGTACCTTGTGAAAGATATAATCATGGATAAAGGCATGTGTAAGTACATAAATGAGCTCAAAACATGATAATGTAGAATGACCATATAATGAGATAACATGGAAGTATCATGATCATAGAGGTGGATGACCTTAATGTCTATATGACATTAGTAGAGGGAAGGCCTAACATCCAAAATAGGAATAGGTCATATATTTGTGTATACTTGTATCACACTCAAGTAGAATCATGCCACATATGTGTATGTATACATAATTGATATGCCATCTATTAACATGGAACTAACACATAGATGCCAATGAGCCAATAAAATATGTAGGTGTCAAAAGTATATTTGGATTTTTGAATGTTTTTGATTTTTTGGGGTATTCTAGAATGTTTGAAAGGGAAAGGCTCTCTTATGATCCCACCCAAAGGGTGATCATAAATATCTCCCCACTATGAACTTGGTGTAATAATTTGGTGACACTACCCAGGAACATGCATAGGTGCAATATTTATCACTCTACTATCTGTGATGCTCTATCTATGGATAATAAGACTTTGTGGTCTTGGATAAATAGTAGGGGTAATATGAGTAGGGGTTCATGGAACTCATCATTGAGTGCTTTGTGGTTTCTTTGGAATAGAAGTAATAAAAACATGTGTAGGTGCTTTGGATATCTACACATGGTGCAAAATAGATGAGGATTTTGTGGAATCCACTGTATGTCTCTGATGTAATGGTCTCTCAAGTACTAGCCACATAGTAAAGGGGATTGCCCGTTGCTTACCCCTTTGTGGTGGATTAAACATAGTAGGTTTGATAGTTAGCTACTGGGTATAAGTTTATCCTATTCAAGAGGATGTTCATATTAATTATGGAAACTATAATTACCCATTTGGCATGAATGTATTTAACACACCCATGCACTATAAAAGGTAGTGTTGAAAAAGTATGCAACCACTTGGATGCTTCTGGGTTTGTCTTTGGCTTCACTCTTGTGCATTCATATATGGGTCATGAATTTTCACTCCTCATAAATTTGTAAAATGCTAGTTATTCATCTTCATAATGACCTTAGGTAAAAATGGGTTAGCAGGCATATGGTGTTGAGCTGACCCCAAAAAACCCTCTGCCAATGAGCACTGCCTACATAGCCAATACTTTGAATAGGGCCTCAGAATGATGTAGTTATCCTCTACATGTTGACTTGTGTGTGAATTGTGTCATATGTGATAAGCAAGTACAATAGTAACCTAACTTGTAACTTATAAAATATAGCTCTTGGGCTATTTTTTTAGTGCTTCAGACCTATAGATGTGTTGTCCCTATGAATGATACAAAAATAAGAGAAAATAGGGAAGCTTTGAATAATTGAATTCTTGATAGAATGATTTTTTTAAGTTACTTGATGAGTAGGTAATAAGTTTCTAAGTGGAAAATGAATGAGGCTTGATATTATATTTATATTAATCCCTTTAGATAAATAACTCACATTAAAACACTTAGGCCAACCATTAGGATATGTTTCATTTGTAAATTGGATGACTTTAGGGCACTTAACACTTGCATCAAGTTAGGACATTAACATTGATATAGGTGTCTATCCCTAATGTTAGTGTCTAGGTAGCATGAAAGTAGGTAAAAACTCAAAACTTACATAGTTGGAAGATAAGCATGTTTTAAGCATATTAGGCAAGATAGAAGGCCTGCGTCATCAATATAAAACTAGTTAGACTAAGAGATAGGCTAAGGGGCACAATATATAGCATATGTGATACTTTGAAAAGTGAGAAAGGTCCAAAAATGAGAGGAACAACCAAGGTCTGAGTTTGCCAAGTGTGCAATATTAAAGTGTTGTATAATTTAGAAATAGTGTCTACACTAAGTTACTTTTTAAACCATTTAAAAGGTTACCTGTTTGTCTACATGATTATATAGTTTCTTCACCAATTTTTTTTAATACTTTACCAATTAATTATCCATATTTTTTCCCTTCATAAAATAGTTTTATCGTTGTTTTTGGTGTTATTATCCCTCATTTATGCAACTTTTTAAAGTGCATCGGTGTTTTATTTGCATCTTTGATTTTTGTGGTGGTGAGTATTTATGGCATAATGATTCATTTATTTATTGAATTTAAACTTACCTAGATCAATTACTAGTTATAGAAATCACACATGTAACATATTTTAACCTTTAAACATTTGGTGTGAATTGTGGAGGGTAAGGAAACAAAACTTGATGAAAACACCTCTGATAAATTCATAGGAAAATGCAAGTGAAAAATGAAGAAGCCTTAGGTTTTATTAGTATCACTATGACTCCCGCATTGCACGTGCACATTTATGGTTGTATTATTGATTTTGTTGTTTGGGTAAAACTTAAATTTGTTTATGTTGTGAATGAATCTAAGAAAATTCAAAATCAAGATCAACTTTCAGATTTAAATTATAATGATTTTAAAATAATAGATGATTTTTTGACAAAAGTTCATTCCTTAAATTCTTAAGTGTCTAGTGCAGGTGTTAAAATTTTAGATTTACATTTAATTCATATGGTTATGAAAAAGTGATTTCCTAAACATTTTCAATAATTCATCACAAATGTTCAATCTCAACTAGCTATTTCTACTTTAGCCACTCAATTGAATTTTGGTCTATTTTGTATTTTTTTATGTTAAGAATAAAAAAATTTACTTCAATTTGGTAGTATTAAGGAAAATGAACATGTATTTGTGTCCAAACACTAACATAAGAACAAAAATAATTCTAAGTCTCATAATGCAAATGAAAAAATCAAACACAAGTCTAACTCAAAATTGAAGAAAAAGCTAGAATGTAAGTATTGTAATGAGGACAATCATGATGAGATCATTGCTTTTGCAAACAATGATACATTATAAATGATAAGCTAAAAGCAAATACTACTTCTACTGATTATTTCATTTTTTGATTTTGTGTTTTTGATAAGCTTTTAACTTTGAATTATTTGTTTTCCTTCATTTTGTGCTTACTTCTTTTATTGTAAGTTGTCAATATCACATGCCTTCTATGAGTTTTTTCATTAATGCATAATTTTTTGAATAAGATTTTAAAATACAATTTGCATATAGTTTTTCATTATGTTTTGATTAACTTCCATTTGACTATGCAGGATTTAACACTCTGGAAGTTATCTCTTTCCTCTTATTAGATCTACTTTTATCAAAAGTTTGTAGATCATATGAAATGTTTGTTATTTAACCCAAAGATTGGTGTTAGATTTTATGTTTTGCAAGTTATAGTGGATCATTTGTGTTGTCTCCTTATTTTTTTGGTCTTAGTTACACATTGTATTGATCTTATTTTGTGATGAGGATTCCTGGGATATTTTCGGTGATCACATCTACACCTTAACAAGTTTATTGGAAACATCTATGCTCTTATTCTTTCTTTTCTCAAACCATTATAATTTTAATTCCTCTTGAAGGAAGTTGTAATCAATGGGGAGTATTATATAATGCCACCTCCCTTCTTTGTCTTATGTTTTTCCCTCTTTTATAACGTTGAAATAAAGCTTAATGGGGAGTGTTGAAGATTACTTTTTATTTTGGGTTCACTTTATTATCTTAAGTCAATTTAGGTGTGTGCAGGTTTATATATTATGTAAATTTTATAAATCACATAATCTAGATTTTATGAGGTGTCAAACCTTTTTTTTCCCTTTTAAAGGTAATCTTGGATTTCATGTATGCAAGATAAAAAAACAAGCTTAATTGTGCACTCAAATTCTAGATGTTTGGCTGAGAAAGCTGATGTAATGGATAGTTGATACAACATAACTAAAGATTGGGTTGATTATTTGGTGGGATGGGATTTAGAATGATAAGTGGTAAAGTATGTTTGTGATGAAACCAAAAGAATCATGCTACATTACATTGTTCATTAATAACATCTAATTGAGTAGAAACATAACTTCAAGGTCCCTCAGTATGGTGATGACGAGGAGGCAAAGCTCTTGATCAATGTTGGGAATGCTAAGGTGGGAATAATTTGGTTGGATGAATCAGGGAATTTGGTCAAATATATTATATTGGCTATTCCCTATCAATTCCATATAAAAGTTTGAATTATATATGATGAGGCTAGACCCGAAGAGAAGAAAGGGGATGGAGATGAGAATCTAGGCATGAAACACATTGTATTAATGACCTCAATTTTAGGGGAGGATGATGATGGGTAGATCATGGATTTTATATTATTTATATAGGGTAATAAGAGTGTTGACAATGATATGGGGGATAAGTTTATAATTGAAAACCTCAATTCTAAGTTCATCACTAATATTTGATTGAGTGTTGATAGTAGGACCTACTGCTCAAGGAGTAATAGATAAGTGTAAGAGCTTGTTCTGAAGGTGATATTTGGTTAGAATTTTTGTCATGTTATAAGCAAGGTTTTAAGAATGCTTGTGGTCACTAGTACAAGGCTTTGGTTGTTGATTTTTTTTTGGTTTTTGGTAATGTTTTGACTAAAAAGAAATATAATTAATTGATAAAAGTCAATAAATTAAAGTAGATAATGAGTATATGGAAATTAATTAAAGAATGATTTTTTTAGGTATTTTTCAATTCACTTTTTAATACATGAAATACTAGAAAGCAAATGAAGAGCTAATTTAATACTAAAAAGGGAAGAAAAGTATTAAGTTCCCCTTAGAAAGGAGATAAATTCAATTCTAGGCTAATAATGTAAGTGCTGGTTTATAGATTTTCTTGGTGAAAACCAAATGAAGTTATTTTTGTGTTTTAGAATTATAGATGAATGATTATAGTATGAAAACTATGATTAACTAATATGAAAATAAGTACAAAATCATATCTAGATCCTAAGTAGCAATACTACCAAGTATCTGAATATTCCTTTGCATATGTAAGTTAGAACTAGTTTTTAGTGTTTCTAGGTGAATGCACACTAAGTTTAAATGATTTATATGAAATGAAAGTAAATATATAATTTTTAATTTCATAATTTAATAAACTAAAGAAAAAACTTTGAATTTACTCAAATAAGAAAAATCAACACCAATATAACACTTTTTATTCTCTTAGTTTTGGCTAGAGTTTTTTACTTGCTAGTGTGTTTGTTTGTGCATGAACAAGAAATTATTTTAAACTAAAAATTTGATTGTTTTCAAAGATTAAAATGTTTGGTTTTGTTTTCTAATATTTACCTAAATACAAATGTATATGATTTGAAAGGATCTATTGTATGGCTACAAACAATAAATAAACTAACTAATGTTTTTGGTGTTAAGTTAGGAAGAGAGAAGATTTTTTTCCTATCTATTTTCATTTTCAAAATAGGTGTGATGCTAGGAATTTGATGATGGGTCAAGTGTTAGTATCAAAATGAAAACAAACACACTAACAAAGATTAACACCTCCATGCCTAGATCATAGGGGAAACTTGGTGAACAAATAACAAATGAAAAAGCTCAAATAAAACGTAAAGAAACTTACAAATTTTCCTTGCCTTCCTTGAATGTTCCAAATGATGTGTTCATTAGCTTGCTTAGATTGTGCTCAAGAATTCTTCATCAATGGGGTTTGACTATCTCCATCTCTTATTAACACCATGGTTGGCATAGCTTTAGCTTTGATGTGGCTTGAAAATAGCTTGATTTGGCTCAATTTTGGCATTATAACACTAAGTATTTGCTTCGTGCCCTAAATCCTGCATTATAACTCTACTATTTTCAAGCTCTCCAAATGAAGAGCTATAGGCTTGCTTTTATAGGCTTTGAAATGACTTGTAATGAGTTAAATCCTAACCTTGGTTGGATTAGTTAACCCCAGTAGGGTTAAAAGGTGTCAAATGGTCATGATTAACATGGAATAAACATGTGTGGGATATTTTCCAAATATGACAACTCACAAAAGGTGATGATGAAAACCTAGGATATTCATTAATTTTTGCATTTCCCTTTTTGATAATTCATTTAATTGATCACAGATGAATTCAATTAGTATTTGATTAGGATTTGTATGTTAATTAATTCTTTCTAGGTATTTACAATGTTTGAGATTTTGATTTAATTCAATGTGTGCATTTGACTCATTTATTGATTTTTAGGCCAATTGATTTAATTGCATGTTATGAAGCCACAATCAAAGCATTTAGAAATTATTAAGCTAGATGTTCAATGATTGGTAATAATTGGTCTAAATTTGGGTATAAAGCCATTGGTGACCAATTTTAGATGTCTACCTTTTCCCCCTATTTGGGAAAGTGCTGCAAGATGTAAGCATAGTAACATATTTTCAAAGAATAAAATGGTATTATTGTGCTTATGACTTCAATGGTGATGAATGAACTATAGCTTCCTCCTTGAAGGAGTGGTTGGTAAATAGTCCCTCAAAAAAAGGAAATGAATGGACCAAATAAATGAAAATGATGGGGTGAGAACATAGTGATTTGCCCAAAGTTGGTCAAAATCACTGAGAATGCAAGTGGGATGGTGTACAATGGTTTGCCCAAAGGTGGTTATAAACATTGTACCCCGATAGTGGAAAATATGGTATGATAACACAATGATTTATCCAAAGACAGTTATAATCATTGAGAATATGAAGTTACCGTAGTTAGGATAGACAAATAGGATAAAAACATACCCCAGTTAGGCAAAAGAAAGTGAATGATTTACCCAAAGGTGGTTATAATCATTAACCCTCAAATTGGTGATAACACAATGAAATGCCCAAAGGCGATTAGAATCATTGAGAATGCAGATTGGATGGTGTATAATGGTTTGTCCAAAGATGGTTATAAGCATTGTACCCTTATTATGACAAGCAAGATTGATGGTTGATGATTGAAAACATGATGATGACAACTTGATACAGAGGATAAAGATGAATTGGGACAACCTACTAGTAGGGAGATGCTCATCCAAACTAACAAAGGTTGAAATTCTTTCATTTTTTAATTACTTTATTTGGGATATGATTGAGATTATTTTTGGTACTGATACCAAGGAGATATCGATGTTGCATTATTGTGTAGACTTTTTGAGGCTGCTTTTTGTTGTAGTATGTGACAATTGGCATCATGATAGAATACCATGAAGACTTGGCTAAAATATGCATAAGGACTAACTCCCATGATCCAATACTTATTTTAAAATAATACACCAATGATAAAGACCATAATGACAATTCTAATGGTTGAATATAGATGGATTCAAGAATAATGCACAAGGAATCACCCAATAAATGCACATAGAATGAATCAAGGTAAAAGTACTTAAAGCAAACAAATAAACAAACAAACAAAAAGAAGAAAAAAAACAATGGTCAATCACAATGTTAGTATAAACACTACGACACAAACAAGATGATGAACATTGCCCCTAGAAAAATAGGCAACAATGAAACACACAAACAAGATGGGAGAGTAGAAGAAGAGGAAGAGGGTGGCCGAGTTATCTCCATATGCACTAGACAAGTGGATGTTACTTACATAGTTATATGGATTATATATCCAAGAAAACTTTAGGCTGAATGTAGTTCTCCTAGGATATGGGATAGAAGAAAATGATGATGATAAAAAACAAACATGATGGATGTGATGGATGAATAGAAATGAACTCACAAAATGACAAGAATGTGGGATAAAAGGACAAAAAGGAAGAAGAAACTAAGTGACAAGTAATTTCTTGTGATTTAGTAAGGGTTCCTAGAATCCTTAAGGTAAAGAACTGGTCAATATTTTTATTTTTTCTAAATTGATTTTAAATGTTTTTGGAATTTTGAGCATCTCAGCTCGATCGAGAATGATGAGATATTAAATGGTACAAGCTTGTAAAATGGAAGAGTGTATGGAAAAGGGGGATTGAGATAACCTCAACATGTATTAAGCATGAACCACATAGTCCCAAAATAGCCTTAGTTCATAGTAGTTCCACCTTACAATAGAGGAATCTGATCAATGTAGTAGTCAATTCAAACAAAATAGGAAAAGTTAGCACAATGGCACAATATAATATAGGAATGGCTAGTTGGTACATCAAGACACAATAAACAAATATTACCCCTAGTTTGCCCATAGGCAATTATAACTATGATACAATGACTCGATCGATGATGCTAATTTTCCCATAGGTAATTATAATTAGTAGAAAGACTAGTGAGACACTAATTTTCCCCTGTAGGTGGATACAATTAGGCTCACATAAATAAACATGATTAGAATGAACAAGAAATAAAAGATGCAACTGCCAGAACTTATGTCTTACTACTCCAAAATACTACCTCTATCTAAAATTATTGAATAAATATTGAAACTAATCTAACTCTTCATGTTGAACGTGAAACCAATGGATGAACCAAGGTCAAATGAGCTAAGATCGGATGGATCAAAACATGCTTTGGTTGATAAAATGGAATGGTAGAATGGGTAAGTGATAGGATGGTAGGATGATATAAAAATATGGTATAAAAAAGAATGTTGATAATATGGTACAACTTGAAATGGTCCTCATAGAAAATAAACTAAATGTCACTCAAATGTAGTACCGCTTGAGGTGTATAATGTTCATAGGCTCATCAAGTTCATCTTCATTTAGTGTGGTGAGCTTTTATGCTCCTATCTCACAGTCTACAACAATGATGCAAGGACCAACCCAATTGGATTTAAACTTGCCTTCATGTTTTTTTTGGTTGTGGTATTCTTTTGGTTCTCTTTGAGGACAAGATCACCAAGCTCAAAGCCTCTATGTTTCACATGTTGATTGTATTGGACACAAAATCAATTTTGATATGCTTGAATGTTATTCATTGCATCCATGTATTTTTCATCAAGTAACTCTAGCTCTTACGGGTGAGCTAATCAATAATCTTCATCATCTAGGACATGCTTCAAAGTGATGCATAATGAAGGTAACTCGACCTCAATGAGAATAATGGCTTCAGTACCATAAATAAGTGAGTATGGAGTGGATATTATTGGTGTGTGGTGATTGGTATGGTATGCCCAGAGGGCATAGAATATCTGAAGGTGCCAATTGTGACTAACATGATTGACAATCTTTTTAAGGATGTTGATAATGGTTTTATTTGATGCTTCAGCTTGGCTATTACCTTGAAGGTAATATGCCATGGAGAAATGATGTGTGATTTTATATTCAATAAATAATTTTTCAACATCCTTATTCTTGAAAGATCCTCCATTATCAGCTATAATGTCGAAAGGGATACTGTAGCGACATATGAGTTGGTTGAAGATGAATTTGAAAATTTAATTTCTAGTCATGTAAGTGAGGGATATAGCTTCAACCCACTTAATCAAATATTTAGTGGTGGTAAGGAATGTTTATGGCTATCTGATGAGGTGGGGTTTATCTTCCCAATGAGATCGAGGCCCCATATAGCAAATGGCCATGGTGTCAACATTGGTTTCAAATTCTTGGATGGGGCATGAATTAGATTAACATGCCTTTGACACTTATCACATTTTTTTACATATGCAATTGCATTTGCATTTATTGTTGGCCAATAATAACTAATACGCAAGATATTTTTTGATAAGACTACCAAACTAGTGTGGGCTCCACATACCCCTTTGTGAATTTATCATAGTGCTAGTGTAGATTCTGATAAAGGTAAATAATGAAGCAAAGTTCCATGGAAACTATGATAGTATAGGGTTGGTCCAATTAAGGTATAACATTGGGCATTGTGGATGAAGGCTTTGGTTTTTTTATAGGAAACGTCAGGTGGAAAAACATAGTCATATAGGTAAGTGTATAGGTCTGAATACCAATTAGATATGGGACCAACAATATCATAAATCATTATGATAGTTGAAGGTTCACGAGCTGACGCTATTAAATTTTTTATGATAAATTGGTATTCCTTGGTTGTATCTATTTTTTGAATGAGAGGTTTAATGGTAGCCATGGCATCTACTATTCTATTACTAGCCCTTGGTATATATTCAGACTGGATGTCAATAATTTTTTACTTGAGAGTGTCAACCATGGCCTTGTAGGGAACCAACTTGTCATCTTTGGTCTGAAAATGGTATGTAACCTGATTGATGATTAACTAAGAATCACCATAAACCTTCGATAATGTATGCTATATTATACTACCTATTGAAGCCCTACTACAAGTGATTCATATTTAAACATGTTATTGGTACAAGGAAAGCTAATTATGAATGACTTAGGGATTAGATCCCCTATGGTGTTTTAAACAAAAGCCCTAACCCCAATCCATGTGTTGTGAATGAACCATCAAAATATAGCTTCTAGTTCTACCCCTCAAGAGGTTTTTCAATGATGGTCATGATGGATTATCAAGAAATTATAATTTGAGTGTATCTATGTCTGTAAAGGGTGATTTAGCAAGGGGATTTGTAAGAACTTGCCCCTTGATGGCTTTTTGGTTCACATATTATATTTCAAACTCACTGAGAAACATGATCCATTTGTCCATGTGGCCTTATAGTGCTATTTTGGATAGTAGATACTTGAGCGGATCTAATTTTGAAATAACCATGGTCTTATTGTTCAACATGTGATGTCATAGTTTTTGAGCTACAAAGACCATGGTTTAATAGGCTTTTTATATGGGCGTATAATTATGTTCATATGCTACTAGTGTACAACTTAAATAATACACTATATGCTTTTTTTCATTATCATTATGTTGAGCTAGAAGTGCCCCTAGGGCATTATTGATAGCTGATAGATATAATAAAAATGACTTTCCTTGAATGGGAGGCAATAAAACTAGTATATTTGTAAGATAGTCTTTTAGCTATTGAAAAGTTTTTTGACAATCATCATCCTAAAGAAATGTTACACCCTTCTTCAGTAGGTGTGTAAATGGGTGACACTAATCAACCAATTGAGATATGAAACATCTAATGGATTGGATTTTACCCTACAAACTACAGAGCTACTTTAAATTAGTTAGTGGTGACATCTCTATTATGGCTCATACTTTGGATATATCAAATTCTATGCCCCTACGAGACATAATGAAGCTAATGAATTCTCTTAATGTGATGCCAAAACATACTTCTTAGGGTTGAGCTTGACTTTGTATTCACATAGTTTCTCAAATATCCTCTTCAATGCTATTGGATGCTCAAACCTAGTCTTTGATTTGCCTAGTATGTCATCTACATAGTGTTCAATAATGTCATACATCATATTATGAAATATGACTATCATGGCTTTTTGATAGGTTTCCCCTAAATTCTTAATACTAAACATCATAACTTGATAACATAATGTCCTCCATGTAGTGGTGAACACTATTTGTGTTGGTTTTTAGGTGCTATTTGGATTTGATTGTATCCTGAGAATCCATCCATCAGTGAAAACATCTCATAACCCACTATTGAGTCAACAATCATGCCAATGTTTGGCAATAAAAAGTCATCCTTGGGGCAAGCTTGTTAATATCCCTAAAATCAATGTAGATTGTGATTCTTTTTGGCTTTTTACTGACTGGAACAACATTGGAAATCTATTTAGAGTATTCAATTGACCCGATACATCTCACTTCTAAGAGCTTTTCCAAATATTTCTTTACTAGTATAACAATATGAGGATGCATCTTACATAGCTTTTATTTCACAAGTTTGGCATTAGGATGTACCACAAGGTGGTGAACAACCAAGGCAGGGTCTAAACTAGGCATTTTAGAATATACCCATGCAAATATATATATAAATTCCATTAATAAGGTTGTAAGGACTTCAATCTCTTCCTTAGTGAGGGATGTGCCTAATTTAATCCATTTCAAGTCATCTATTATTTTGATGTTTACCTCTATTGTGTCTTCTACTAGAAGGGTCGAATCATCTTCAATAATAGTGGGCAAAGATTTGAACTATTTGACTATGTTAGAGGCCTCTATTAAGACTAGTTCTTCAAGTTCTCCTAGACATGATGAAACAAAATCTCCCAATTGGAGGGATGACCATGTAACAAATGTTGTTGGAAACTCCTGAATGATGCCATCAAATGCTTGTTGTTCTTCATGACTAAATTCAAACCCATAAGCAAATTCACCATCATTGGTATTCTAAATGATTTGATAAAAAACCTATTGATTTTCAATACTAAACTTTGACCCATAGACAAGTTTGTCATTAGTGTTTTCCTAGTCTATATTTGAATAAGGTTGGACACCCCCATCTGATGGCATCTAAAACAAGTTTTCACCACTAGACTGGCCATTTTCTTTACTTTTTACTTGGTCCAAAAGTTCCTCACATAGGTTTTCACTTTGGGACCTCAATGTTTTATTTATTTGATTTTAGATAAGGGTGTTCACTCGCTCTCTAAAATAGGCTTCAGGATCCATTTTTATTGAGAAACTTGATTTATGGTCTCCCAACAGAATATTGTCCCTAAGGCCTAGAAAATCACAAAAAGCTTCATCATTCTAAAACTCATCAATTGGAATGTTGGATTCTTGTTGGTCTCAGTCTATTAGTTGGGATAATATAATGGGAGTGGAGTATAAAAAATGACTGATCGAAGGGTACAAATGGTGTTATGGTCAAATAGGTTGGTTTGGGTTAAGTCATCGAATTGGATATGATCGAACTCTGCTTCACTGCTAACATTATCATCACTAGTTATTGATAATGGAACTCAAATAAGATATGTGGGGTCACCCCCAAGTAGTTTATATCTAAGTCCATAGGTTCCTTTATACTTAGTCATAAAAATGGGCTCAAGTATTCCCTGTTGATTTGCCCTGAGGCCTCCTCCTTCATAGTCTTGGTTCTCCATGATCTGATTAGGAATGGGATACTTTATATTCTTGTAATAATTAGCCAATTTATCATTATATAACCATGATTCATCTCCTTTGAGAGGGTCTTATTCTTGGTGAGAGGCTGGTATGAAAGTGACAGGTACTAAAACATACTAATGGCCTTTCCCCTTTCTTTGTCATTACATGAGTGGTTTGGATTTTGGTCTTCTAAATGACTTAGGGTTCTGTGGAAGCTTTGAAATGTGAAAGGCGTCATGTGTTAAATACTCTCCTAGTCCATTATTTGAGATAGTATAATGATTAGACATTTTAGGAGGTAGCACATGGGAAAGTGAATCAAGGGTTTTAGGGTCAATGTAGTTGGCCTTTGGTAAATCAATAAGTATTGCTTTCCCTTTGTCCTATTTGACAACTAGATTCATGAAAAAATGGTAGTTATAAATTTTAAACTCAACCTCTAAATGTTTACAATGCTCATATGGATGTAAATCTCTTAGAATACTAACTTCTATCCCTGAATGGGAGAACTTGATACACTGGTGAAATGTTGATGACACTGCATGAATCTTATGTAACCAAGGTCTACCCAAAATCATATTATATGACAAGTCGAGATCTAACACATGGTAAAGTGTATCATGGGTCAAGGGCCCAATGATAACTGACAAGTTGATGGTGCCTTGTGATTCTTGTTCTTCATTTTCATAGGATTTGATGGTGATTGTTTTTGCTTGGAGATTTTTTATCATGTACCTAATAAGCTTGATGAGCTTTAGAGACACTATTTTTAGACCTGATCCATTGTTTATGAGGACACATTTCACTTTGTGCCTCATTATGTAAAATTCAATGTATAATGGATTATTGTGCAATAGGCCAAAGGATAACATATTGCTTTGGTTGAAGGTTACTTGTTGGGCTAGAGCTAGGTGTCCAACCAAATCTTGAAATTTGTTAGGAGATATGTCATTTAGAACTGTGGATTGACCAAGAAACTCTATCAAGATGTTTTTGTGGATGGTTGATGTATGCAACAAATCTAAAATGTAGATTTGTGTTGGAATATTTTGTAATTATTCCAAAATGTCAAACATCTTTTCTTGGATAGTAGTAAATGGCTTGTTCAAAGGTAGAATGACTAGTTGGATGATGGGTGAAGTGGTGGATGGTTATGGGCTTGGTATGGTAATATTTGACTACCAAGTTATGATTGCATAATTAGGATAAGATATAGGAACATTGTTTCTAATAAAGGATGGTAGAGGGGGATCAGATATGATAAGTCTCAATTATTGATTCACTTATGCATGGTCACAAGATAATGATGAGTTATCAATAGAAGGTCCTAACATTGGGAATCCCTACTTATTGGTTTGCTTGTGTGTGGTCCCAGCTCAAGGAAGGATTACTAAAATGGTTTGGTTGATTTGGCATGATTAGCAATGGTCTTGTCTAATTGGTATTTGGTTTAGGATTAATGGAAATGGTGTTAATGTGACCTCCTACAATATGGCCTACAATTGAGTTATAGTCATGTGTAACTACATGGTAGGTCTCTTTGTTGTTCACACCATTTTGGCCTTGGTTCTATCAATTTTATTAGTTCAACCTTGGTTATTGATATTATTGTTATTGATGTTACACTGGTCATTGTCATTGTTGATTGTTATGTTGGGCAAAAAGATTTTGATAAATTTCAAGGCTCTAATTAGAGGTGGAAGCTCCATGATCCAATGTGATCTCTCCATTTTCTAACATATTCTAAATTACATGTCTAATTTGCACACAACACTACAAATTATGGCCATTAAACTGATGAAAATCATAGAATTGTTCTGGCTTGTATCAATTTGGCATGTCATCACCCTCATGAACTTGCTCTTTTGGAATGGGCCATCTAATCAAGTTAGCTATTGCAATTTTATGAAATACTAATTCAATGGGCTCTCTAAGGTTAGTAAAAGAATGATGAGTAAGTGTGTTTCTCCTTAGAGGAGGAGGGTTTTATAAAGGCATAGGTTGTTACATTTGTTACATTAGTTACACTGGTCTAGGTTGTTGCACTTGCTACATGTGCTATGAATACTAAAAAGACAACATAGGTAGAGTAGATGGTGATTGCACCATTTGGACATGTCATCACTCTGATACTCCATTCCCTATAACATTCTTGTTTTAATTGAATTACTTGAGATTGTCATTGTTATTGGCCTGCACCAATTATGATGCTTAAGTTTGAATTGGATGTTGATTTTGGCCACTATTCTAGTTTTGATTTTAGCCATTATTCTGATTTGATGAGGTTAGTTTAATGATCCCTTTGTTAATAAGGGCTCATTTAATCAGAAAACCTTTTTCAGTGATCTCTTTGAATGTGTGTGCACACTAGAGCTCTAAATTATAAGATATCTCACTGTGTAGATTCTTGGTAAACATAGTGGCTAATTACTTGTTTGATAGATTATGGGTGAATCAGCTTACAAGGGCTCTCCATTGATGCAACTAGCTTATAAAACTTTCACCAACTTTTTATTTTGCTTGTGTTAAATCTACCAATGAAGTCTCATGTTTGATATTATAAGAGAAGTGTTGTATGAATTTGTCTAAAAGATCATCAAAATAAGTTACTAAATTCTTGGGCAACTTCAAGAACCATTCTAATGCTTGCCATACTAGGCTTTGTGGAAAAATAAATAAAATGTAGTTGGTGTTATAGGCCATTGGTTGGCATGCAACAAAGAATTTTGTCAAATGGGCCTTGGGGTCACCTTTCCCATTATATTTTTTAAATTTTGGTGGTTTTTACCTTGGAGGAAATAGTATCTGCAAGTACTCCATGTTGAAAGGGTAAGAACATACATCATCTAACTTAAACTTTTTGGTCTATTTCTTTACTTGAATGAGGGCAATTGCATCCTTCATTTGTTGTAGTTCTTGTTTAAGAAAACTTGTGGGAACATTGGCCTAAGGTGATGGTTAAGAGATCACAAGTGAATTACTTTGACCAAGGTATGATGGAGGTATTTTATGGGGCATGTTGGATTTGCTAGGGAATGGACCAAGAATATGCATGCATTGGTTAGGGTATGATTATTGAAATTACACATACTACGATGTGATATTATGGTTGAGATTGGGTATATAGGCCTAATTTTAGGAATATTGAGGTTGGGATGGTGATATATAGCTGTAATGTGCCTATTGAGGTTGAATAGGGACATGCTATCGACTAATCATACTTGGCTAATGAAGAGGGACTTGTGAACCAAGACCATGTATTTGAACTTATGGCACATTTGGTATGAAAGGTAACTATTGCCTAAACGGTGCTTGAGAAACATTGTAACCTCTTGGTTGCATGAATCCCTATTGGGAAGTGGATTTATGTTAGATATTTTAATTCTATTGATGACCAATACTTACACATTGTTGATTAGACATCATTTGGTTTTGGATTAGCATGTTAGTCTACGATTGAAAAGGTATGTTCACTACTACCTGGTGAGGTGGAACATTAGTTTCCCCCTTTTGAGGTGGCAATATGTTTGGAATCTATTGCATGGGTATATCAGATTGTGCCTACTATTGTGGAATATTATTAATCACCTATTGGGGTGGAGTAAGATTCATCATATTTTATTGTGGCACAACACTGGTAGTTGGATAACTATTTAATCCTTGTTATTGGGTGCTAAAAGAAGCAATTGGTTGAAGATTAGTGGTAGTTGGCTGAGGTTGGGATGTAGAAACTCTTACTCCTTGAGTTTGAGAACCACTAATGGTGCTAGTTAAAGGCACATTTTGTTGTTGATAATTTGTTTGTGTATTAACACTACTTTTGTTTAAATTGGATGTTGCTTGCATGTTTTTCACTATGTTTTGCTCATTATTCTACATAGAAGTAGAAGACACTTCTTAGATATTGGGTGTTGAACATGTTCTCTAACAAAGTGTTTTATGTAAATGGGTTTAACCCTAATTTTCTTGGCTAGTCAACTCCATTAAAACTCCTATTGAAGGAGCTAAATCAATAAGAGGCTTGTTCATCATGGTCATATGATTAAAGTTACATGGTAGGTCTCGATATGTCTAGTATGTTGTTTGAATTTGAATGAAATGGTCCTCTATGAGACCTATTTATGTGATAAATATACAAGGATCTTGATATGGTATTGGTAATATGGCATTAGGGTTGCTAAAAGAGGTCTGATCATTATTCTAATAAGACATGTTATAAAGCCCTCTTGATAAACTTGGCAAATTGTCATGCCCTACCTCATAGTTTGATGGCATTGTAGCATAATAATGTTATTATTTTTGGATGTTTTCTACAACTATAAGTACACTATGTAAATATTGGGTCATATGTTCTTGGTCTTGCTCTATGTATGAAGGCATGCTAACCAAATAATTGGCCAAAGGATCTTGACTTTGTTCCCCTGTTTGAGTGTTGTATAGTGGATAGGAATCTGTCTCCCAAACAACATCATCTTCATAAGGGTTTTGAAAAAAATCTTCTTATGTGCTAAAATTTCCATATCCTGGATTGTACATAGTTCCACTACATGTATAGTGATCCATGGTCAAATCTATGACAAATGTTTCACAACAAGATGGATTAGAGTTTTACAAACTCTAAAAACCCATATCTAAAAAGATAAAGAGGTTCACACTTTATCTGACTTGGTCTAGGGTGGAGCTATATCTCCAAAAAAATTATGCAAAGACTTGGTAAAAGTAATATAACATCAAATGTCTAATGTTAAATGTTTTACACAAACAAGGTCAAGTAAAATGACCTAAAAAGAAGATGCCAAACTCTAATGTCCAAACGTGTTCCAAATAGGTATGAAATATGAAAGAGAAATGTTTTTAGCTATTTTTTCAAAATGTTGAGTCAAAATTTGGGCTTAAATAGGATGTGTCAGGACATTTGGCCAAATGTGACATCAAAAGCTAGACTCGAAACAAAGGATGATGATGATTAATCTAACAAATTTATAACAATTTGGCAAAGACTAGGCACTTGATTCTAGACATAAACATGATTTGACTAGTGTAAAACACTAAACAAAGACACTTTAAATATGGATTGATTTTATCAAACAAAGGCACAAAAAATAAAGTTTCTAGATCTGAGTAATCAATTAACCTAAGTTATGTAACCCAAAAGAGAAACATCTATGTATTAGCCTTTGTGTATCGAGGCCTAAACAAAAATCAATCAATATCTGGATCTAAACTTATAAAATTTAATCAAAGACTCAACTAAGGTAAACTAGGTTTTAATGATAACAATCTAGGCAAATTTGAACAACATGACTATGTTTAAACAAAGATCCAACAAGACACAAATGATTTTGCTCAAACAATGATAATTTAAACACAAGACAAGACAAGTCTTTTGTAATAATTTGGGTAGCCTAACAACATTAGCACTCCCAAAAGATGTGACAATGTTATGTTTCAAAGACTTTAAAGATATAAGATTTGAAATGTTTTGTGTATCATAATGTTACCTATCTTAGTCAAGTGCCACACTCAATGCTTTGACACAAAAGTTTTCTAAGTTAAATCAAGGTGTCAAACAGACAACATAGCACCTCCTCAAATAATGGAGTAATGTTAGACACAAGACTCATTCATGATGTGGTATAAACAAATTTTTTTAGATCTATCAAATTAAGCAATAAAAGAATAAATGTTATAATATAACTAAGTATATCATCCTAGATCCTATCAAGGTATGGCAAAGTGGGGTTAATTAAAACTTACAAGTTATGACTATCTAGATTGATCCCATGTGTACAAAATTTTATGTTTACACACAAGATAAGTATCATGTCAATTAGGTCTACATCAATTGACTTATTTTTAAAAGGTCTTTTCCTTTACAAAACCACTACATCCATCAATTGCTTTGTGTAGTGTGATGTCATGATTGATCATACATTTCAGGCTGGCTTGCCACTAACAGAGATGGTTTAACCACTCAAACCACCATCCCAATGGGACAATCATAATTTATATACCCTCATATGGAGAAGGATTGAAACACTTACAAGAGATGAATCCCCAAGTCAATGCTTCCCTAAAGAACTCATGAGAGGTAGTGACACCCCTTTCACAAGCAAAAAAGCATGAAAATAAAAGATGAGTATAAAAACTTTAAGGTTACTTTTATATCACCCAATACTATGTGAGTTTATGGAAAGCTTAGGAAACTTTATTTCTATAACTTGGACTAGGACTAAAATGCAATGGAAAGGTGATTTTGATCCCATGAGTTCCCTATAGGGGATGCGGGGAGAGAATACATGCACTATCCTTTTACAAAAACAAACAATCAACAAATACTTTACAAGCAATTAGTGAGTGAAGTTTGATTTTTAAGCACGAAATTGAATGTGACATTATTATTTACTATCCCCTTGGCTTAAGTGTGAAAAATTTAAAGAATATTTGCACAAATGACCAAATGAAGCAAGACCATCTAGTTCATTTTAAACCCAAAGTCCAAATGTGCAAGATGTATCCTAAGTTTGTTTTAAAACACCAATTTGAAATGTTCAAGATTTAAGATTTTATTTTAAGCACCAAAAATGAAATGTTTATAAGATTTAGCCAATCCTAGATTCATTTTAAACACCAATATCCAAATGTGTGCAAACTAACATGTTCGTTTTAGGACCCAACTTAAAATGTGCAAAGTTTGACTAATTCCTTTTAAAACCCAAAAAAAAATGTTTGATTAGTCTAAGCATGCAAATTTGGTATTCAAATTGATCCTTCAACCTAAAATTTCTAGATAATAACCACCTGATTTGAATCACTTTTGCTTTTGAGCAAATGATCTTTAAAAAGAGCTCTCAGGTTTTTAATAGGGAATGCACAGTGATCATGGATGGTTATAGATGATTGTTACTAGTTTCAAGGCAATTATGGTAGTTGGTTAATAGGTAACCATCATCAATTGATAAGAATTGATTTCAGGTGATTAATACCATTTTTGATCACCTATGAACCCAAAGGCAAAACCACAAAAGATAAACATGTTAAGTTAGGCCTTGGTCAGCATAAAGATCAAGAAAACCTACAAGGTTAAACCAAGTGAATGAATTTCAATGCCTTTGAAACCTAGAAGTCATAAATCTAAATGATGAAAATAATAAAAATCCAAGATTTATGAATGTTTTTCCCTTGAAACCCAACCATCGATGGTTCACATAGAATCAAGGTCGATTGGTTAGAACTATGGTCAGTTTAGACCAAGCCATCATCGATTGTACCTAACCATCATTGGTCTCTGTGTAAATATGAGAAGTAAACCAAAATCAAATCTAGCCAAACCAAGGTTATAAAATAAATTTGATAGAGTTTCAAGCATTAAAATGAAGGTTTAAATGATACATATTGATGTCCTTAGTACGTGGGATGATTTAGGTCCCATCGGGCATGCCATTTGTGATGCTAGGAATTTGATGATGGAGAGGAGGTTAGATCAAGTGTTAGTCTCAAAATGAAATCAAAATGAAAACAAATACACTAAAAAATCTTAACACCTCCCTGCCTATATCATAGGGGGAGCTTGGTGAACAAATAACAAATTAAAAAGGTTAACTAAAACATAAAGAAACTTACAAATTTTCCTTACCTTCCTTGAATGCTCTAAATGATGTGTTCATTGGCTTGCTCAGATTGTGCTCAAAAAGTCTTCATCAATGGGGTTTGGCTATCCCCATCTCCTCTTAGCACCATGGTTGGCTTGGCTTTAGATTTGATGTGGCTTGAAAATGGATTGGCTTGGCTCAATTTTGGTAATATAACACTATGTATTTGCTTCATGCCCTAAATCTTGCATTACAACTCTACTATGTTCCAAGCTCTCCAAATGAAGAGCTTTAGGCTTGCTTTTATAGGCTTTGAAATGATTTGGAATGAGTTAAATCCTAACCTTGGTTGGCTTAGTTAACCCCATTAGGGTTAAAAGGTGTCAAATGGTCATGATTAACATGGAATAAGCATGGGTGGGATATTTTCCAAAAATGACAACTCACGAAAGGTGATGATGAAAGCTTAGGATATTCATTGATTTTTGCATTTACCCTTTTGATAATTCATTTAATTGCTCATGGATGCATTCAATTAGGATTTTCATGTTAACTAATTATTTTTAGGTATTTACAATGTTTGAAATTTTTATTTAATTCAATGTTTGCATTTGACTCATTTAATTGATTTTTAGGCCAATTGATTTAATTGCATGTTATGAAGCCAAATTTGAGGCATTTAGAAATTCTTAAGCTAGATGTTCCATGATTGGTAAATAGTGGTCTAAATTCAGGTATAAATACATTGGTGGCCAATTTTAGATGTCTAAAATAGGCATATAATATAAGCAAGAAATGAAATTAATCTAATCTAATGAATAAATAAAGAAAACTAAAACTAGAAACCCCCAACCTGAACAAGATATAGACCAATTAGAAGCAAGAGATGTATCTATGAATATGGTATTTAATGTGCTAGATCCTCTATTAAAAATAATTATTGTGGGAACTCTCTCAATAATGTGAATGATAAAATAATAGTAATAAAGGGGGAATATGAGAGGAACATAACTCTAAACAAAATGACATATAATTGTGGTTGGTTAGTGCATTGACTATAAACATTTGGGTACAAATTTAATGACTTTCCTTGCTTGAAATTAAGTAGGATACACCAAAATGAATAAATTAAAATCTCAAGAGAAATGGTAAGCATGTCATCACTATATAAAGCTTCAAAACTTCAACCTCCAATTCAAATTTTTGGATCTAAAATTCATCTAAAAATAGAATACTTGTAGAAGAGGAATGAAAGTTGCGAGGGGGAGTTTAATTGAGTTGAATTGAGATTAAAACTTAGGAGAGACTTAAAATGATTAAAAATATAAGAGGAAGTGACTTGGGTCATCATGGAGGGAACTCAAGGTGACAATAAAAATAAATGCAATAAGAAGTATGTATAATATGTGAAAGCTCGAGTTCTAGAAGCCAAAATTAGAAGATGGATAAAAGGTGGCAGAACCACCCTTATTTGTAGGGGTGGTTACATAACCAATTGTATTTATGATAGAACCACCCTATATGGTGATATAAAAACTTTATAGTTATATATAACCTACTTGTTAATGATGGTTTTTAGGGTAGTTTGCTTGGGGTGGTTCTATAATGGCCCGTGGTAGTTTCATCACTGAAAGGGGTGGTTTCATCCTCAATGAAAGGTTTTTAAAACAAGCCAAAATAAGATGTAAAGGTAAATGAAAAGAGACTTTGAGAGGTACAAAATATAGATTGAGGTAAGGTAGGGACTATAATGTTAGAGAGAACCCACTTGAGCATAAATTAGGAGATAACTGCATCATCATTGGACATTATACAAAGAATGTCACACCATGTAAAGTTTGGGTGCATACATATTGCCCCTTAAAAATGATGCCATGTTATTAATTTATGAGGGTGTGATCCCAAGTATTAGCATGTGAAAGGGAAATAGGTGGTTATAAATACTTACCTTAGTTACATTAGTGGCATAATGAGGCTAACCGATATTCCATGCACCTTGTAAACAAAAAAGAGAATCAGCAAAAAATATACTATGTAATCAAATCATGGAGGAGAATAATTACCATTTATGTGGGGAAGATTATAATATTTGAATTATCTAATTGAGGGATGGAATCTAGCACCAAGTCATCATGTACCAACAAAACTTGAAAACATGCTACAAAAGATAAAAAGCCATTAAATTATTAGTTTTAAAGCATGAGTCATGAATTTTAATTATGAAAATAAGTGGTAATGAGAGAATATGCCAAAATTATAAAACTTTCAAACCAAAATGACTAGTTTGAGAGTTTATATATTCAAAAACTTTCCAAAAATAAATTCATTTCTGCATATCAACTTGTGAAATTTTGAGCTCTAGATTGCCTATGATGGTTTTGAGCGAGAGAGTAGTCAAAATAATGAACATGAGATGAGGATGGAGAATATACCAATGGTATGTGGAGTAGGGAAAGGCCAGGTAGGTTTCATTATTTTTTCCTCTTTTGCCCCAATTTTGAAAATTTACTTAAAACACACTAAAATTTTGATGATTTTTTTTGTTTTTTTTGTTTTCAATTTTAAAATGTTTGTGGGGAGGGATAGGTTAGGGATTTGTAAATTTTTTTATGTTTTGATAGATATTTTGAGGGTTTTGGATGGACATAATCGATAGATGAAACCACCGCATCAGAGATAGAATTATCAATCTTCGTAGACTAACGGTTACGTAACCTCCATGGTGGATTCACAACTGCCACTCTCTACAGGGTTCATGGTTATGTAATTATTGTTAGAAAATGGTTGTGTAATCACCTAGGGTGGTTGTGTAACTACCTCTTATAGATAGTAGTGGCTCAATTCCTTCAAACTGATAGGGGTAATTGGGTTTGTTTTAAGGGTAAAGATAGGTAATAGGCCAATTCGGTGTCTTTTCCTGCTATAAGGGACCCATATCCACTAGAGTAAATCTTGGGAGTAGGAGTGGCTTCCTCGCATAATTGAGTTATTAATGGTAGATGATTGGTGATTCTAGATCACACTTACATACTTCAAGTGTCATGTGTGGGGATCATCCCTAGCTTGAGCAAGTTATTGTTCAGCTTGATCACCTACTAGGATCCTGAATGAAACACTTTCATATTCCCTCAGGCCCCATGAGATTGGACCATCACTTTGGTTGATGTGTACAAGATCACAAATATACTAATGTAGGTCAGTTGGTGGCCCTCTGGGAGACCATGAGCAGGGTTGAGGTAGTGGGTTAAGCCAATTATTTTAGAGATGTGGGTGTACGCGATGTGGGTGAAAAGTGTGGAATGGGTATTTTTGGGATTGAGGGGTCAATAATCCCCAATCTATAGAAGGAGATAATTGGTATCCTTGCCTCCCAAATGGTGGGGGATAAGATTACTGACATGTTACTCTATAGTTGGTCCCTAATCATTTACCAATTCTAGGAGAGGGGAGCCTAATTGTATTGGGGTTAGAAGATCATGACTCATGCTTATAGATATTTATACTACATGGATAGAGTGGGATCAATTTCAATTAGTCACCCCACACTTCTCATGAGTTAGATGTACAAGAGGATGATCCCATACTAGAGGGGATAATTTGTTAGGGATGTAAGGACCATCAAGGCATTGAGATGGACATATGTGGCACTATTTTGAGCTTTGCATTTGGCAGTTAGGACTTTGAAAGCTATAGATTTGATAGCCCTACCCTTCTATGGCATGGTTGGATAGGGGGATGGGGAGCCTACGTATCTCATGATGGACACTAGGGTCATATAGGTATGAGGCATATAATTATAGGTTGACGTACACAGAGTGGATAGGGGTTCCTCAAAAGTTTAACATGCCCTATGTTATCAAACTTCCCCTGCCAATAGTCGTATGCATAGATGTGCAAGAAGTATGGATAGGAAGATTAGGATGGTTGGCATGGAACCCATTTATATGAAGATTGCCTATTACTTGAGTGGTTTTGTTAGGATTTGCACAGGGGGTCATGCCCCAATAGGACAACAATAGGTAGTTCCCCCTCTACCACCACTACAACAAGACCTTGGTGAGCAGTATCTAATGTAGCAACAACAATAGGCATGTAGATATGGTGAGGATCCAAAGTAAATTGAGCTATATGAGGGAATTGATGTTGAGGAGGAGGAGGCTATTGACTATGACTTTGATCTATATTGGTATGAGTATGACCCAGGTAAAATATTAATTTAATTATTTTAGCTTATTACTTATATTTTACTTTTAGGCTCAGTTATTTAGTTGATTTATTGCTTTGATTTTATATGACCAAATTTGACATTGATTCCTATACTTTATGAATTTTAGATACCTATGCTAGATGGAGGATCGTGATCGGGGATAACTTGATCAATTTTTTTTAGCTGGGCACATATATGATTATAGATGAGCTATCAGTGGATACTAGATTGCTTGTTAGGATAGGATGACACATTGATTATCTTTGCTCTAGTCTAACATGCATCTATGATGCTGACTAGGTTGAGAGTGGAGAACAACACTCTGTAGGCAAGAGCCAAAAGAGTAAAGGACCTGGTGGACATGAATGTATCCAAAGGAGGTCAAGCTTCTTCTAGCTAATGAATAAGATGCATGACCTTGTAGGGAGGCACCAATGAGAGGAGAGACAAGAGCCCTCAGGTTGGAGATATAGCTTCTCAGGGTAGTTCTAGCTAGAGATGACATAGGATCCATAACCCTCGTCACTCTTCTACATCAGGACCCTCTTAGAGGAGGAGGCTAAGATCTTGAGCTCTCATACATATTATATACTTTTATTTTTTATTTTTTGTGACCTTGAGACACATTGGCCCTCTACAGAGGTGATTGTATTTGAGACTTACGTTGTTTAAAATCAATAGTTATTATGGTATATATAGAGACATTTTAGTTTACCTTTCAATGATTTTCCATTATGTGTTATGGGATTTAATTTCCATGTTTATTTCTCAATTTATGCACTTTAGATGACTAGGTATGTGATGATACACTATGTATCTCTCTATTTTTTATAAAGTGATATGGATAATGCTTATATATGTGAAAACAAAATGTATGCAAGTGATGTAATATTATGGATATATATGAAAGTATGCATGTGCTAATAGTTGTTTTCTTGTACATAACATATGACTTCTGATTTACAATAGGGGAATGAAAGGGAGATAGGATAAATGTGAGATGATAAAATATGAAAACCATGAATCACATTTTCACATGAAAAAGGAAGATGACCTAATCCTTACAAGAAAATGGGGAAATTTACTTCTTTCTATACTTAAAAAATACTTTGTTGGCCTCATCTAAAGATAACTAGCCTTGATAAAATCAGTAAGTGGGATAAAGCTACCTTTTTCAGTATAGGCATGTAGATAGGATTTTTGAATAAATTTTTATTTGGACACTTTTTAATATTTATTTTTTCATTTAGATTTTATTTTTATTTATGACCTAGTATATTTAATCTCATGTGACTAGGAAGACACATGGGCTCATCAAAAAAGGCTATATGTAGGCGAGTAAAGGCACCTCTCCCCAATGCTAACCCCATGTAACTAATAAGATGTGAGGGATCACCACTGAAGGTTAACAAGGGTGAGAGATGTGGAATTTAATTTTTATTTTATAAAGGCTTTTAAAAATAGTTTCCTTATATTCATAAGGCCTTTACTCCAAAATATTGGCCCCATGCAACTGGTGAGATGCAAGGGCTCATCACTGAAGACCAAGATAAATGAATAAAGTTACATGTTTTTTGAGCATGCTAATGTTATGCTTTTTAAGGCATAGTAAGAGGAGACTCTATCATGGACAAACTTCTATCTAGGTTGTAGACTAATGTTTTCTAAGTTTTTCAAGAAGATATGGATAAAATAAGTGTAATTTGCTCATAATAAGTAAGGCAAGAACCAATGTAATGTTGATTTTGTTAATTTTTCTATGGGATAATGGGGTAATATGGAAATGGAATGATATTGTGTGCTGCATTTTTGGAAGTTTCATGATATGAGAACTATCAAATAGATAATCACCAAATAGAACATTTGATATGCAACTCACCACAGAATTTATGAAAAATGCAATGTGATGATAATGTGACATGAAAGAACTAAATATCAAAATATTTAAGGTACAAAGAGTTCAAAAATTCACCAAATTCCTTTCCCTTGAAAGTGCATAACCAATAGGCTCCACCATTATTAAAATCCTTAATCACTAGGTAGGGGCCTAACCAGTTAGGTTTGAACTTTCAACCTTCTCCTTTATTCTTATAAATGTGGCTATTGAGCCTAAGGACAAGATATCCTACATGTATCAGGAATTCATGTAAAATTTTGTTATATTTCTTGTCCAATCAATCTACATATGTGACATGGTTCTACACAACAACAAGTCATCATTTGTCTAAAGTATCAAGCTCACCTATCTATGTGTTCCTATACTCATGGTTGAGGAGACCCTAGAGAAAGACAGTAAGGCTTGGTATCTCAAACTCAAGAGGTAAAATAGCTTCATATCCAAACATAAGGGAATAGAGGGTTACCTCCATCATCATTTTAATATTAGTTACATAAGCCCAAAATGTTCGATAAAGTTACAAATGCCAATATCATTTAGAACCTTTGACTATCTTGACCAAGATCAAATTTATTGTTTTATTGGTAGCTTGGGCCTGACCGTTAGCCTCTGGATAATACAAGGAGGTCATGTGATGTGATATAGTGAATTTATTACATACTTCATAATGTATTGTTATGTCCTGATGTACATGTCCAATGCCCTGACGTCATCAAATTTGTAAATGAAATGTATCCTAATGGTAGGCTTAGGTAATTTGGTGTGAGTTATTACTCCAAAGGGATTGATATAAATACAAGATCAACCCTCATTCATTCCTCACCTAGAAAATACCAAAGATACCAATGGCAATTTATTAAAATCACTTTACCAAGTATTTAATTGATCAAAGCTTCCATATTTCCATACCAGTCATAGGTACAACACATCCATAAGCCTGAAGTACTAATGGAGTCTAATTTTTCCAAGTTACAAGCTAGGTCATTATTGTACCTTATTTACACATATTATATGATTTACACACAATCCAACACATAGGGTAGAACTACATCAGTCTGAGGCCCTCTTCCAAGCATTAGCTATGTAGGTAGCATCTTTTGACAACAAGGTCATTGGGGTCAGCTCAACACCATGTTCCCACTAACCCATTTTCCCCTAAGGTCACATTAAAGATGGAAAGATAGGGTTTTTCCATTTCATAAGCAATGATTTTCCATGACCCCAATTTGAATGCACCAGAGTGAAGGTAAAGTAAAACCCATAAGCATCTAGGTGGTCACATCCTATTTCATTAGATATTCTATATAGGGCACTGGCATTGAACCCAAATAATAGCATTGATGCAATTATCCTAGAATGATTGTTATAGAATATCCTTCCCACCTACTTTTAGTCTGTTCTAGATCCATAATTTTATTAACATCAGAACAAGCTAGTACTTCACTTCTTTGTCATTTATATATCTAGTATGGTTGTACTTTACATATTTAGACTATCTCAACATAATAAATTTAGTGTATGCTTATATATGAATTTAACATCTAATTGGCATGTTATAGATCTAATTATCACCCTTGTGCCATTTCATTTCTATATACCCCTTTAATAATTTAGATAACCCCAATATAGATCCATTTTATAGTTAAACATTTGGTGAAATCAATCTTTGAACATAAAACCCTTGGTGAAATAAATATTTAAACATAAAACCCTAGGATAAATTAGGGTTTTTTTATTATTGTACTTTATTTAAAAAATTCATTTGTGAAGTACTCAAAAATGTTAGCGCAAAAACCTGATTCTAAATGGAAGATAAAGAATCATTGATTACTCATCTCAATAATAACAAGGGTTTAATGGATGAATTTTTGTATGTTATAAGAGATTAAATAAGTAAACAAGATAAAATTAAGGCTACCTCACCTAGTAATGGTGAATCTATAGAAGGTACCATAACTCAACCAATACTTGTCATTCCACCTACACCTAGTGGGAACATAGATAATGTGTTTATACCTTTGTTCCCTAATTATACTATTAATGCATTTACTATGGAATTACCCTTTGTTTCAACACAAATACCAATCTCAATGCCTATTACTACTCAAAACATGATTTCATCCCCTTTTGTGACTAATCAACTTGCTAATCTAAATCTCGCTATGCCTACAGTCAATCATTCCTTCAAGTTATAAAAATATTGGTAGACAAGATTACAAACATTGAACAAAAAGCTTTAAAATACCCTCATGCTATAGATCCATAATATGTGTTGTATAACCCTTAGCTCTTGACATATATTTGCACCCTTTTCTAACTAGATTAGTTGCACCTAAATTCATATTTTATCATGGCAATTGTAATCTTGAACAACATATTTGAACATTTAATGTGGCATGTCTTGACTATGCTTCTAATGATAAACTTTTAACCAAATTATTTCCAAGAAGCTTCAAGGACTATGCTTTGAGGTGATTCTATGATTTACCTCTCCAATCTATAATAGCATTCAAACCTCTTTCCAACCAATTCTTAGTACACTTTTCCATCAACATTTATGAAAAGGTTTCATATGCTCAAATTGCCAAAATAAAACAAGGAACCAATGAACCAATCAATGAATATGTCTTGAGATATAAGACAATGCTAGCCAAAATGACCAATCTTATGGCAGACAAAGAGTTGTAAGGCATATTCAAGAAAAGTTTGCTTACTATTTTACATGATTCCATTTTTTTCAATAAGTTCAAATATTTTTATGACTTATTCCATGTTGTACAAGACCATGAAATGAAGCTTATGTCATTGAATAAGTTAAAGTATGTAGCAAACACACCAACCACATCTACATCTAGTACTAAATTCACAATTAAACCAAGTTATAAGGTAAAACCTCTTGAGCCCAAAAAGGGAAAAAACATCATGGTTAATATAGTTTCACAATAACCTAATTGGTTCATCCTATCTAATGTACCAATGAGACAATTTACATGTTTACCTAAGTCCCCAAATTCATTACTCCCATGGTTGATAGAGTGCCATCTTATATCTCTACCTCATCCTATCAAGGTTTATATGAGTCAACCTCTACCCAAAATATATGATGCAAATAACTATTGTGATTATCATCAAGGACCAAGACATTCTACTATTAAGCACATGATATACTGAGAGGGGGGGTGAATCAGTATATCATATATCTTATAAACTTTTACTTAATCAAATTCCACTTAACCATTCATTCAAGATATGCAATAAAACTAAAACAATAAACACCACACAAGATAGAGAGAGACACCAGATTTTAATAAACCCAATGTGGGAAAAAACCATGGAGAATAATCTCAAGTATATGAATGATCACCAACTTAAACTATAATATTCACAAGTGCCAACTTGTAGGAGTACTAACCCCTTTACTGAGCACCAACACAACAAATATTCATGAGCACCAACCCATAGGAGAACCAACCCCTTTTCTAAGTACCAACATAAAAACTATTCATGATCACCAACCCACATGAGAACTAACCCCTATTGTGTATACCACACAACTATCTCTCAATGTTGTTTTCTCAACAAATGATAGCACATTACTATATTTCTTTCTTTTCTCTCCTTTGCTCTTCTAAGAAATTTATAACAATTACAAACCATGCTCTTTCTCACATATTACAAATGGCTTCCCAAGCCTTTATTTATAGCTTACCAAATGACCTTTGACATTCACCCTTTGTGACCCGTCAATCCTCATGGAAATGGTGCCACATTTGTATGACCCTTCAAATCCTTGCATTTTAAAAGTCACTAGTGACCCTTCATGAACAAATGTGTCCTTTCCCATTTTGCCTTTTTCTTGGTGAATTTTTGAATTCCTCAAAGTGTCTCTTCATGATAAATTATGCCCTTCCTCTTTTTTCTTCACTTGATGACTCTTGGAATTCCTCAAGATGACTCTTCATGGTAAAATGCATCTTTACCTCTTTTGTCTTTACCCCATGACTCTTTGACTTCTTCATGGGCCCTTATTTTGACTTTATGCAACCAAAAATATATTTATTAATATTAATTAAATATCAACACACTTTATCTAAAATGTGAACATTAAAAACACCTTTAGACAATAAATGCTCTAGGGCCTTTATCACCAATGCTAGACCTTTGACATCAATGGAAACATTTCCAACATCTACAAGTAGATGCTTCACATTGAAGCATAAAATTTAGGATCTTATCGATGATCAAATACTTATCTTTGAGGATCATCCAAAGGAATCAAGTTCAAAACCTAGTGATCACCATAAACATAAAATATTTTACAATCCTTTGTAAGAACATTTTAAGAAGGAAGAAAAAGTCCAAATGGCATATAATACACATACTCCTCTATCAAATTATGGGCACCTACTAGATGTAATTATTGATAATTAAACATGATATATACCTCATATGGTTCAAATACCCTCTATTAATTTTGATGATAGTGAAATTAAGGATGAGGACTTTGATCTTCATTCTCTATTCATTTGACCATACCTTCATAAACACCCCATACATAGTGTTATGATTGATAATTGTGCAAGTGAAAATGTTTGCATCATGACATTACTTACGCACTTGGGTTATACTTAATGATTTACATCAATCTACTAGATCAATTAGAGCATTCGATGGGACCTCCCAGAAGGTTTTTATGATATTGACATACCATTATAGGTTGGTCCCACACATGTGGTTACTAATTTCACAATTATCCCTTACACATACATCTTTGATATGTTATTAGGAAGACCTTGGATAACACTCTTTGAGTAGTGTGTAAAATACATTCATATCAATCAGGTAATTATAGTTTTTGGATCCATATGAGTGTCTTTTTGAAAAAAAAACTAATACCCAGAAAACTTATTATCATGCCTACTAAGACTCATTAGTTTTTAAAAGGTAAGTAATAGGTAATCTCCTTTACTAAGTGGCCAGTACTTGAGAGACCATTACAATAGAGACATACAGTGAATTCCATAGAATCTCAATCTTTTACTACACAACATGTTCAAATATCTAGAACACCTCAAAGTGTAGATATTACTATTATGCTAAAGAAACCATAGAGCACTCAATGATGGGTTTCAAGAACACATACTCTTGTTACTCCTACTATGGATACATAACCACATATCCTATTCTAAATACATTAAGCACCATTGATACCATAATGACATATATTAAATCTAGACATGCTCCTCAATAGTGTAACTATGGTATTACACCATATTTATAGTGGGTAGGTAACTATGACCATCCATTGGATGGCATCATAGGATGATATTTCCTATTTAAAAATACCAAAAAAATCAAAACATTCAAAAATCCCAACACTCACATGCTCTGTTGGCTCATTGGCATATATGTGCTAGTTTCATGTTAATGGATGACATATTCAGTTACTCCTACATACACATATGTGTCTCACTTCTACTTGAGTGTGACATAGGCATACATTATACATTCCTATTTTGGGTGTTGGGCCTTCATTCCACTCATGTCATATAGACATTGGGGGCATCTGCTTCTTTGAATTTGATACACATAGGTTATATGGTTTGATGATTACTCTACATCATCATGTTTGATGTAATTACACATGACTATTATCCATGATTATATCTTATATAGGGTACTTGATATGTTATACACTTTACATTTTTTCTTAATATATTTGAGCCATGGGTTATTATGACATGTTTATGTTGGTTGTTTATGCTTTACTTTATGCACTTCCTTTAGTGACTTGCCTTGTTAATCTATTTCTTGTTTGAGCATTTGAATATGCTCCTTTGCTTGTGGCCCCCATGCCTATGTATGATTTCATAGATGTTTTCATATGTCATTATTTTTTGTATGGACATTAATATGTCATTCTTACTTTTATGTACATTTGACTAAGTTATGTCCTTTTGGTTATGTGACATTTGAACATGCCCCTTGTTTGTGGTCTCCTTATACCATTACCTTTTGACTTTATTTTTAGTGATCTTGTGCATGTGTTTGATTTATTTGTTGAGCTTATATTGTTATTGTCTAGGCATTACCATGATATTTATCATGCAAATTAGGTCTACATATGATCACATTGATTTTATTCACTTTAAGGATATATTTACCTACTCGTGTTCCCTTCTATACCCTACATGGTTACATTCATAGATTTTATATTTGTCTTATCCTTTTGAAGTGAGGTAAATACCAATTTATACTTTTCCCTTACATCAAAGAGGGAGGAATATTAGCGGGGGTATGCTATAGAGGCATGTTCTCCACACTTGGCACAATTTTAGATTCAATGGGGGCATGCTTTGGAAGCATGTTCTCGACACTCATTTAGTACATGGTACTTATATTAGTTTTTAGATTCAGTGGGGGCATGTCATATGGGCATGGATTCTACACATTCATAGTTCTCAATTTCAGTGGGGACATGCTTTGTAATAATGTTATCCATATTTATTTAGTATATGGTCCTTATATTAGTTCCCAGATTCATTAGGGGCATGCTTTATAGGCATGTTCTCCACACCTATTCAGTATTCAACATCTCTAGTTTATAATGGGAGTATGTTTTGAAAATATGTCCTCCACATTGGTACTTATATCATTTTTCATATTTATCCATATATGATGGGGTATGCTTTGGAATCATGTTCTTCACACTTACACAATTATACAAATTGGCCAAATCACACAGTTGTATGATTTATATTCATAATTGTGGTAGAATACTATACATTGGTACTATTATTATATATAGTTTCAACACGAGACACACACACACACACACACACACACACACACACACACACACACACACACACACACACACACACATATATATATTGTATGATTTATATTCATAATTGTGGTAGAATACTATACATTGGTACTATTATTATATATAGTTTCAACATGAGACATCGACATATATATATATATATATATATATATATATATATATATGTGTGTGTGTGTGTGTGTGTGTGTGTGCCTAAGATTATATAATCTAAATCAATTTTAGATTCCAAAACTATGTTATGGACTATTACTATATCATGAACTTTTTGGTACTAATAATCCATGAACTTTTATTGAGCTAATCTACTACAATGGTTGGTTCATTTTTGGTATGGTTGAGGTGATCAAATCACTCAATGTTGCCAAGTTTTTAAGATGGACTTGGTCATCTAACCTCACCAGATTATAAATATCATTGGGTTGCATGGTTGAGCTAATCTTAAATGATAGGTGGTAACTCACTTTTGCTCTAAATTTGGGTGCATGTGCCTTCCAATATCTCTCTCTCTATCTATCTCCTTTTATATATTAACTTTAAATATTTATTTATATTTGTCCTGATCTTAGTTTTAGAGCCTTATAATGATACATCTTTTTCAACACAACTTTTCAATAGGCAAGGTGGTTAAATCAACACATAGGTGTACTCTTAAACCTTATTCTTTCAATTTCAGTCTATTTCAATTAATTTTAACCCAAATTATATGCATTGATTTTATCTTGTAATATGCTCTTGGTTTTAGGTCAGTGACCAATAAATCACTCAAGTTGGGCACATGCAAAGAAAAGGTGTGCATACACACCCAGGTACACATTCCTTTCCTTTAAATTAGAAATTTAATTACTAAATTAAAGGTGGGGAATGTAGATGATATTTTATGATTATAAAGCACCTTAGTCTTTTGAACTTGGCAAACTTAGACCTTGGTTGTTCCTCTTAGTTCTTTACCTGTCCTAATTTTGCACGTCTCACATCTACTCTACCTTTCACCCCTTGGCCTATATCTCTTAATCTGACCAATCTTATGTTGATGACCTAGGTCTTATATCTTGTCTAGAATGCTTAAAATATACTTATCTTCCATCTTTACAATTTTGGAACTTGTACCTACTCTCATACTCCCTAGACACTAATGTCTAGGATAGAGAGTAACATCGATATTATTATCTTGACCTGACACAAATGTTCAGTGCCTTAAAGTCATCCAATTTGAAAATAAAATGTATCCTAATGGTTAGCCTAAGTGCTTTAATGTGAGTTATTACTCCAAAAGTATTGATATAAATACAAGATCAACCCTCATTCATTCCTTACCTAGAAAAGACCAAAGAGACCAAAGGAAATTTATCAAAAGCACTTTATCAGGAATTCAATTTATCAAAGCCTCCCTATTTCCATACCAATCATAGGTATAACACATCTACAAGTCTGAAGTACTAAAGGAGTAGCCCAAGTGCATAATTTTCCAAGTTACAAGTTAGGTCATTATTGTACTTACTTTTCACACATTGTATGATCACACATAAGCCAACACATAGGGGAGAACTACATCATTTTGAGGACCTCTTCAGAGTATTGCTTATATAGGTAACACATTTTGATAATAGGGTCATTGGGGTCAGCTCAACATCATGTGCCCACTAACCCATTTTTCTCGAAGGTCACATTAAATATGGAAATATAGGGTTTTTCCATTTCACAACAATGATTATCTATGACCTAGATCTGAATGCACTAGAGTGAAGGCAAAGTAAAAGCCAAAAGTATCTATGTGGTTACATCTTATTTTAGTAAATATTTTGTACATTGTTGTCCTCAAAAAATGCCACTCATTTTTGGGACAACCTACAGACCAAAATTTTTCTCTTCTCTTCTCAAAATTTGTTCTGAGCTTTCAAATTCCTCATTTTAAAGCTTTTTTCGTAAAGGGGATTCATAGGTTCAATAGATTAAAAAAGCTTATGTAGGCAAGTTCAGTCAAAAGAACAAGCTTCTAACACTTAGTCGTTTCCAAGATTGGTTTAGTGCCTAAGTTCAATCAAAAGGATTTCAATCGGTAAATGATAAAGGACTTAGGCTTGAACCATTGAACTTTGAACCACTTTGGTTCAAAGGTTCAATGGGTTCAATGACCAAGTTGGTTCAACGCGCTTGGTGTAAAAGAACAAAGGACTTTTCCAAATAACGAAGAATGAACCGTTGAACCAAAGTTGGTTCAATCGAAAGGTTTAAGGGGATGCCCCAAAGTGAAAAAGGCAAGTGCCCTTGCAGAGGGTAGGTAGAATTGGTTCAAAAGCTCAAAGGCAGCCTTAGTCAAAGGAAAAGCCTGACTGAAGAGAAAAACCTAAAGAAATATGCCCAATAGAAAAAAGACAAAGCAGAGTAAAAGTCACAACGTGTCATCTTCTACAGGACCCCCAAAGGTTTCTAAAGCTTCTATAAGTTAAGCAGAATACGTCACATGTCCTGTTATGACTTAGCGGAATGTGACAAGTGTTTGCATCCATGTTCTCCTTTTGGAGTTGCTCAGGCAAAATGTGTCATGGACCCCATTTTTTTGTAAGTTTCTAATGAGTTTCATAATAGTAAAACTTGCCACTTGTCAAAGACACAGAAAGGGACCCCCTAAAGACATAAGCAAGAAGGGATATAAAGAGCAAAGAAGCACTTAAGCAGTGAAGAGAGGAGCGAGACCAAAGGACCAGAAATATCTTCAAAAGAGTTATTCCTAGTAGGTGAAACAGTGGATCGAGTAGACTTCTGAGCGCACCAAACCAAGGACGTAGCCTATTTTCTTCCATGAAGTAAAGACAAATATGTAAAGTACTAGACGGTCCATATGAAGGAAGAGACATATCAGATAAAAGGACATGCCATAGTTATGGCAGTGCACTATTCTCAGCATGGTCTCCCCAGACCAAATTGGAGACACATTGAAGATGTTGACTGCAGCATGGGCCATCTCATAAAAAAAGGCACCAATCCTTGGTTAGTTGTTATAAGTTTGTATTTTCTCTCATTTGTAAAGGGGACTTTTATTTTTACAAGAGTGAAACTTTGCCCATTTTGAAAGAAGAAGACTGAGACTTTGAGCTCAAGTTGTAATTTCATTTTCCTTGTTATTTGAATGAGAAAGTAGGTTTTCCAGACTTTGTGCTGTTCTGACTTGTGTCATCTGAAGGTGTCCTTATTCATTTAATTTGGTACACAAAATTAGTGAAGGTAAGAGGGAAGTGTCCCGAAACCAACTGTGGAAAGACTTTGTGCTTTCACAATTGATTCAATCTGTGTTTTCCTTTTCTTTTTGTGTTGAGGATTTTGGGGTGACTTTGTGCCCCCATTATCTTTTGTGATATACTCTTTGGGTAGTTGAGCTGGAGACTTTGCATTCTATTTCATCCTGATGTTACTATGCCCCTTTTTATCACTAGTTATTTCACTATCTGAAAGAAACTCTTAATATTTCCTATAGCGTCACTTCTAAAAGAAGAGAAGTGCTTTCAACATTTATAGCCAAGATTTTCTCCTTTGTTTGTGTGTATCATCTCTTAAAGAAGAGAGATGGATGGTTTGTCTCACCCCTCTATCTTAATTTTTGCTTATTTATATTGTATATAGCTCCACATATTTAATAGGGAACCTCCCCTTGATGAGAGGAGAGATTTGTCTCTGGTTGATGTAGTAAAGTTGCACACCAGGACGACCCATCTCCCTATGTTGTGGTGATAGGAACTATTTTGGTCACCAGTTAGCTGGCTGACAAAATATTCACCCAATAGTTTTTGGCGACTCCACTGGAAAGGAGTGCGCAATTTGAAGTCTCAAACTTCAAGCTAAAGTAGATCCTGCTCTTTTCCATTTTTTGTTTTACAATCTGGCAACTCCATGTTATACCAGAGGCCAAAAATCCCAAGGTGTTGTTGACCCTACTTTTGAGTTGGTGCAGCAGAGTAATTTTGAGTTATTTCCTCCACAACCTCACCTTAGATGAATTAGGAGTCTTCCTCCTAGCCATACTAGGCCACCAACACAAAGCAAAGCTTCTTTTTCTGTTGTTGGTCGAGCTTTACCTATCTAAGCTCCACTTGGATTAGTGATCCCACTTGTGCATAATCAAATCATGGCTCAAGGCCTCTGGGGTAATTCTTTTGGTCCCCTAAATTTGACTCCACCTCTACATGAGCTTCCATGCAGTTCAAGAAAAAAATTCCCCAAATTCTTTGGTGATGGGAAGGTTCATCTTGATGAACACATTACAGCTTTCAACATAGCCTGTGGTGTCATAGGGGTGGAATTCAAAGACATAGCAATTAGGTTGTTCATGGAGACACTACAAGGTGCTACTACAGACTGGTTTTACCACCTATAGGCTGGATCAGTGACTGATTGGGACACTCTGAAAGAAAAATTTGAAGCCAAGTTCAAGCCTGTAGAAGATGCACATGCCTTACTGGCCCATCTCACTCAGATGAAGAAAGATCCTCATGAGCCTATGAGGGATTTTATTACCAGGTTTGACAAGCTAAGGCACAAAATTCCCATGGTCGCCCAGCCGACACCTCAGAATTTCAAATGCTTCTTCATCAATTCACAGTTGCTTGAAGTAGGTTTCTTGCTAAGACGGGCTAGACACATAGACCTTAATGCTACTCAAGACTTAGCTACTGAGGTAGAAGATGACCTTATCTTGGTAGGAAAGATAAGGAGAGACCCTAATAAAGGTAAATCCTCTTCATCTTTTGAGTATTCACCTGCAGTCACCATTGAGCCAATGGTATAAAAGCTAGTAAATGAAATGCTAGCTTTCAAAAAGCAAATGGCACAAAGAATGTCATATGCTCCTGCATACAGAGATATGCCTAAGAGGACATTTTAGAATCAAGCGTACCAAGGCAATGCTGCCAAGAATCAGGGATAGCAAATTGCCTTCCCCCTCCACAAAAGAACCTCACTCTTGAAGCACCTCTAAACAACTCGATAGTCAGATATCTAGAAGCTGAAGTAGATTTCTCATTCCAGCCTGAGTTAAATCTTGAAGATGATGCTAATCTCTTCACTGAGGAAGAATAAGAATTAGCTATGACTCCCATATTGGTTTCTTGAACTATCAAGATGAACCCAAGAGTGAAGGCAATGCAGTTGAAGGGTCATATGTTGTATTCACCCGGTCTAAGAATCAATCAGCTCAACAAGCTGATAAGGAGAAAGTAGAGGAGCGACCTCAACCAACAATTTTAATTGCTAAGTGGGGATCCACTCTTCCTTTCTAGCCAAAGGACCCAGTGATTTCAAAAAAGGTAAATACCCCAAATGCCCCTACGCCTTCTACTTCAATTTCATAGTCCAGTCCTCCCCCTTTCAAAAATCAAAAAGATGAACTCCCATCCTCTGTTCTTAACTCATTCCAGACATTTGATATCATTGACCATATAAAGAGAACCAAAATTCAAATGTCTGAATTTGAGTTTTTGTAGTCCCGTCTTAAGCAATTAGACAGACTAGTTCAATGTGTTAAAAACCAAAACATCCCTATTAAGTGAGCAATTCCCAAAGTGACACATGATGCTACTAGGATTGCACCCACCAGGAACAATCTTGTCACCGCTCCCCCTACTACTCCTAGCAGTATTGAATCTTTTTATGTCTCATTGCTGATAAATGGACATCAGTTGAATAATTACATCATTGATTCTAGAGCTTCAGACAATGTCATGCCTACTAAAGTGGCCAAATCCCTTGGTCTTACATTGACCAAAACTTTTGGTAGATGTTTCTCCATGGAGAATAAGCAAGTGCCTTTGTTGGGACAAATTAAAGATGCCCAATTTGCATTTGCTACATTCCTAGAAAAAAGAATCAAGATGACTATCTTGGTAGCAGACATCCCAGCATCATATGGCATCCTTCTCAGGCAGAATTTTTGCAGGGATTTTGGTGGTGAATTGAGCATGGATTTATCAGAGGCAAGGATTCCAGTCAAGGGTGTTATGAAGAGGTTGCTCCCTAAGAAGGAAGTGAAATATGTGGTTACCCAGACCTTAGCACCTGAAGCTCAAATTCTATTTGAGTCTTTAGGCATGGGTAACTACTTTTTGCACATGGATGGAGTTCATGAGACATCTGATGAAGCTCCTACAGATGATAGCCTGGAAATACATTTAGCTAGAACCACAGAGGAATTAGCTGAGCACGAGGCAAGTGTGGAAGTTTTTCCATCCCCAGATGAAGAAGAATCCAAAAGGAAATCAATATCAAATGAGGTATGGATCCTTGAATTTGATGGCAGCTACTCTTCCACTAGTTCAAGAGCTGGGGTTGTGTTAATATCTCCTCAAGGAGATATTTTTCCCTTATCTTATAAATTATAATTTAGCAACATGAATAACACAACTGAATATGAGTCTCTACTGCTTGGATTGAGAGCCGCTTGAGACAAAGGCATCAAGCTCCTTCATGCTAAAGGAGATGCCGAACTAGTGGTTTGTCAGGTGAGGAACTTGTATCAAACCAAGAATGAAATATTGCATCATTACCATAATCTAGTCTGGGACCAACTTGAAGACTTTGATGCTTTCAACATCTCTATAGTTCCCAAAGAATTCAATGACTAGGTAGATGCATTGGTTGTTTCAGCTACTCTCTTGGTCCCCCACCCAGATTTCAAAGGAGACAAGTACATGATTGAGCTGGTCTTTCAGCCAAGTGTACTTGACAATGCCAATCATTGGCAGGTATTTAACAATGACAGCTAAATCATTGCCTTCTTGGAGCAAAAAGATAGCTTTGAATGACTACATTTTGAAGGTAGCGAACCTCAGAAGTGTGAAACAGCTCTTGAATCAAATGCAGACATAGGTGAGGAGTTCTTGTAATTGAAAGGGAATAAGATCCCTAAAGCCCTGGTTTCCCTTGAAAATCTATTTGATAAGCATGATAGATTCATCAGACAGTAGCCAATGGATTCAAGCCATCTCAGGTGTTTGATCAAGTAAATCTGAGAACCAAGGAAGACCTCAAGATGGTGAACATTGGGAAATGTTGTACTCCTACAGAGCGTTCCAAGTTCACCTCTTTGCTCAATGAATACATGGATGTCCTAGTGTATTCATATGCTGACTTGAAATCACTCTAGCCTGATGAAATTTGACACAACATCCCCCTCAAGGCTGATTCAACACCTTACAGGCAAAAGACTAGGCATTATAATCTAAAAATATCAGGTACTATTTTATCTGAGATACAAAAAATACTAAATGCCAGAATAATCTTTCCAATCTATCATTCCACATGGATTGCCAATATAGTGCCTGTAAGAAATAAGAATGGTGAAACTCACCTTTGTGTGGATTTTAGGAATTTGAATCAGGCATCCTTGAAGGATAATTATCCTTTGCCAATCATGGATCAAGTGTTGCAGACAGTGATAGGGTCAGAGATGTTATCAATGCTAGATGGCTTCTCAGGATATAATCAAGTCAAAGTTGGTGAAGCAAACTAGCATAAGACTACTTTCACCACACCTTAGGGCATGTTTACATATAAAAGGATGCCTTTTGGCTTGATAAATTCTGGTGCCACCTTCCAAAGAGAAATGGACCTTGCCTTCAAGGATGAGATGGGTAAGTTCATCGTAGTGTATCTTGATGACTTGACTGTCTTCTCTAAACATCGCCCAGATCATGTGAGCCATTTGCAATAGGTGCTGGAACACTGTCGCCAGAATGGTATTTCTTTGAATCCCAAGAAGTTAGTCTTCAGAGTAACAAAGGGGAAACTTCTCAGACACATTGTGTCCAAAGGAGGCATAAAGATTGACTCAGACAGAGTCAAGTCTATCCAAGAGATTTCCTTGCCCATAAACAAGACTATTGTTCACTCTTTCTTTGGAAAGGTAAATTTCTTACAGGGATTCATCCTTGAATTTGTCGAGAAGACCAAGCACATTGTAAACATGATGAAAGGAAAAATCCACCTTTAGTTGGACTGAAGAAGGCAAGTCAGCGTTTGAAGATATCAAGAATGCCACTACCCATGCTCTAATTCTAGCTTGTCCAGACTATAGCCAAGAGTTCACCATTTATAGCTATGCTTCAGAACATATGCTTTCAATAATTCTGGTTTAACTAAATAAAGAAGGCATAGAATCTCCCATTTCCTTCATGAGCTATCCTCTCAAAGTTCATGAGTTGAAGTACTCAAATATGCAGAAGCACGCTTTCACAGTGGTGAAGGCCGTGAAACATTTTCATTTCTACATCCTCAATTCTTGAGTTACTGCCTTGGTCCTTGACACCATAGTGAAATCTATACTAACTCAACAGGAGTTTGGGATGAAAAGAGGCAATTAGGTTCCAAAAATCTAGGAGTTTGATCTGATCATCAAGCCAACAAAGCTGGTACATGGAAAGGGGCTATGCCAACTAATTACTGATAGCAAGCCAAGAGGAACAGAGCACAAAAAACTAGAAGCAGATGAGGACGACACCCTATTATTCCTCTTTATCTCCACCATGAATGAGTGGTACTCATGTATTGCTCATTTCCTCCCTTATGGTAAATGTCCTGCAAACCTATCTTATAAAGAAAGGAGAACCATCAAGCTGAAAGCTGCTAATTTTGTCCTCTGGGACAATGGCCTGTACAAGAGGAGCCTTGATGGAACGTTCCTTCGCTATGTGGACAATGAGCAACAAAGCCAAATTCTAAAGTCCTTTCATAATTCGGCTTGTGGAGGACATTTTTTTGCCCCTATGACTACCTATAAGATCTTATGGGCCAGGTATTATTGGCCAACTCTCTTTCAAGATGCATACAAGTGGGTCAGGAGATGTGAACTGTGCCAGCAGTTTCTTGGAAGGCCCAAGCTAGCTACTCTGCCTCTCAAACCAATGGTCATTGAAGAGCCTTTCCAGCAATGGGGAGTTGACTTTATTGGTGCTATAAACCCATCATCAAGTGTTGGACATGATGATGTCCTTACATCAATAGACTACTTCACTAAATGGGTGGAAGCAGTTCCAACCAAGTATGCTACTTTAGAAGTAGTATGCAATTTCCTCAAAGAGAACATCATGTCCAGGTTTGGGGTCCCAGTCAAAATTGTCACTGACAATGCAGCCTATTTCACTTCTCAGGAGATTACTCAATTCTACTTCTACTATGGAATTACACTCTTCCACTCCTCTTATTACTTTCCACAAGGGAATGGACAGGTTGAGTCAAGCAATAAAAATTTGGTGACTATCATCAAGAAGCTGGTGGATGACAACCAAAGGACTTGGCATAAGGCATTGGTTGATGCTCTATGGGTAGATAGAATTACACCAAAAAGAGCAATTGGTATGTCTCCCTTCCAACTTCTATATGGTGTCAATGTTGAGATACCAATCACCTTGAAATTGCCAGCATTGAAATTGGCCAAGGCGATTGAAGATCAAATGTATGAGAGCTCACTTGAAAAGAGGATCATGTGCCTTACTAAGCTTAATGAATAGAGAACTACAGTGGTGGATAGGATTGCCACCCATCAAAGTCTGGTGAAGAAGCTCTTCGACCATAAATCAAAGAATCATGATTTCTAGATTGGAGATCAAGTCTTGTTATGGGACAAGAAGAGAGAACCAAAGGGGATGCACAAAAAGTTTGATTCCCTATGGAGGGGCCCTTTAACTATTCATCAGCTCAATGGTAAAAATATTTTCTTATTGAAGTATCAAGATGACACTCTCTTCTCTCTGCCTCACAATGGGCAACATCTGAAGCACTTCAACTCTTGAAGTATCGGATGAGTCCCCCTGTACATATGTATATTTGCATAGTCTTTTGCTTTGTTTTGTTTGTTTCATTTTCATTTTTGAACCTTTCTTCTTGGGTAGCATGACTCCATAGCCCAATGGCACACCTCAAGGCACAAGAGATTCTAGTTTCTACTCCCCTCAACTGTGTTTCAAGTTTTCAACTGAAAGTAGTTCCCTAACTGGAGCCAGTTGTTGTCCCCAAAAAATGCCATTCATTTTTGGGACAACCTATAGACCAAAATTTCTCTCTTCCCTTCTCAAAATTTATTCTGAGCTTTCAAATTCCTCATTTTTAAGCTTTTTCATTAAAGGAGATTCACATGTTCAACAAGTTAAAAAAGCTTCTGCAGGCAAGTTTAGTCAAAAGAACAAGCTTCTAACACTTAGTCGTTTCCAGGATTGGTTCAGCACCTCAGTTCAATCAAAAGGATTTCAATCAGCAAATGATAAAGCACTTAGGCTTAAACCATTGAACTTTGAACCACTTTGGTTCAAAGGTTCAATGGGTTCAACGACCAAGTTGGTTCAACGTGATTGGTGCAAAAGAACAAAGGACTTTACCAAATAATGAAGAATGAATCGTTGAGCCATTGAACCAAAGTTGGTTTAATCAGTTGGTTCAATTGAAAGGTTCAAGGGGCTGCCCCAAAGTGAAAAAGGCAAGGGCAGGCAACATTGGTTCAAAAGCTCAAAGGTGGCCTCAGTCAAAGGAAAATCCCAACTGAAGAGAAAAGCCCACAGAAAAATGCCCAATGGAAAAAAGACAAAGCAGAGTGGAAGCTGCCATGTGTCATCTTTTGTAGGACCTCCAAAGGTTTCTAAAGCTTCTATAAGTTAAGCAGAATATGTCACATGTCCTGTTATGACTCAGCTAGAAACATGACAAGTGTTTGCATCTGTATTCCCCTTTGGAGTTGCTCGGGCAAAACGTGTTGTGGACCCCATTTTCCATAAGTTTCTAATAAGTTTTATAATAGCGAAACTTGCCACTTGTCAAAGACACAAAAAGGGACCCCCAAAAGACATAGGCAAGAAGGGCTATAAAGAGAAAAGAAGTGCTTAAGCAGTGAAGAGAGGAGCGAGACCAAAGGACCAGAAATATCTTCAAAAGAGTTATTCCTAGTAGGTGAAACAGTGGATTGAGTAGACTTTTGAGTGCACCAAACCAAGGACACAGCCTATTTTCTTCCATTAAGTAAAGAAAAATATGCAAAGCACCAAATGGTCCATATGAAGGAAGAGACATATCAGATGAAAGGACACGCCATAGTTATGGCAGCGCACTATTCTCAGCATGGTCTCCCTAAACCAAATTGGAGATGCATTGAAGACGCTGACTACAACATGGGTCATCCCGTAGAAAAAAGGTGCCAATCCTTAGGTAATTGCTATAAGTTTGTATTTTCTCTCATTTGTAAAGGGGACTTTCATTTTTACAAGAGCAAAACTCTACCCATTTTGAAAGAAGAAGACTGAGACTTTGAGCTCAGGTTGTAAGTTCATTTTCCTTGTTATTTGAATGAGAAAGCAGGTTTTTTCAGACTTTGTGCTATTCTGACTTGTATCATCTGAAGGTGTCCTTATTCATTTAATTTGGTACGTAGAATTAGTGAAGGTAATAGGGAAGTGTCCTGAAACCAACTATGGGAAGACTTTGTGCTTTCACAATTGATTTTAGTATGTTTTTTCATTTTCTTTTTGTGTTGAGGATTCTGGGGTGACTCTGTGCCCCCATTATCCTTTGTGATATACTCTTTGGGTAGTTGAGGTGGAGACTTTGTGCTCTATTTCATCCTGTTATTACTACGCCCTTTTTTATCACTGGTTATTTCACTATCTAAAAGAAACTCATGCTGTTTCCTGTAGTGACACTTCTGAAAGAAGAGAAGTGCCTTTAGCGTTTATAGCCAAGATTTTCTCTTTTGTCTGTGTGCATCATCTCTAAAAGAGGAGAGATGGATGGTTTGTCTCACCCCTTTGTCTTACTTTTTGCTTATTTATATTGTATATAGCTCCACATATTTAATAGGAAACCTCCCCTTAATGAGAGGAGAGATTTGTCTCTGGTTGATGTAGTAAAGCTGCACACCAGGATGACCCATCTCCCTATGCTGTGGTGATAGGAACTATTTTGGTCACTAGTTAGCTGGCTGACAAAATATTCACCCAACATACATGACACTAACATTGAACCTAAATAGTAGCATCGATGCAACCATCCCAGGCTAACATTATTGTCCAGAGAACCAAAGGTGTCAAATATAGAATCTGATGATTGTTTCAAAATCTCCTTCCCAACTTATTTTAGCCTGTTCTAGATCTAGAACTACATTTGTATAAAAAAAATTAAGTAATTCACTTCTTTGTGATTTCTATATCTAGTATAGTTGTACTTTCTATATTTAGACTATATTAACATAATAAATTTAGTGTATGATTATATCTAAGGTTAACATCTAATTACCATGCTATAGATCTGATTATCACCCTTGTGCCATTTCATTTATATATACCCCTTTAATAATCTAGATAACCCCAATCTAGATCCATTTTAGGGTTAAACACCTAGTGGACCTGATCTTTATATTTGAACCAAGCCCTAAATTCCACTAGGGTTTCTCCTTCCAAAAAAATATTATTTTTATTATTTTTAGATTTATGTATTTTATTTTTCAAATCTGAATTTACTTTTCATGGGCATAACTTAAGGAACATTTCTTTATATACTTACCTTAGGCCTTATATTACTTTTATGTGTGGTTATGTCCAAACTTAGAACCCTCATCATGGATGCTTTTATTAATAAACCTAAAAAACCTCACCATTTTGATCTTTTGTTTAATCTTTCTAATGATCAATATATTGCTTTTGAAGATGTTATGACCAAGCATAATTGTAATAAATAGTCTTCCTTTCTAGCAACTTCTTACAATTACAACAATGAAAAGACAATTAATTAAAATACTACTATTGATGAATATATGACATTTATGGCATAAATCCTTTTTTCCCCTATTATTATGATTGAGAGTCCACATATTTCAAAGAGGTTTGTGAAGACCCTAGTTTTCATTTTTCTCCTACATTGTGTGTTTATGATTTTAATGATGAGATACTTGAGCATTCAAAAGATGAATCAATAGTTGAATCCACATCTTCTTTAGTCAATGATGAGACTGTTACAAAGAATGAATGTTTCCCTTCTTTTCAAAATCTTGAAAACATTATGAAAATTAAAGATTCCATTCCTTATTTACTTTATGGAGATAAAACTAGTGAAATTACTTATCTATCTATAGATACCAATGATACAAATGCATGTACTAATTCTCCCCCTATCCTTTTATGTTGGAAAGATGATAATGATAATGCTACTCATAATAGTTTAAATTCATGTGCTTCTACCCTTATTCTAATTCAAGATAAACATCATAACATATGTACCAAAGGTTTCCTAACAAAATGATTTTCTAAGTCAAGTAGAAATAATGAAATTTAAGATGCAAATGTTACTCATTCTAATGTTCCTCTCTCACATGACAATAATGTATCAAAACTCAAAAGTGATGTTGTATTTTCTATCCCTTCCTCTGTTGAATTCAAAAGTGAAAGTGAAACTTGTATTTTTCCTTCCTATGGAGATGATTCAAGTGAAATAGAGAATATTCCCCTTTCTCCCTCTAGTACATTTTTTGCTCAAAATCATGTGCCAATATTAAATCAATAAAAGGAAGTCACATCCCATGTTCCTATTGTATGTCAAAAAATTATTAATAATATAACACCCTCAAAGATTATGGTATTTACCTTTGTGACTTCCAAAATGGTGTCATGATCTCTCTTGACCCATCATGTAACATGGATGTTCCTTTACCTAATGTTTCTAAACCTTGCAATGATACTACCTTAGAGTGCAAGGATAATGGTAAAAAGCCTATTTTTATTATGTTTTATGTGGATGGTAAATTACAACCTATATGCACCTCTTAAACTTATTTACCACTTCCCCCTAGTGACATTATATCTATGATGACTACTATAGGAGAATTTCAACGTCAAATGAATATCCAAGTTTCCTCCCATGAGGCTACCCTTAATGATAATACTCTAGAACCCCTTACATGGGAAGTCTTTGATCATCCATATCCTTCCAATTTAGCCATGCCTATGCTTTCTTCCTTCAATGGTTAAGGAGATATTACTAGTCATTTGAGACAATATAAAAACCCCTTTGATCATTGAGACAAAAATGGATGCTTGTAACTTAAGGCTTTCCATATAATTTTAACTCGAAAATCCCTAGGCTAGTTTTATAGCCTTCCAAATGGTTCTTTGTTAACCTTTAAAAAACTTGAAGAGGTATTATTATCAAATTTCCATAAGCATAAGTTACCAAAGCTACAATTAGATCATTTACAATCCTTAACTCAAAATGAGGATGAATTTATTCAAAACTATGTTATTAATATAAGAAATTTAGTAGGGGTCTTCTTTCTCCACTCGGTGAAAGAGCATTGCATATTCCCTTTACTTCTTTTGATACTTTATATAGGGATGTGCATAAATATGCATGTGATTTAACAAATACAAGTCTTGAATCACCTATTACTTCACCAAAATAAAAACATGTTACAAATAATTCTTAGAAAACAAATCAAAAAACCAAGAAGGATCATGAGACACCTCAAAAACCTCCTTCAAAACCAATAGTACATAATGAGGAACAAGTAGTAAACATTTTACATGGAGGAAAGGAATCTACATATGAAAACCTCATATAGTAAAACCTATACCTCTACTAAGAGTAAACCACATCAGTTTAATCAATGAAGAGATATACCACATGATATACTACAAATACTATTGGAAAAATGGTTGATTAACTTTAAATTACTGCCATCAACCAGATAGATTTGAAAATGTGAAAGGACAACCCTTTTTCACTTACCATGATATTAATAGACATCATGATAATGATTGCTTCACATTAAGACAAAATATTTCATAATTTACAGATCGAGGGATAATTACATTTCAAAAAAATACATTGAGGTCCCTTTCCCCTACTTCTTCTAGAGGTCATTCTAAGAGGGTCGAGACATCTCATTCCACTCATTTTCATGAACATGTAGCCAACCGACCTTTTTAGAAATCAACCACTAGAATAATTTCTTCTCCTCATGTACCCTTTACTACAATCGATCTCTCCCACACTAATCCTCCCAAGGAATCATTGGTTGATCAAACTCTCACTAGTGGGACATGTGGAGAAGGTATTGAACCAAATTTGATAGAGCCTATTTACATATCTACACAACAAATTTGGGTACCAAAACTAGCATGGAAAGATACATATCAGACATAAACACTTGATACTACTACATATACACTTGATACTTCTATACTTATAGATACACCCAACATTATTAGAACCAAGCTCAAAAAACTAGTTACCACCTAACCATTATAGTCCAATTGGATTTCACTGCATATGATGATTGCCTTAATATCACTAAATAATGAAAAAAATAAGTAAAATACCAAAACATTTTATCACAAGCACATATATTACATCTATATATTTCTTACACAAACTAAAAAGTACAACACTCTTAAGTAGTAAGCAATACAAAATGCACATCCATTTTCAAATCTAATATAACAACAAAACATCATCATCATTATCATCATAATCATCATCACACACACATATAATCATCCAAAGTTTATATAATAAACAACATCAATGACAAGGAGGGGCATATCCCTAGGTGTATATAAATCATCATCACTATCTATCTCCATAAATCTCACATCCCTAGATGTGAAGGCTCCTAAATCATGTCAAGGCCCACAAGATCAAGATCACTCCCATAGGATTTCCTCCAGTGAACCTAGTTGATGTAGTGTCTAGTCATACTCTCTACAAATAACATTGTAATGATCAATCAAAACCTATATCATCTCAATCAATCTCCATTGTGTGATGTCTCATTTATCCAACTCTACATGCAACTCATCATGCTCAGTGAGTAGTGTATGAAATGTCACCACTTATCTAGTAACAAGATAAAATAAGGGTGCATGAGCACCCATTATGTATAAAACTCTCTCTATAAAACCATCCCCAAAAATATTGATAGGAATGCTCTAAGTCAAGTTTTGTAAAGCATGACCTACTAGTAATGACCACTCTTGATTACCTACAATCAACGATCATAAATACAAAATTAGATACATTTATGCATATAAAATATTCCATCAATAAAAAAGTAAATATACATAGCATACTCACATATGGCACTAATGCCATCCTTATCTAGACCTATGAGATCCCCACCATGTCTACCTCTATCATCACCACCTTGAGATGTAGGGACTGCACCAAGGAGGAAATAATCACTAAAAACATTAATCACTAAAAACAATAATAGTCATCGAAAACCTACCCATCACTACATATATGCCTTTGTGCATCCAACATCATCACTTGTGGCCAATGGTACAACTAGATCCCACTCTTTAAGAGGAAAAGGGGACAAATTAGTTGTTGGTAGGGTCAGTCTATCATTTGGCCTATGGCCAATTCTCATTGTGCGATGCCACATATATGTATTTGAGGACACCCCTTGCTCAATTCCAAAGTGTTATAAAATGTGATCATATTGAAATATCTCATACACTCTAGAAATGTGATCAACCAACCAAATGCTAATATGAACATAATGTAACTCTTGTGCATCCTCAATCCACTCTAAAAATATCCTCTATGGCTATCATATAATTTGGTCTAGCATCAACTGATCCAATATAATGTGATACTCCATAGTATTACATTCCCTATCATAAGACATCACCCACCAAAATAAAAAAAAACTTGAGGATGGGCCCACATTGGTAAAATTCCACCAACCAACCACACAACTAAAATATACTCATATACCCATATATTCAAAAGTGTACCATCCCCTAAGCTACCACCCCATGTCTCCAAGTAAAACCTATATAAATATATGTACAAATAGGCTACCATGGTATGCCCCTAATAAAATATCACTCCTTGATCCTTAATTTGATAAATAATATGTTACATATGATAGGATATTGATTCCCCACCACCATCAAAAACTATGAAATAATCCAATAAACAACAAATAAACTTCTATAGGAATGAAACATTAGCTCCAATAATAATATCTAGGCAGATAGAAATGTTTAGTTTTACATCTATCAACTGCTACCTAGTAAAATACATATGAGACCTTTGAATATACCTAAACCCTATCCCATGTGATAGGTAACCTCACAATCCAATACACATCCTCCAATGTGATCGCCATCTCCCTTATCAAGAGCTAGAATGTACAAGTTTTTGCATTCCATCTCTCAGCTAATGTTGTCATGAGATGGATATCATAGGGGACCTATCCTAAATGGGCCACATATCCCAATCCCACCTAATCAATGATACTCTAATCAACATCATCCGAACCAAGCTCATCAAGGGTATAAAAATGTCTGCCATGCCAAAACTCATGAATATGCACATCCTTCTACATAAGTACACATTGAGAAAAATATATCAATGATCAATTTCAAATAATCTACAACCATATTTTAATATTAAAAGTCCAAAATCAATTATATAGTAGCATCAAACACTATTATCAATTTAAAATGATAGCATAAGGCACCACCATCAAAAAATTAGATGCTATTGTCAAAGGATCAATAGTACTATCCAAATTAGTGATAATAGTGTCCATGATTTTCAAAAATTAACAAAAAAATAATATAAAAATGCAATTTTTCAAAAAACAAAATTTACCAACATATACAATGTTTCTTATACTTATTAGCTCCTCAAGCTCTTGTCCTCCCAAATTAGCCCAAAGTAGCTCAAATCGCATTGGTCATACAACTTGTCTATGAGGCATTTTTGAATACCTTCAGAGAAAAAAATTTCAAAATGAAAATTTATTTTCAAAACTCATTATATAGTCATTGACCTTTCAAATATCAAAGCTTCAATAGACCATATCTCGAGCATCATTTACCAAATTCAAAACCACAAGTTATATTAGGATCCATGTAACGAGCCCTTTTTTACTGTGTCAATTTCTTAACTACTTTGGACATTTAATCTCGCTCAAATTTTTTAATCGAACCTAGGAAGCATTCAAATTTTAAAATTCCAGTGTGCAATTATACATTCCATATTAACAAAATTTATGAAGTGCATCATCAATACACAATTAAATTCTAAATGCCTGATCCATATACATAATAACCCTTTCATAATTTTATGATATGGTGACTACTAGATACTACTCCGCTCACCTCAAAAGGGGGCATGTCATATTAGCATGACCTCCACATTTACACAATTTCCAAATTTTAGTGGGGGCTTGCCACAAAAGGTATGACCTCCAAATTTATACACCTATCATGTATTTTGAGATTTTAGTGGGGGCATATCACAAAGACATGCACTACACTTGCATAATATCTAGTTCAGTTCATGATTTAGATAAATATTTGGGTCCAAAAATTATATACATTAGCTCTAGTTTCCACATATTTGGGACATAGTTTCTTAGATTTTTGGTATTGTTACTACACACAAAATAAAGATTAAAATATAAATTGATCATACTAGATATGATAAGGGCATGAATGAGTTAATTCCTTCTATTATTCACCAAATGTATTTATTTATCTCCCAAATTAATCAAATTATAAAATATTGCACCAGGATGCACCAATTACATTAGGAAGTATTGTTACCAAACCTTAGTTGTCTACAATAGTTGGTTTTTTTATAGGTTGAAGTGATTAAATCATTTGACCTCACCAGATTTATAGGATTAACTTGATTAAATCACTCACCCTATATTAAAATGTGTGTGTGTGTGTGTGTGTGTGTGTGTGTGTGTGTGTTCAGACTTGAGTTGTGTTGGTTGGGATGTAATACTCTCGATGATTATAACACCACTCTCCATATTTTAGGTTTGGGACATCATCATCTCCAAACTCTATGTGTTCTAGATATGGCACCTCCAGGGTGTAGCCCATATGACCACTTATGTATTCACTTAGTTTCCTAGCCATAAATTGGATGAGATCTTAATTTCATTTCTACTTCACTAATTTTTGTATCTAAACCGACATCCCATGATCATTACTATACAACACATACATAGGTGTATTCTATCCATCCTCTTTATTCATATAGATACTTTGTATTACTACTTATTCTTAGATTATATACGTTAATTACATTATGACATGCTTTTGGTTGCAGGTAATATCCAAATAAATTATTTAAATATAGCTCAATAAAATATAAGGTGTGCCATGCACATCAAGGTACACATTTTATTTCTTTTAAACTAGTAATTTCATTTCCATGAATTACTAGATTAAAGCGGGGTGAAGCAGGGGGGAATATATATACCCAAATTTGGTACAAGCATTGTTTCATAGCATGTTTCTCATAATTTTACAGGTATAGACATTTTGACAAAGAGTTAAGCATCTAGTGGCACGGTCTCACATGAACCCTTTTGGTTCATGTTTCTTTTATTACTTTTATTTGATCATTTAAATCTTTTTTATTATCCAGTATCCCCTTTTCTAATTTATTTCAAGGTTCTCTACTAGTTTTATGATCATTTATACGTTTTTAGCCCTCAACACTACTGATAGAACATGACACTAGCATCAACAATAGTGTCAAAAGTCAGTGGTAGTGTCCAGTCTTATCTTTTGATCATTTTTCATGTCTTTTGTCGTATGACCATTTGTTAAGCCCCATATGTTTATTTCAATTTCATATTTTTGCGTGCCACTAGGTTCTAATTCAAACTCAAATGGGTTACCTATAATCTATGGTACGGTTTATTATACTAAGCAAGCTTCTCAATTAGCACATACTTTATCTTATTCAAAATCTATTGAATTGCAATATATAAAGACTGCTAAAATTGTAAATTTGAAGTATTCAAAAGTCAATTTACATTCGCATTACTTGTACTAAAGGTTGTAATAATATAAATATCATATAGTGTCACAATCACCATTACACACACATTCCCAAGAGGGAGAACTACATGCAATTTTGATGCCATCTAGTAACAACTAGGTTGTTAGGGTTAGCTCGACTCACGTGTTAACCCATTTTTACCAAGTTATAGGAGGTCAAAGGCAAAAGGAGCTATGGTTTTTACTCATTGACTATATTTCACACATAATTATTTCTATTGAGAAGGATAAATTAGGACTAAAAGTGACATCATAGCTTCAAGGCAAGTTTGGATTAGTTTTAGCAAATATTTGAGGTTAGACACCTGCATCACATTTAGAAACCTACATCGATAGTAGTGTCCTAAGGTGATAATAGTGTTCATATGGAAAAAATAGTAAAAACATATAATGAATAAAACATAGAACTTCTTCACTAGCTTAAGACAAACCTGAGTCACTATTGTTGTTTAAGATATACCACTAAAGAAGATATGTTATCTTTACCCCTTAGTTGTATGTTATTTATTATATTTATTACACATTTTAAATAGGTTATTTTACAATAAATTGTTATATATATTTATCAAATATAAACATTACTTTTTTACATTCAAATGTTTTATTTGTATAAGTGTGTTTATGTAATAGACCCATTTCACATAAAACACCAGCTATGAAAAACCAAGAAAAATTAGCACTTGCATATTTCCTTTATAATTTCAGTTTTGGGTTTGCATGTATCCAAAACATTGAAAAGGAAAAAAAACAAACATTATCCTTTCATTTTATTTTAGTATTCATTGATTTATTACTTTTAACATTCTATTTTTCAGCAAATAGATTAATTAAATTTCTTTTCAAAACATTATCAAAACAACCCCAAACATCCAGAAAAGTCTTGTTAAAATGAGCACAAGCATTAAATATTACTACAACATTTCAAAGTAGCAGGTATACCATTCCAAAAACATTATCAAGGCAAGATCATACACTTAATTACACATACAACAAACTTTTCTTTTTTATTTTATGACCCTTCCATAACATCCTTACCTTGTTAGACCAAGTCTTTTCCCTAGGGTTAAATCTCCTATTCTTAGAATTAACTTACAAAGTGACATTAACATCAAAATTTGAACTTAGATTAGATATATTTTGTTCCACACCTCATTTTTACCTCTATTGATTCTCTTGATGAGCAAGAATGAATTCTCAATCCTCTCATAGTCATTTTGCCCAAAACTGAGGTCATCAATACAATGTCATCCAAGCCTAACTACCCACCTCCCTTTTATTTCCTCCTCGAGACTAGCATCATCAAATTTTAATTCACTTTGTATATGAAATTGATTAAGCATATCCAACTTGACATGATCAATCAAATATCTTGAGTCATCCAACATACTTATACCCACTTCATTGTCCCTAGCATTAATTAAGAACTTTATTATCTTGTCATCACCGACATAGAAGGACCTTGGAATTTCATCTCTTCCCATTTAGATGCCCTCAATGAACACTATGATGTGGAATAGATCTTCCAGTATTAACTTGAGTGCCCCTTACTTCCCATTATCCAAAACACCATTCCTCAAATCAATTAGCCCAATTCATAGATTCACTCATCCATCTATCCCTTATGTCGGTTGTCTTAGCCAAAGCTTGATAAGTTGCATGCACAGGTTAGTGTGTTACTTTCCAAATCTACATAGATTTGTGAACCCAATGTGAAAGGCTTATCATTTTGTATTTCCTTTTTTCTTCTCTTCTTTCTCTTTTTTCTCTGTATTTCTCCCTCCTTCCATTTATTCATCAAGTATTTTTATACCCCTCACCCCCCAAATATGTCTAGATAAGATATAAGAGGATCTCTTAGCCTAGAATGCTATAGGATAAGTCAACAAGTCATTGGTGAAGCTTCTTGAGTCAGTTGGGACAATAATGCTTCCAATTAAAACATATAATAACAATTTTATGACTATCCCAACCCTAACTCATAAACTAGGGTTGGGATATTAATCCACAAAGTGTAAGAAATATCAAATACCGCTATTAACCACCCTAATTCTAAAAACATGACTTTTATTGGTGGGAGTAGAACCACTACTAACATGGAAACTAGGCCCTCAGTTATTTTTTCAAAACCTAGATGTGAAAAGCATATGCTATATATGATCAATATATTGGGAGAATCCATTATTTAGAGGATGAAGTGAATAGAATGCAAAAAACTATTCACTACTCTAACAAAAACCATAACACCTCCCACCCACTAGAGCAAAATTCAAATTTTCCTCCTGAAGCCTCTACCATAAATTAATTTCCTTATAGTTACCAACCTCTCCCCATAGCCCCTCCCACAAAGGAGGCTCCTATACCTATCAACACTTCTACTCTGAATGAACTCATCTCTACCTTGGTAGGTCACATTCACAATTTAGAGAGTAACCAACTATCTATAAATAAAGGAATGAACTATAACCCTCATAACTAGTTCATTCTTCCTCCATACCCACCACAACAATGGGTTACTAACCACCATAACAACAATACTCCAAACTTACATAATAGTAACAAGCCTACACACTTCCTCCTAATTACATTTTTAACCAACACCTAGGGGATATTCTTACTCATAGATTCCCAAACAAAAACACTTCCAATATCCCCTCACTTTATTTACCTTAAAACCAAGTTTCAATTGGAAGTATGTTCACGTACACTCCTCTTAGCAACATAGTGGCTAATAATCTATCACCCTACATTCCTCTGAGTTATGTGCCACCCAAGTATAATCCCACTTTCTAAACCAATTGTCTACCACCTTAAATTCCTCTAAGTTACATGCCACCCATATATACTCCTTTGCAATCACCTAACCTTCTCCATCTAACACTCTTCCTCCTTTCTATCACATGTTCTCCAAGTATACCCAACCACATAATTATTTTCAAGCCTATTCTACACCATCTTACCAAACACCCTCTTTTCCTCCTAGTAGTTACATAAACAATCCTTATTCAAACCCATACCCTCAAACTTATTCTACCATGTATTTAATGGACTTTGGTGCTATAGGGACTTACATTAGATATCTCAAAGAGCCCCTCGATTAGAACATATAAGGAATTCTTTTTGTGTCCTCTACCTCAAATTCCTAAATTTAAAGGGGATGGAGATCCCAATGCATATGTTAAAGGATATGCCACTACTATTAGGTAAATTTTAGCTTTGGATGCAGTTGTTATGAAAATATTTTCCAAAAATGCTAGATGGAATTTCCCTCAGTTGGTACTATTGCCTCCCTTGAGGCTTCTATTCATTCCTTTAGATAACTCATGACATAATTTGTCAAAGGATTTGACATAAACAAGTTAATTAAAATTGACATTCAATAATTCATACATATTAAACAATAAAATAATGAATTTATTTTCCATTTCATTATGAGATGGCAAAAAGTTCTATATTCTTTTGGTAGTGTACCAAACATGGATCAAATAGAACTATGTGATCTCTTTATTCATTCCCTTAATAAGGAAATGAGGGAAGATGTCCAAAATTTCCTTATCAATCCTACAAATAAGCACTTGAGATCACTTTTTAAATTGACCAAGCAATCATTGATATTGCTCATCAAACCTATAGAACCAACAGGCACATTGTTATCCCTAACCAAAATAACATGGGTTTTAAAATTGTGAACCAAAATAATGTTAATGATCAAGGCCCAAATGTTCTCAATATAAACTGAAATTCCACCATTGATGGTGTGATCAAATAGAACAAGAAACCAAATTATATAAAAAAGAACCAACCACAATCCATGAACACCAATAACACAAATGATATTGCTTGTATGAGAAATCAAAATCCTCTTCATATGGTTCATGTTGTTGATTTTAATTGTCCTCCAGCACACAACATCCAATTCCAAAATCCTAATTAGAACCAATCCTAATAATTTTATCACTTCTCATAACTTTAAAACCAACCCTTTTATCAAGGGAACAACCAACACAAATTTGGTCAATGAGGACATAATCAGAGACTTGTGGAGTATGATCCCAACATCAATTACCTTTTTCATAGAGTAATTAGATAATATGCTCATGCTTTTAGGGAGTATAATAAATCTATTTATAGACTCCATGAATACCCAAGGAAACCTTTTGTTGACATGTTCCTAGGGAATGCAAATATAAACCCTCAGGCTCCCCAAAATGGTCCTATGACACCCCAGAACCAAAACTTGAAAATTTATCAAAACCTTTTCCCCAATCTCTAGATGCATGTTACCCAAAACCAATAACAAATAAAATTATCAAACCAACCAATCCATCAAAACCAAGCTCCCTTGGCTAGCACTCATGATGTCAAAGCTTCTATTTATAGCTCAGCCAATGCTGATGTGTCTCCCCAATTAGGGCCTCAAGGGAAGACTAGTATTAAAGGGGTTACATAGTTAGAAATATAGGAATAAACAAATATAATTACTCACACAATGGAATATCAACCCACAACTCCTCATCTTTCTAATGCTTTTGAAGATAATGTCATTCATGTACTAGTGGGAAATTATGACTTAGTTGTAGACCTTAAAAAACATTTTCCCACATCTTTTTTGTTTATTTACTTAATAATTCACCTACCCACCATTCACCATTACTTGATTCCATAGGGTTGGGACACTTATCCAATGTTACTCCTCCACTTCAGCATCAAATCAATCATATTGATCTTGATATGTTTCCACTAGGATAGGATTCAAAGGATACTAGTTATTTATTTGATTTTAGGAGTCTCCTTCCTGATTCTAAGATGACCAGGAGGGTGGATCCACCTTTCTTTCTATAAGTTTAGATCTATAATAATTATGTAAAAAGAGAAATAATTGATAATAGAGTGATGGTTAACATAGTTCCCTTTTTGTTTCTCCAAAAGCTTAGTTATGGAGAAACTAATTGCTTAATAACTCAAAACACCCTTTGAGGCTATGATAGTCTCAAATCCAATTCCACATGAGAAATCATGCTTCCTATCATCATAGGCCTCAAGACTGTGCTAACCAAATTTTATATAATTGACAAAGATAACAATTATAAATGATCTTGGGTAGGCCATGGATTCATAGGATGAAGACAATCCCTTCTACCCTCTTCTAAAAAATTAGGTTCCTCTATTTGGGAAAGGTCTTTAATGCCCAAGGGGATCCTAAACCCTTTGATGCTCTTCAATCAAACATGCATAAATAATTAAGGGTATATATTGATTATCATTTACCCAATAATGGTAAAATAAAACCCCCACATATGGTTAAAGTCAAGAATGCCATGAAACCTAAAGGAGTTGTCTTGAAGAAAGGGGCATAGCTTATTAAACACCATTAAAGGATAAACCTAAAGAAAAGGAAGTTATAATAGTAGAAAAAGTAAGTGGTAAGGATATTAGAATTATGTTAGTTATCTCTACCATGTCGATGACTAAAATAGTTAATATCCTAAGAAATGATATGCCACTTGTAATTCATTTTGACCTATGGGGAGTAAGAACCTACATTATCTCTAAATCTCAAGATCAGGAAACCCAAGAAGGGTTATCCAACCTTCTTAACATTGGCATGGTTGAGATATCAAAGGATCAAAGAACTCTCCCTAGCTATGATTATGATTCTTTCTCTATGCATGAGCAATGGGCCCTCCATTATGATAAGGTAAAATGTCATCTTGGCACAAGGGCAAGAGTCATCATGATTTCCTTAGAAGGAAGAGTTATGTTATTTAGTTTTAGCCTTGAATTTTAGCATACAAACTATGGGGTTGAATATGAATTCTTATTACTTGGAATGTTCATTACCAAATGGTTGAGTGTTTGAAACCAAAAAATCTAAGGTGACTCACAGTTAGTAACTATCCAAGCCTCAAATATTTATTAGACTAAGGTTGAACATCTTAAACTTTGTAAAACTATTATGCACGAAGTTGCTAAGGATTTTATCTTTGTTTCCATAGAAGTTGTCCTTAGAGAAAACAACCAACTTGTTGACTCCATGGTTTCTTCCTCCTCATATTTTGGTCCTCATTGAATGATACTTGAGTTTGAATTCATAGTATCTATTAGGATATATTGCCTCATGGAAAAAGTGTCTAATGACCAAACCCTCACTTGCATTGGGAAGGATACCAACCCATTAGTCCTTGACTTAGATAAAAATGATAAGGCTATTCTAGAGTTCCTACAAGCTTATGATGACCTCCCATCCTTCCATTTTAAGAGAAGTTTCACTCTCCCTTGTTATCCTACATATGCCCTTAGTCATGAATACTACCATTCCTATTGTATGGTTGAGGACTATTTATCTTCCGAATAAGAGCTTTATGTCTTTAATACAAAAGGCAAATATGTTTATCTTCCTCTTGTTCCTAAATAATTTGAAGTGAATTCCTCCCTCATTAAAGAAACCATTGATATAGATATAGGGACTAAATAAAGCCCTAATATCCTCAAAATTGGGTCCTCACTCTCACCACAAGAGGTTGAGGACCATAAAATTTTACCTGTCGACATTTTTAAAATTTTTGCCTTTTCTTATATGAATATGGAAAGTATTAAACCTAAATAAGTTTTTCATAATCAAGTTACGATCCCTGATGTGAAACCCCTAAAATAAAATATCAAACTTATAAATCCCAAACTTGCATTAATGGTGAAGTAAGAGGTTATTAAGCTTCTCAAATCAAGGTTCATAAATCTCATGTATTATTCTAAATGGATGTCCAACATTGTTCTCATTCTCAAGAAGAACAAAAAAAATCAAGTTATGCATCAATTTTTTCATGATATTAACAAGGCATGTCCTAAAGATGATTTTATTCTCCCTTCCATTGATATCATTATCGACACTATGACAAGTTATGAATTGTTGTCCCTTATAGATGGCTTTTTTGGATAAAACCATAGCCAAATTTTAGATGAGGATTAAAGCAAAACCTCATTTACCACACCATGGAGTACTTTTTACTAATTAATCATACCCTTTAACCTTAAAAATGTTGGTCTAACATATCAAATAGCCATGACCCATATTTTTTACAATCTCATCCATAATATGGAGGAGTTTTATGTGGACGATCTTCTAGGAAAAGTGAAAATATGGATTGAGTACTTATAATTATTGCATACTATTCTCACACATTTGATTGAATATGGTGTCAACCTCAATCTAAAAAGTGTGTGTTTGGAGTCACATGAGAAAAAGTCCTCAGTTATATCATATCTCAACACAAAATCAATATTGAACCAACCAAGATTTGTACAATCTTAGACATGATCCCCTACTGATGAGTCAAGAATTAGGTCATTCTTGGAGAAGTTAGGGGCCATTCAATGATTTATACCTAACTTTATTTATGAAATTCATCCTATCAATAATTTGGTTAAAAAGGCAAGTGGCTTGACTTGGATGAGTGACTCTTAGTACACATTTAAAACAATAAAACACTTTTTTATGTCTCTTCCAATAATCATGGCATCCAATCCTGACAAACCTCTCATACTTTACATTATGGAAATTATGATGTCCCTCACTTGTATGTTAGCCCAAAAGGATGATTATGGCAATGATCATGCCATATATTTCATTATTCACACTCTTATAGACTACAAAATGCATTATACTCAAGCATATACCATGTGTTTGGCCATCATGTTTGCAAACAAATAGTTTCAACATTAGATGCTCAAATAATAAATGAGGGTTATAGTAATGTCTTAGGCCTTATGAACATTCTTAACCCAACCAACCCTCTCATGAAATGTTAGGTGTTTTATCATGCTTTTGATTAAATTTGAACTCAATTATATCAACCAAAAGTCTATTGAGGGATAAATCATCATTAATTAGTTGGTAGATTTTCCCTTAGAAGTTAGTGTTCTCATTGATTCCAATTACCTTGATGATTTGATTTTTTGTATGGAGAAACATGCCATTATTTCCTCCTTGGTATGTCAATATCATAATCTATTTAGTTGATCATTCTTATCCCAAGGGTACCAACTCACATCAGAGGTGACACCTTTGCATCATTGCATCCAAATACATCATCTAAAATGAGTATATTTTATCATAAAGAATTTAAAGACATGTTATTGAGGTGTGTTGATTAAAAGGAGTCATAAAAGGTCCTCTTTCATTACCATAAAAGTGTTTGTGATGGATACTTTATTGGCCACACAACTCCATGTAAGATACACAACATGGAATACTTATGGGCCACTCTTGAACATGATATTATTGAATACATAAGAAAATACAATAAATTTAAACATTTCTCCCTTAAGATTCACATCCCCACTAGGGCACTGATAACCCATCGTTACTCCATGGCCCTTTTCCACTTAGGGTCTAGATTTAATTGGCAATCTTTACCCCACTTCCTCAAATGATCACCATTTCATCATCACAACCACTAAGTATTTAATTAAGTGGGAAGAATCCATGCCTATAATGACTATTACTAGATCGGTCAGTGTTAACTTTAATTTAAACCAAATCATTTTTTGTTTAGAGTCCCACAAGTCATTGTCACAAATAATGGGTCTAATTTCAAGAACCCCAAGGTATGTGAAGTGTGTAATAAATTTGTTGTATCTCATCACATGACCTATTTATAATAAATTCATGTCAATGGATAGGTCGAGGGAAAAATAAAAACCCTAAAGTCAATCTTGGTAAAAAATTAAAGACATAAAAAGAGATTGGCACCTGTAATTCTATCCAAAACTATGGGCCTATAAGATGAGTGTTTGTACACCCATAGAAAAAACCTCATATTCCCTTGTGTTTGGATCAAAAGATATTATACCCCTCAAAGCATAAATACCTAGCCTTTATGTCTCTCTTTAAGGTATCCTTGATCATGAAGAATACAAAATTGCACAGCTAGATGAATTGGAAAATTTAGATAAAAACTAATTTCTTACTGCACAAAACCACATTGCATATACAAAGCACATGAGCTAAAAGTTTTTAAAAATGTCCATGAATGTCCAATATGCATAAGAGACCTTATCTTGAGACTCAATAATCAAATAGATAAAAAAAGGAGAAGGTTCAAAGTGTAGATCCAACTAGTTAGGTCCATATTTAATGATTGAAGATCTTTAAAATGAAGCCTATTGGTTATGCACTTTGGAGAAAAAGGAGTTTGGTGAGTTTGAAAACTCTTTAAACCTTAAAAAATTATATATAATCATCTACATATCACATTAACCTTGTTACATCACATTTTCCATTGTTTATATGTTGTCTTGCATATCAGATGTCATGTTCAGTGATTATTTAGTTATCAGTTCGCATAACAAAAAATTTCAGAATAAAACTCACCATCTCATGTCATTTTCACATTACATTGGTTCTTGTATTATTTATTATGATCAGAGTATACCTCTCTTTTCCTACACCTTGAAAATCTTAAAAAATTCTAAGTTACAAACTAGTCTAGAAACTTGTCCATGGTAGAGTCTCCTCTTACAATTACCTATAATCATAAAACATTAACATGCTAAAAAATAGGTAGTTTTGTTCACCTTTCTTGGTCTCAAGTGACAATCCCATATATCTTACTAGTTTCATGGGACCAAGATATGGGGGTAAGGGCCTCACAAAAAATATGTGATAAATAGAAAGAAAGACACTAATATAAAATTAAAAGCGTATGCAAACAAAATTCAAATCTCACATATCTCACCCTTAACTAATTTTTGGTATTGATCCCTTGCATATTAATAGTTGCATGGAATTAACATTGGGTAGAGATGCCTTTACTTTTCTATATATAGTCTATGGTGATAAACCCATGTGTGTTCCTAGTCACATGTGACTAAGTGTAAGGGGTCACCAAGAAAATTAAAAAGTAAATACAAAAGCAATATCAAATTAGAAAATGTTTAATAATAGTTTTTCAAAAGGCTCACTTACATGTCTATACTGAAAAGGGTAGATTTATCTCATTTGTTGATTCTATCAAGGCTAATTATCTCTAGATGAAGCCAATCAATTAGTATTGTATAAGTCTAGCAAGAATTTCATCCCCCCTTTGCTCATAAGGATTAGGTCATATTGTTTTTAGTGAAAAAATTTGATGTGTAGTTTTCATTTTACCATCTCATGCATATTCATCTTCCCATTGTGTTCCTTTGTTTTAATCTAAAATTCATATGTTTTGAAAATTAAATAAGTCTATCATCATATACAAAATAACTATTAATGCATTTATAGTTTTACATATATTCATCATGTTCCATCATTTGCATACATTTTGTCTCCATAATCTCACATATATAAGCATTTTTTCATAACATTATAAAAAACATAAGAGATATATGGTATATCATCACATGCCTAGTCATCTAAAGTCTATAAACTCAAAGAACATACATGAAAATTAAACACATAAATGACAAATCACTGAAATAAACCAAAATTTATCTATATATATCATAATAATGTCAAGTTTGTACAATCAAATCTCTATTACTATCTAAATCTGTAGAGGTCAAATGTGTCTCAAAACCTAAAATAAAATAAAAATACAATAATAAAAGTACATGGGAAATATTACCCCTTATACATGATATTTATGAGCTATATAACACCTCAGTCTTGTACACTTAGCAAACTTAGAACTTGACTATTTTTCTAAGTTATATACCTTTCCTAGTTTCACAAGTGTTGCATATACTCTCTCTTGTTCCCCTTGGCCTATCTCTTCATTTGACCAGTCTTATGTTAATGACATAGGGCATCTATCTTGCCCAAAATGCTTAAAACATGCTTATCTTATGCCTCTACAAGTTTTGAGCATGTACCTATTTTCCTACACCTTGGACACTTACATCCTAGCCAGACACCTATGTCGATGAGGGTGTCATGTTCTGATGCAAGCGTGCAGTACCCTAAAGTCATCTTATTTGCAAATGAAACGTATCTTAATAGTCAACCTAAGTGCTATTATATGATTTATTCTCTAAAGGATTTGATATAAATATAAGATCAACCCTCATTCATTCCTCACTTATAAAATACCTAAAGAGACCAAAATAACTTATCAAAAGCATTCCATCAAGCACTCAAGTAAGCAAATCTTCCCTATTTTATCTTATTTCCATATTAGTCATAGGGATAACTCATCTATAGGTCTCAAATATTTAAAGAGTAACCTAAAAGCTATATTTGTGAAGTTATAATCTAGGTCACTATTGTACCTACTTATCACATATTGCATGATTCATACACAAGCCAACACGTATGGGAGAAATACAGTATTAGATATGTAAGAAACACTAATTAACAAAGGGGTATTTTGGGTAGCTTAACACTGTGTGACCACTAATCCAATTTTACCTTAACCACTATGAAGATGAAGAATTAGGGTTTGATATTTGATAAGGAACAACAGTCTATGACCCATATCTAAATAAAACAAAGTGAAAGCGATGATAAACTTAAAAGAATCCAAGTGGTCACATCTTATTTCAAGATTTATTCCATACCAAACACCTACATCTGATCTAGACATTGGAATTGACTCAACTATCTCACACTGATGCAAGTATTTGCAACTACAAAGGCACTTAATCCAAAATTTGGTGACTATTATAGAACATTCTTCTTGTTTGCTTCCTACCTGTTCTAGATCCAGATCTGTATTAACATTAAAACCAAATATCTTGATTTCATTATCATTATAATATCTATCATAATTGTACTTTTAATTTTTAGCATATCTAAGCATAATAAATTTACTGTATGTTTTATCTAAGATTTTTAATTAATTATCCTATTATAGATCTATTTATCACCCTTGTGCTTATTCATTTCTATATTATTAACCCTATCTACCCATAGTAGGATCCACATCTAATTTAGAGTTAAACATTTAGTGAACCTGACCTTTAAGCATCATTGTTAAATAAGCATTCTCTTTTACATGCTTATTGTTTGCCTTGTCTTGATCTTTGTGTTCTTTATCCCTCTCATCATGGATGATATTGTCTACTTTGATGACTATGATTATGAAACTCTCCAAATCTCTCTCAAGGAAGGAATCAAAATTTATTACTCTTACATTCCTCTAGGTGCTAAAGCATATAATATCAAAGCTTTGAATGGTCATAATTGTTATCCCTCTAATTAGGGTCATGCTCCTACCATTTCAAGAAACTAGTTGATCTAACTTAAGGAAGATCCAAAACCTTTGCCTTTACCTTCTACACCAAAATTGGTTTCCCATGGAAAAAGTGTTCCTTCATTTGATCATGACAGCTTTCACCAACTCCATAAGGATCTCATGGAGGAATTGAAAATAAGTCATAAAGGAGATGTTTCTTTAAATTCAGTGATCAAAACCCCTCATATTCTAACATTTCTAAAAAATATCCCCATTTTCAAGGTTGATGACTCTTTCCTACCTTCATTTGATATTGAATGTTTTTCAAAGATTAACCAATACATCATGGCATCTTTACCAAGTAACATTAAGCCATCATGAAGAGGAAAACATTACAAACCTAAAGTGAAAAAGGCTCATAATGTTCCAAATATGGCACTATTACCAATATCAACCAAGGCATCTAAATTAAAGGATCTTTATATACCAAAAGAGGTGATTTTACCAAAGATTCCTCAATCTCAAATTGTTATATCCTCACCAAAAGTGAATGAACCAAGTTCTTCCAATGTCCCAAGCTATTCAAATGATATACCAAATGTACCAAAATTCAGAGATCCAATACCAATACCAAAGTATCCTAAATTCAGTGATCACAAACTTTCACTTGTTATTCATGAGGATGATGATACTCATATGCCTAGATTCAAAAAAGGTGGTGGATTAGAACCAATGAAAAACACCACCATTTCCATGGAAAATCTTATTTCTATAATGAACACTATTGGATATCTTCAAAAATAGGTTTCTATACTCCAAATGTAAATTAATTTCCATAATAATAATGCAAATGTTACCTCATTCAACAATCAACCTCTTATACAATGCATACTTGAATATCCTTATCCACAAGATTTTGAACTACTAGATTTATCTCTCCTTTTGATTCATAAGGACCCATTTGACCACATGATTAACTATGTACATTCTTTTGGTCAATGGGAAAAATGACAAACTATTGATAAAAATATTCCATGTGAGCATTTTTTTATGAGGCACATAATTGGTTCTATAGCCTACTAAAAGGTTCCTTAACCACCTTTTCAAAATTAAAAGATATGTTCTTCATGGCTTTCAATATCCATAAGGTGCCAAAACTTACATTAGAACATTTGCACAATTTCAAATAATGTGATGATGAATCCCTTCAAATTATACTATTCGATTCAGAAGTACATCATATGAGCTAGCATTTAGAACTTCAGTTTGGGAGTTATAATTCATTTTTATTAGAGGGATTCTTTCCCCATCAAAGGAAAGATCATTGCATAAACAATATGAGTTATTTACCCATTTACATATTGATGTGCATATATGTGCTTCATTCATACTTACTCATCCAAAGGAGTTTAACATATCTCCCTCAAAATACCAAAGTTTCATCCCTCACACAAAGGAGGGACATAAATTAACTGAGGAACATTATGAACAAAAATGTGGTATTCATAATCTTTATATGACTGGTTTAAAAAATTTACTTGACATAGGACAAATTTGAGGCCTGCATCCTATGCAAATTCCTCAAGTTCAACAAACCAAAAAGCATCCACGTCACTAGGATTTAACAATTAATTTGTTCATGAGTGATGCTTACTTTTGGTATAACCACATTGATACTATGAAATCAAAAAACTATTGTAGTGAAAGACGTTTTTCACAACATGGATACCATGTCAAAGATCTATGTGATAAGGAGAAACAAAAATATTCATTAGGTTTCTTTGTCATTCTTATTGATTTTGGGCCTCGTTTTATCCTTAAAAAATTATGGGTCTTACCCCATAATCCATTACACTTCTTTACATTGGATAGATTTTGGTTATATGAAATGGAAGCTAAAATAGATCCAAATTAGTAAGGCATTTTTTTTTCTCATGAAGGTGAATTGATTCATATTCCAATTGATATCATTGGTTCTTCTACTACACCTTAAAAATGTGAGGAGCATGCCATGTACCATTTCAACTTAATCAACCATGATGTAAACAATGTAAAAGATCCAAATTAAGGTTGAAAAGCTTTGAACATTCCAAAAAATTCACAAAAAATAAAAAACATTCAAAATTCCATAAATATTTTTGGCATATACATATTATATTAGCTCCTTGAAATATATGAGTTAGTAGCATATTTATGGATAACATATTGGTTTCTTCTACATACACGTGTTTCACACTTCTATTTGAGTGTGGTGTAGGCATACACAGATACATGATCTAAGCACTTTTGAACGTTGGGTTTTCCCTCTACTCATGTCGCCAGGATGTTAGGGGCATCCACCTCTATGACCATGATACTTTTAGGTTATATCATTATATGGCCACTTTACATTATCATGTTTGAGATAATATGTACTTACATATGCCTTTATCCATTCTTATTTCATAGTGTACTTGATATGATATGTACTTGATTTTTTTGCTAACACATTTGATCCATGGGCTACTATTATATGTTTATGATAGTTATTTATATTTTCATTTATGCACTTCCTTGAGTGTCTTGTATTGTTAAGGTCTTATTTTTTTATCATTTGAATATGCTCCATTATTTTTGGCCCCTGTGCCTTTGTTGTCCTCTTTGACATTTGAATATGTCATTACTTATTGTATGGACATTTGAATATATCATTCTTGTTTTTTGTGGACATTTGACTAAGTCTTGTCCATTAAATTGTGTGGCATTTGAACATGCCCCTTATTTACAATCTTCTTGGACCATTGTTTGTTGATTTAATTTTGAGTTATCTTGTGTGTGTGCTTGATTTCTTATTGAACTTGTATTGTTACTATCTAGATGTTACCATGATCTTTATCATACATTTTACACCTTGATGTGATCACATTCTATGAGCTTCAATTATATAATTACCTAGGCATGTTCTCATATATGCTACATTGTTCATTCATAGTTATATGGTTATCTTATCCTTTTGAGGTGATGTAACTACCCTTTTTTATTCTTACCTCAACTCAAATAGGGGCATGTCATAGAGGCATGATTTTCACACATTCACAATTTCAAATTTAGTGGGGGCATGTTTTAGAAACATATTTTTCACACTTACTAAGTATTCAACATCTCCATATTATAATGGGGGCATGTTTTGAAAATGTCCTCCACATTAGTTACTTATATCAGTTTTCAGTATTAGATTATAGTGGGGGGTATGCTTTAAAAACATGTCATCCACACTTACATAATTTCAAAATGGCCAAATTGCATAGTTATATGATTTAGATACACATTTATGGTAGAATTCTATACATTGGTAGTATTATTCTACACAATTTCAACATGAGACATATATAAGGTGCATATGTTACATGATGTGTGCTTAATATTGCAGAATCAAATTAGTTTTAGATTTCAAACATCTTTTAGGGACTGTCACCATCAACCAGGTTGGACTTTTATGGACTATATTGAGCCAATATAATTTAGTAATTGGTTCACTATTTGGTATGGTTGAGGTGATTAAACCACTTAATCTTTCCAAGTTTATAGGTTGGACTTGATTGTATCATCCAGCCTCACCAATTTAATAATGTGAGTTGACTTGCTTCACTCACACTCACTAGGGTTATAAGTATGATTGGTTTATACAATTAAGTTAATCTCAACTATCAGGTGGAAAATCCACCTTTTCTATAAGGTTGGAGGCATCGACATCTCTCTCTCTCTCTCTCTCATCTCTCTCTCTCCTCTCTCTCTCTCTCTCTCTCTCCTCTCTCTCTCTCTCTCTCTCTCATCTCTCTCTCTCTCTCTCTCTCTCTCCTTTAAAAAAACACTTTTCAAATTTATATTTGTCCTAATCTAAATGTCATTTATTCACAATGATACATATTTCAAATGAAATTTCCAGAAGGCAATATGGTTGTATCGATACACAAGTATACTCCCAAAACCTCTCTCTTTCAATTTCAATCATTTCAATGTTTTCAATTTTAGATTATATGCAGTGATGAATACTATAACATGCTCTTGGTTTCAAGTTAGTAACCAACAAAGAACTCAAGTTGGACTCAAGTAAAGGTAAGGTGTGTTATACACACTTAGGTAGGCATTCCTTTCTTTTGAACTAATAATTTCATTACTAGATTAAAAGGCGGGGGTAAAATGTAGATGATTATTTAAGAACTATATATCACCTCGGTCTTGTAGACTTGGCAATATCAAACTTTGACTATTCCTCTCAATTCTAGATCTTTCCCACTTCTATAAGTCTCACATCTTATCTTTCTTTTGACCCTTAGTCTATCTCTTAGACTGACCTGTCTTATGTTGATGACCTAGGCCTTCCATCTTGTCCATAATGCTTAAAACATGCTTATATTATGTCTCTACAAGTTTTGAACCTATACTTATTTTCCTACTCCTTGGACACTTGCATCTCAGATAGACACCTACATTGACACAAGTTTCCCATTTCAATGCAAGCATCAAGTGCCTAAAAGTCATATAATTTACAAATGAAATGTATCTTAATGGTTAACTTTAGTGCTCTTATGCGATATATTCTCCAAAGGGACTGTTATAAATATAAGATCAACCCTCATTCATTCCTCACGTATAAAAGACTTAAAGATACCAAGGCAACTTATCAAAAGCATTTAATCAATCACTCAAGTGATCAAGGCTTCCCTATTTTATCCTATTTCAATATCAGTCATAGGGACAACACATATATAGGTTGAAGTACTTAAGGAACAACCCAAGAGTTATATCTGCCAAGTTACAAGCTAGGTCATTGTTGTACTTATATTTTAACCTTTTAAGACTTAGTGAATATAAATCCTATGTTTGTTAAAGAGCTGAGTATAGTAAATAAAGGTATAAATAAGTAACAAACACAACCATCAATTTGTTACGTAATTGACTTAATTTGACCTTTATAAAAATAGTAATAAATAATGCAAATAAGTACTTAGCTAGAAAATGACTAAGATAGATGATATAGAGGCTAAAAATTAACTGGTCTAAGTTTCATAAATAAGATTTCAGGTGTCAAAACCCCTCTTATATTGTAGTGTCCTAATTGGATAGTAGTGACATATTGTGCTAGTTTCCCTATGTTGGTGTTAGTATCCTCTATGTAGGACTATCCTGAGCTTCTTGGTGTAGACATCCAGTTCTTATCATTATTATGTTGAAATTGTCAATCCAGACAATAATCCATGATAACGATGCTTAATTTCGACCAAAATCACTAAAGTGCTCTAACTCATTCAAGCTTGTCACATGCAGGTTTTGTATTATGCTCATGTATCCTTAAATGGAGCAATGCATTTTATGTGATTATCATCTTTTCTTAAATCATTTTGAGTCAAATTATGATCATGAAAAATGATGTCATGGACCACTTAAATCTTATAATTTTGTGGTACACATCATGTGCATGTGTTATTTCACATCTATAATATCCTAACTAGGGTATTACCTTATACGCAATTGATACCTTCTTCTAATTATAGTCCAGTAAAATTATGACTCGATAAAATGACATTTTTGACTAGGTTGATTAAATGTGCAACAAATTTCTAAAGAATTGTAAAAAATTAATTAAAGTCACTTAAGCAAATCAAAACCAAATTAAGAGCTTAAATAGGAATTCCATGAAAGTTTTTGAATATCTATTTACTTGAAATTCATTATTCAATTTTGCATCACTCCATGACATCATCATAGTGATGTCATCCATAAGCCATCAATAAGTGAAATATCAAGATTAAGCTCTCCCATGTCTCATCAATGCCCCATTCTTCCAAATATTGATGACATTATTTATTACTTATCTCTCCAAGATTGAATCAATCTATGGCCACACATTTTTATCTCAAGATAGATGGTCATGGTCGATCATGAATATTTCAAAAATCTATAAATAAGTGAACCAAGACCATCATTTTTAAGCTTAAATTGTGTAAACTTATTATGCATAAATATTTTTGAATAAGCTTTAATTGAGTAATTTTATTATGATTTCACTCATTTTCCCAATTAGACCAAATTGAAGAACCTAAGATATTGGTGAACTAAGAGATGGTAGAGGCTCATGATACACCTCATTGATAAAGACTTGGAGCACCAAATTTGGGAAAAAGTATGTTTATTGACCATTTTTTAAGGAGGGATGCTACTTGGAAGGTATTGCATCATCTTATTTTTATAATTATATTCTTGAATTCATTAGCACAACCCCTTGAGGGAGTAGGCTTAACACATTAGTTATTAATGCTTATTTTGGTATTTATTGACTAACACATGAGTTAACTTATTTTGTAATCCTATTATACATTTTAACATGCCTGATGGGACTGCACATCTCACACATAATTTTATCCCTTCTTATTTAGCACTTAGACCGTATTTGGAGGAAGCTTTGCTCCTCTTTTTCTCTACTTTTTTATGTTTTATGACTTCTAGACCAAACAACATAATCAACTTGTAAATTGGCAAATTCATCTTGAACATCAGCTAAAATTCCTTGTGAAATGGTAGGATTTCCTTGAGCAATAGTGAGATCACCCATGCAAATGACAAAACCAAATTTTATTTTTTTCTATCTCTATCGATGTGTTTTTATAGAACAACATAATCGACCTGAACATTGGTGGGTTCAACTTGTGGAATGACAAGGTTGCTTAAGATCAGTGAAATCATCCTAGACCAAACTTGTAGGTAACTATTGTGTTTTCCATTTAATCAATTTTGCCCTATTTATCAATGATATCAACCTGCTAATCAGCGATATCATCCTATTAATCAATGGGATCACTAGATAGTGTGTCTTATTTTTTGTGTAATAATAGGTTTGTACTGAGAAATGATAGAATCATGTTGTTGAACTATGAAATCACTTTACAGAATGGTAAGTTCATTTTATAGAATGATGAGAATTCCCTGTGTCAAATTCCAAAGAGCTAAAACAATAAATTTCAAGTTTATTTTGATATCATACACCCCTTTTCTATACTTTTAACTCTTTGTTTTGTAGAATTAAGACACTTAGTTTATATTTTACAACAATCAAAGGTAAATTTCACTTCATATTTCATTTGGTGTTCTAAAACAAACTCAAACTTTAGATAAGTGTTCTTAAGAGATTTTATTTTTTGATTGCGAGTGTTTATTTTACAAACCAAGTGTAGCATGTATGTTCTCCCCCCATCCCCTCTAGGGAACTTGGGTGATCCAAAAATTCTTCACTTATTACTTTTGCCACTTAGTCTAAACATGGAAAGAATGTCACAAAGTCACTACCCAAGATCCAAGTGATTTAGGTGATCCTAAAATAACCCTAAAGTATTTCTACAATTTTTATTTCTTACATTTTAGCTTGTGGGTAGGATTTCATAGCCTCTCCATGAGTTCTCTAGTGAAGCATTGACCTAGAAATTCATCTCTTGGAATCATTTCAACCCCACTCCATGATGGGGTATACGAATTGAGGTCAACTTATTGGGATGCTTGTTTGAGTAGTTAAATAATCTCCATTAGTAAAACCTACCTCAAAAAAAAATGTTTAACTTATACATCACACTACATTGAACAATTAATGGATGTAGTGGTTGTAAAAAGGGCAAGACCTTTTTACAACAAGTCAACTAACTCTAATCCAAATGTCATGTTGTGCCCTAGTGTTAATCACACATATGGGACCATTTAGATCATGAAATACTTATAGTTTTTAGATAAACCCCATTTTTCATGGAGTACTATTAGTGCAGGGCGAGTAGCCCGAAGTTCCATGTCATCGTATGATCCTTTGAGATAGGAGGGGGCCTAAAAACCCTACTTTTCATGTGCATCTAAATTTATTATATTTAAAACTTCTTTCCTCTCAAGGAGTATATCAATAGAATCTAAGAGTAAGAAGCCACCTTATCTATTTCTAAGATAGGACGTACAGTTCTATGTTTTTCTTGTTCTTATTTACTTACATTATCTTTTGAGTCTAAAAACTATTTATGTGAACCAAAACACATCAAAAACTAAACACTTATTATACACCATTTCTTTTGAAAAAAAAGGTGTTACATTGATTAAATTCAAAACACTTTTAACCTTGTTCAAAATTTAGTCAAATCATTTGTGTTTGTGTTTCCAAAACAATTTTGTTACATTGTTCATTTGAGTCTAGACTATTTACCAGTTACAAAATTTAAAGTCCTTGTAATCCAAATTTGAAATTTTAGCCTTCTAATTTATAATCCAAAATGCTATTGGTATATGTCAGAGCCTTACCTACAACTTGGACTTGGGTGATTCACCTTTCACACTTGGTTTGAGTAGCTTGGATGAAATTTTATGTTTGGTTTAAAGGTCATTTGTCTAGACGCTTGCCTATTCTATTCTTATTTTGAACTTAGGTCATCTTGCATTCAATGACACTCTAAGTTCTTGGACCATTCTACCTTCTTTTCCATGTGGAACCTTTGTGAGACTAATTTATTTTTGTCTTTATACTTAGGAGTTCTTGTGTTAGTTCACATCTTAAGTTTCTTAGTTCACATCTTAATCTTCTTGATCTGAAAGGTCTTCTTATAGATTCTCTAGCCAAAACTCACCGTAATTGTGCTTAGATTTTTATGGTATTGACATAATTAGAACCTAATTTTTATTATGTTATCATGCACTATAGGTTCCAAAATTATTTTACCCTCTTCTAAATTGATGATTTCAACCAACCAAGGTTAAGTAATCTCATGACCTCTTTCTTCTAATTATGTGGCATCAAGTCATTTCCTTTTCATTACAGTCTCATTTTACTTTGTGTTTGTTTGATTGAAGAGTCTAAAGCACCTTTTAAACATTTTTGAATGACATTACACATCTTTAAAATTGTATAAAACCATATTCAAGCATGACACAAAGGTACACTCATAGTGGGATCTCTTATGGCCCTAGTTACGAGGAAGAACATTATTATGATCAAGATGAACACTCTATTGTGTTTGAAGATATCCCAGTGATATTAGGATATGAATAAGGTTATTATAAACACCAACATTTAGAAGATAAAGATGAATCCTTTTTTAGAATCAAGCACAAGATTGCCACCAGATTTCCCAATAGAATAATTGCACACACTTGTTCGAGTAAAGGAGCAACAGCTAGAACAACCTCTCACTCATGTTACACAAAATAACATTTCATCCACTAGTAATGGAAAATAATAATTATAGTGTCCTCCCCAACTAATTAGGATCTTTCTACCAAGATTCAAAAAAATAGTCAATGGTACACAGATCAGCTTGTCACAGACCTAATAGCTTCTTTAGTTGTGACTTCAATCAACAATGTTGCCTCTACAAAGAAAGAAGATGATAGACCAAATGAATCATACCTTAGTTTATCCTATGTCTATGATAGTCCCTAAAATTTCTCCTGAATAGAACAAACCTATAGATGTTTCATAACACATTTCCCCTAATACGGAGCATACTTTTTTCAACCATCAGGAGACTCTCACCCCTTCATAATTGTAAAGGATAAAAGACTTGTCACAGAGTGGGGATGTTTTATAAAATACTTTAGTGAATTCATCTCTACCATCACTCCCTTTCATGAACTAACAACAAAAACCCCAAAACCAATAGAATTCATATAGCTCATAGAAATAGATTCAGAGGACTCTATATCAACCACCAAGGAATCAACAACAAACCTACTCAAATTAAGGAGTAAACCAAAACCAATACTCTGGCCAAAGGGTTCATATCCCTAATAGGACCACACAGGGGGTACATTCTACCCTAACAAATTATATTCCACCAATAAATGTGCAAAACATGTAGGAGTAGAATTTGATGAAAGAAATAGTCTTAAGGCTTGAGACATGTAACCAAATTAAGAAATATAAGTTTGACAAGATTTGTTCATATCTATTTGATTTAATCATTCTTCAATTCCCCTTTCTACCTCATTTAGAGGCACCCAAGTTTGATAGATAGAAAAGAAAGGGTGACCCTCGTGAGCACATTCAATTTTTTTTTTAATTATGCCAAGATGTAGCTTACAATAGTGTTTATTTGTTATACTTGTTTCCACGTGGTTTATATGGACAAGCTCTAGATTGGCTCCTTAAATTTCCAAAGGGATCGATGCCAGATTGGAATGATTTATCAAATAAATTTGTCAACCATTTATCTTATAACATTGAGCATGAGTTAACAGTGGTTGACTTATGCAAAATAAAATAAAGATATGGAGAAAGATTCACGACATACCTACAGTGATGGAGAGCATTGGTTGGTCACTTTCAATATAACTTGATAGATAAGCAATTAGGTAACATTTTTATACAAAACTTACACACTGAGGTGGCTCATAAATTGTGACTCACTTATGCTAACACATTCGAGGAGATCATTGATAAAGGTGTGTAGATTGAGAAGGTACTTATTACCATAGGCCTTGTAAAAAATTATTCACAAGGTCAAACATCTAATCAGACACCACCACCTATTTAAGATACTACCATATAAAAACCTATAGTTTTTAATAAGAATGGGAACATAGTGGGTAATGGAGTGATAGAATCTAGACACGTGCAAATGGTGTAGGATTCATCAACTCCAAATGTACAACTAGACCAACCTAATCCATCAAACACTTTACAAATGGATCCTCCACATAGGGCATTTAATAAGTATAGAATATTCAAGAAACTGGGAGAAATTATTGAGGCAATTTTCTAAAAACTAGTGGCAACCAATTTAATTATGTGGCCTATACCAAAGTTGTTTCCAAAAGACCAACTCAACCCAACTAGAATTAAGAAGATGGTTTTTTTAATTTCCATCATGTTATCAGCCATGCCACTTATCGATGCGTATAATTAATACCTCTTATTGAGGACCTAATTAAAAGTGGTGAAATCGAAGTGAAACAAACAACACATAACATTAATCAGGACATGGTCACCTACAAGGAACCATTTCCCAAACATATTCAATAGGAATAAAGGAATAATAAAAATCAAGGTTAGGCCAACATCAACAAAGACAATGTCAAAAACCTAATCAACATATTCATAATCAGGATCATAATACCCAAGCTAATAACTTAGGTTATAACAACATGTTGTATGATTATAATAACACCATGGGATGGGTTTTTTAAAATCATGTTTCCACTACTAAAATCAAAATCCATGAACTATCCAACTCTTCTCGAAATGATGGACCCCCTGTTTTAGGTTTGACACCTCTTCAAGTAACATCATACTAGGTTCAAGTAATTCTATTACACCACAGTTTACATGGGTTACTATTTTTGGATCACTGTCCCCTTCTAATTGTAATGACTCCTTTCCAACTCAAAATTACTCAATCATAATTATACACTCACAATTTACCCTCTAAGGCCCTTCACCTTCATCATCTAGTTATAATGACTCCTTTCTAACTCAAGATTGCACAATCACAACTAGATGCTCATGAGTCACCCTTCAACTCCCTTTGCCCTCTTCTAATTATAAGTCAAATGTGAACATTGTACTAGATAAATCTAGACCCTCTCATCCTACCATTGTGAAGCCATATAATATCCAAGACTAACTAAGCAAAATCCATGCACAAATTTCTATCTTAGATCTCTTGCGTACATCAGAAGTCCACATGACTATACTCAATGACTTCCTTCAATAGTCCATTATTCCCAAATATATCAACCCTAACCAAATTCAAAAACTTATAGGTCATTTATCTCCAAGCCAACAAATTACATTTGATCAATGAGATGTCTTCTTTTGGTCCTAGCCACAATAACCCCTTATACATTGAGGTCATTATAAAAAATCATAAGATCAAGTAGGTTCTTATAGACAATGGTTCAGGGCTAAACATAGTGTTGCTAAAGTTTATACGATAATTGGTTTATATCATGAAGGACATACAACAAAAAACAATCAAGATCAAGGCATACAAAAACATTAAAAGAGAGTATTTTGGGACTATGTGTTTGCCAATCATTATTGGGTTTGTGTCCCATGATACACTATGCCATGTTTGGACATTGAGTTTCCATATAATATACTTCTTGGTTGTCCTTAGATCCATGAAGTACATGTTATCCTATCTACTTTGCATTAATGCCTCAATTCCCCCATGGTGGAATTGAGGTCACCATTCATGTTGATTTGTAACCCTACCAATATTGCAAACATTTAGAGGTTAAATATCATAATTATAACTATTGTCCTAGCTTTGAATTTTTAGCCAAAAATAAGAAAGCAATAGTTTTTAAACCTCCTAATTCTAATTATATCAACCCAAGTGATCTTGCTTCCTCTTTGGCTAATCTATTTCTCACAGTATTTGCAAACCAACTCATTATTGAGGATGTAGGTATTTCCATGTATCATTTGAAATATGCCTTTCATATTGTAAAATTTACCAAATCTCTTAAGTCTTATGGTAGACTTCAACCTTTGAAATCCCTAATAGGCCAACATTATTTTGTAAAAGAAACACACACATAAATCACTAGTGGTATTTTTGTCAATAACTTTACCAAATCAAGTAAGGAATCCTTTACTGAAGGATATTGGTTATATAATAACATCTTAGCTAATTGTTTTCAAAATTCCAACTACCCTATCCCTAATCACATTATGGATAGTTTGGATTATATAGTAAAAGGCCGTGGGCCACAAGCGTAGGGTATTTTAGAACCGTTATCAATAGGTAAACCTACTATGAATCAAGGTCTCATATTTATACCACCTATGGGTGGCCTCATGTATTTTAATAGTGATTCTTCTTTATCAACTAATGAATAAAATCCCATTAGTAACTCAACATCCCATTATAGTTCTTATGATGAGCTAGCTGACACTAATTTATTCAACTCTATTTCTATTATGATTATCACGGCCCATTATCCACTTAACCTTTGCCATCTCAACTTATAGATTAGTATCAACAAAATTCTGTTAGACTTGATGAATTTTATAACAAGGAGTCTATCCCTGAGTATATAGGACTCAAACATGGATGACCAATTAGCAATCACAAATAAGGATTTGACCTCTATTTGGATTATGTTGCCTACTTTGGAGAGTGGGCAAACTTTCTTGGTCACACAAAAGATAAAACATCAATATCTTTGTGTGAAAACCTCTTTGGGGCACTTGTTGATTAGGGAAAAAGTAAATAAAAAGATAAGACATTGAGTGAAAACCTATTTTAGGTGCTCTTGGATGGAGAAGTTTGCTCATCTCCAACGAAAGCATAGTGTCCACCAAGCCCAAGCTCTACATCTAGTGTTAGTATCACTACTGAACAACATAAAGTCTTTGAGCATCTTACTCTATACTTTCCAGAGATATTTTCAAATTATCCATTACCTAAACCAATAGATTTATATTCTTCTCACTAAGTTCAGCTTTGGGATGAAAAACCAACAGTTAAAGAAGAGGATCAATATTAGACATTACCCACTATTTTAGAGGATGGTTCTACACTCCTTGTAGAAAATACAACTGAAGTAAACCTATGAACTTATAAAGATCCCAAGATTATTTATCTAGGAGCATCCCTCATCGATGAAGAGTATGAATATATTGTCACCATTCTAAGGGATTTTATTGATATCTTTGCATGGGCTTATTTAGACATGCCAAGCCTAGACCCTAACTTGGTCATGCATCACCTTGTTACACATCTAAATACCACACTGATCAATAAAAAATTAATAAAAATGCATCCATGCATTAATATTTTAGTGAAGATGGAACTAGAGAAACTATTGGTAACTGGCTTCATCAGACCACTAAACTATTATGAATGGATGTCAAATGTAGTCCCTGTAAATAAAAATCCACATGGTATATGCATTTGTACTACTTTCTTAGATATCAACAAAGTGTGTCCTAAAGATGATTTCCCTCTTCCTAACATCAACATGATTGTCAACTCTAATACTAAGTATGAGATTTTTTCCCTTATGGATGACTTATTAATGTATTAGCAAATTAAGATAGCTCTAGAGGACCAGCACAAGACTGCATTCACCACACCATGGGCAACATTCTATTACCAAGTCATGCCTTTTGGCTTGAATAATGTTGGTGCCACATATCAATGTGCAATGAATGTCATCTTCTATGACATGATACACAATAGTTTTAGGAATATGTTGATGATATTATAGCAAAATCAAGAACATGTGTTGGACATCCTGATGTTTTGTAGAGAATCTTTAAGGGACTTCATGAGTAAAAGGTTTGTCTAAATCCTAAGAAGTGCATCTTTGGCATCACTTCAAGAAAATTATTGGGATTCATTATATCACAAAGAGGGATTGAATTGTATCCTACTAAGGTCAAGGCTATCATGTAGATGCCTTTACCTTCCAATTTGAAATAGCTCTATAACTTGTAAAGTAAGATCTAATCCATTCACAGGTTTATTTCACAGTTAGCAGCCAAGTGTCATTCTTTCACACAAATCTTGAAGAAGGAGTTATATTTTTAATGGGAAATCAATTGTCATCAAACATTTTCAAAATTCAAAGCATACTTGGACAACCCACTAATTTTGAGACTGCCAACACCTAGACAGCCATTACTCCTTTATATCTCAGCCATAAAACATCCACTAGGGGCACTTTTGGCTAGCATAATAAACAATGAAAGGAATATGTAGTCTATTATTTGAGCCAAACACTTGTAACATATGAGCATAATTATATGCCTATTGAAAAGGCTTATTTGGTAATGGTGTTCGCTTTCCAAAAGTTGTAATACTACATGCTAAATAATAAAATTATTATTATTGCTAAAGTGGACCCTCTCAAATATTTATTGTCCAAAGAAACTCTTATAATTCACATGTATAAATGGGTCATGCTCTTGAGTGAATTTTATGTTGAGTACCAGACTCAAAAAATTATTAATGGGTAGGTCATTGCACATCAACTTGCAGAAGCTCCTATTGTAAACACTCAACCACTCATGCTTGATTTTTATGATGATTATATCATGATAATATAAGAAGTGGATCATGAACCTAAACAATGAAATTTATAATTTGATTACTCTTTAACTTCACATGGCTCTGGAGATGCCATCTTACTAGTTACACTGTAAGGGGACCTCATCCCCAAGGCATTTCACATTAGCTTAAATTGCACCAACAATATGGCTGAGTATGAATCTCTCATTGCAAGACTTCATCTTGAAATACAGTGGGATATACAATATTTAATATTTTATGGATATTCTCATTTTATTATAAATTAAACCATAAAACAATATCAGACTCGAGATGATAAGCTTGTACCCTACACATACATTGTGGATGATCTCAAGTCTAATTTCATGTCCCTATACTTTGAGCAGGTACCATGGGCCAATAATAGATCAGATGATGTCCTGGTTACAATTAGGTCCATGGTATAAGTTACCAATGATGTCTAAGAATACCATTTTTTCAATGATAACCTTCTACAATGTGCTCATATATTGTCAAATTAAGAGAGGCTTTGTACAATCGCTAGTCCCAATCTCCCACCTGACCTCCTTTGGTACCAGGGCATTTATAATTATTTTCATAACCAAGTTTTTCCCCCCCCCAACCTTTCACACAATCACCAAAAAATATTTCTTCATCACCTAGCCCTTTATACCCTCCTAAGAAACATGCTTTATCATAAGGGTTATGATGTAACAACCCCACTAGGTTTGACTTAGAAAAATGTGATATATATATAGAGAGAGAGAGAGAGTTTAATCAATGTATCTTTTCATTAGATTACATCATGAGAATATAATTAGTGTTCCAAATAAAATACTCTAAGTATGATAACTGTAACATAATCATGTGACATCTCTCTATCACTGATCACTAAAATCATATGAAGCAAAACATAAGTGAATATAAAAATAATTACAAATATCCAACCATAGCTAGTACAAACATGCAGTGATTATTGTCATGGTACAATAAGTAATTATTACATCTCATCAAAATAATGTCTCAATAATAATGAATACAATATAATGTACAAGATATAAGATACAAAGCTCCATAGATCATGAGTTTCTTGAACTCTAGTATCTATGGTAATCTCAAGTTTCATCTCCAAGTAAGTACTATTGTGGGGAGGGAGAGCATCATCAAAGTGATTTTATACATCAATTTTGGACCATTGATCCCCAACACAATCCTCTATCAAGGAATGGCCCTCCCTTCATGGATGAGTAGATAGTGATGGTGTAGGAATCTAAAGAGACAAGCTAGTACCCATGTGTTGTAAGATTTCTAAGAACATGCAGTGTACCTTAAATAAATATGTTCTAACATGATATTGCACAAACATGTAAATCATACACATAAAAATACAATGTCTAACTAACATTACTTTGGCCAAAGTTTTCAATAGTTATTGATCTTTAAGATCTGTCAAATTCATACACACTATTTTCAAGCATTGTGATGCTAGTAAGCTAGTGAAGTCTATCTCACTACTTACTCAGTACCATCAATGGGAGATTTGGTTAGCATAAGTATAACAAATAAATTCATACAAATTACTTCCTACTAGTAATCATAAAACATGCTAAGCATAAGAATAATCAAATGCATACATTTAGTCCATCAAATATATGAATGAGTCTCCACAATATCATTTATTACATAAATAATAAGCATACAAATATAGTTTATACCAACTAGGTATAATCCATGTTTAGACTGCACGATCCAATCTCTGTAAATAGATTCAAATATATAGTACAAGTAGTAATAACATAGTTTACCATTTTAAGTACACACAACTTACATTCAAGCAATCAGTCATAATATTTATAGGGAATCAGATAACTCATAAACCAAGTTATAACTTAATCTTTTATTTAAACAACTTATTTCATTTCTAGGAGACTATTTTCACATAATTATAGTTTTCGATCTCTCAAAAACCTTATGAATTATTCTAACCATCCATTTAGCTATAAGTATGGGCATATGACCCAATACACATATATATGTAATATTTTCATATGGATACTTAAGTCCATAAATAGATATGTTTCCTATATACGAATAATTGTACATCATAACATGTACTGTATATAACTCTGTACACAAGTTCTCAAGACAACATAGTCTTTCGTATTGTGGTTCACCTATAAGTATTCAAAAATACACAAATTTTTCTTATATGATCCATTAAAGTTTCAACAAATATATAATTATATAAATCATTAAAATTGGAATAATATACCAGTCAAAATCTATGCTTATGGGCACTCATCCCAATGTATATATAAGCCATTTATGAATAAATATACCTATGTTCTTAGATAGCTATAATTCATATATTTATGCATCCTACATAATTATTACTAAATAATACATATGTCTGAATACACAATTCCTATTATGCCATAGTAATAATATTCTTCATTTTTATAAAAGAAAACATATGAGCTTTTAGCAACTATTTATCTTTTCATGATAAAGGTATCAACATCTATGTAGGGTTTTCTTCCCTTATTTTTGATTCACTTATCCTTACACAAAGGGTATAATTTAACTATGATCAAATTCATTCTGATCAGGGCTAAAACTAAGTCATTGAGAACCAAATACTTATTGACTTTGACATTGTTGTATGAGTGTTTGAACAATGCAACCACTTCTTATATATACTACCAAGTGTGACACAGTCATCTTCAAACTTAAAGACTCCAACCACATTAGAAAAGGTGTTACTATATATATCACTATACATATATGATATCTACATGTCTATATACATAGATACCCACATATCTATATACTATCTCCTCATAAAAACATTTGTTGGTATAAATCATATAGGCAACATATAATTTTTAACATTATATACAATAATACAGAAAGCATAATATTTTGCTCATTATGATATTTCAGTTAGACATACAAATAATACCACATGTATTTCAATCAGATGTACCATTTTACTCATTATTCTATGTTATTTTACTCATTATTATAATACCATATGTCCAACTAAAATATTAGCCCAAAACATCACTGTTGCTAAGATAATAAACATTATTGTATGTAGTATAAAGCTCATTGTAAGCACTTATGCTCTTTTGTCAGTCCTCTATGCAGAAGTGGGTGATGCTAAAAAAGTAAGTCACCTTATATAAAAAGCTCATCCATATAGCGATTACTTAATACATACTAATATTTAAAAGGTAAGTCACCTATATATATATAAACAACTCCTTATAAACTATGCTCGGATACCACATATTAAATCAATATAAAAGAGGAATATAATAAATACCACATATTAAATGCTTATATAATATTGCATAATACCTAGAGGGATTCTTCTAAGTGGTATGTATACCTTATATTCAATAGCACATAAATACTAGGTCACATGCCCATACTACCACATGTAACATCCTGTAATTTGACACAAAATAATCATAATTATTATCACATATTACTTAGTATCATATTATATTACCCGTAACATCAACGTATATAAATACTGCCTCTATATTTAATAGCACTAATAATATAATTTGCATAATATAATAGCGAATTACCTGGTATTTATGATATGTGAGCATGTAACTAGTCCATATTCCTCGCTATTTTAAATTTATATGTGGATTTTAATTCTTATAAGTTTGATTATCTATGATGATTATACATTTACCAGATCATTAAGCATATTATTTTATCTATATAGTCGCTTCATTTAAAAAATCATTTCGATGAATTAAATCAGAGCACCTATCAATTTACAGATTTATATGTATAAATTGCTGAGTTTTTTAACTTAATGTATATATATAAATCACTCTATATTCATATTTTTCAAGGCCCTGCATAATTTTGTTGCAAACTTGTACTAAATCGTTGCAATTCATAGATCAGATATCCATAAGACATTAAATATATTCATCCCTATTTTTATATGGCACTTTCTTTAAATAGGTGTAGTCCCTATTTTTATATTCCCTTAAATATATACTCAATCTTATACAGTTCATCTGTAGATCCATATTTTATATGGCACCCTCTTTATATGAAAAATAACATAGAATTTTTGTGGGGATCGCAACTCTGATACTCCATAAATTCAATTAATATTCCTCATAAATAGTATTTTAAACAATAGTCATCCTAGGATCTAATAAACCTAATAATAATTGTTTCATGTACTTAATATGAATCGTTGTATATTTAATTTGTTGAGCATAGCTTGTGTATATCCTAAGATTATTTTCAAGTTGATTAAATATAAAATTCCATGAGTGAAAATTTGCAAATACATATAGTTATGCCTGTAGTAGAATATAGAAGCCATCTTATACATTCAATTATATATATATATGTAGTATATGTATGTATGTATATATGTATAGATATGTGTGTGTATATATTTATATATGTGTGTGTAATTATCCAGTCCAATCTATAGTTTACTATAATATGTAGATCACTATCCATACATAGTGCATGCTTACAATATTATTAATATCATTATTTATACTTAGAAACCGTTGTCCATAATAGCTTTGTCCTAATTGATTATCTAAACTTAAAAATGATAGGGATAATATCTCCGTCCATAATCATTGTCCAAAATAGTAGTTTGCTATAATATTGAATTTACAAACCATGAAATACATAAAATTTAGTTACATTGCCTACCTACCAAAGGGTTTTATTGTTCCTTCCATTTTGCTCCCTTATCTTCCTTCTCTCCTCTTTCTCCTCCCTTCCACGCTCTAGATAGATCGATATGTATGTATGTATGTGTGTGTGTGTGTGTGTGTCTACACACACACACACACACACACATATCGTATGTGTATGTATGTATCTATGTATATATGTATATCTATAGGTAGGTTTGTGTGTGTGTGTGTGTGTAATATAATTATCCAATCCAATATATAGTTTTTCATAATATGCAATTCACTATCCATACATAACACAGGCTTACGATATTATTAATATCATTATTTATACTTATAAATCATTGTCCATGATAGCTCTGTCCTAATCAATTATCTAAACTTAGAAACGACAAGGATAATATCTTTGTCCATAATCATTGTCCAAAATACCAGTTTGCTATAATATTGAATTTACAAAACATGAAATACATAAAATTTAGTTGCATTGCCTACCTGACAAAGGGTTTTACTGTTCCTTACAATTTGCTCCCTTATCTTCCTTCTCTCCTCTTTCTTCTCCCTTCCATGCTCTGTTTTTTCTCTCTACAAGTTGTAACCTTATTTTTTTCTTTATTCCTTTTTATAAGTATTCGTTCTTTATTTATTTTTAAAATGATTCTTTTTCTTTTATTTATTTCATGAATTTTTTTTATTTATTTTTTTTCTTTTTTCTTTTTCCTTTATATCTCTTCTTTCCATGAATGTGGTGCTTTCTTTAAAGCTTCCCTCTTTTTATGTTTTATTTTTTATTTTTATAATTATATATTTGCCTAAATATATACAATTATTATTTTATTCATTTTTGTTTTCTTAATGAGGTTTTGCACCTTTTTTTTATTTTTCTAATTATATAATAATAATAATAATAATATGTCTTAATATTAGATAATCAATAATAATCATAATGATCTACTTAGCAATACGGCTAAGAAACAATCAATAATATTCTTTTATCCAAAAATAGTAAATCACATTACATAGACTACCTATATCTTTTCAATAGTAATTGACATTCCCAAAATATCCTAAAAATAGCTAGCTTATGTTCCAAAATATTTCAAAGTCATGAGGGTTATTTTATATACATGTTCACACAATTTTACATTTTCAAAAACATGAACACATTAGCACGACATAAACATAATCACACGAGATTAATTTCACATAAGCATTAAACTACGCTAACACATAACTAACCATGTGTAAACAATTATCTAAATGTAAATAGCATTAAAAGTGCACTAATGCTAACTATTCAACTATGTATATTATGAGTGCTATTTAATATGGTGTGTGTAGGGTTCTAAACATTCCTATGTCATCCCCCAGTAACTCCATCTACGTCACCCTCTTTAATGATTTCTCCCTCCATCATGCTTTGAGGGATGAATCTCTCTTGTATCCAACTCACGACAAGCACGTAGTTAGACCATAACACCATGACATGTATATCATAAAATACTACTAAATAACAAGTTAACATGATCACATTATAAATAATATATAATACAACTAACTCATAGTAATGTCATCATGAAATCAAAGAAACATACCACTACCCCATAACAAATTATGACTTATAGCTTAATCAAATAGTAATCAAATCAAATTATCAATTTTAAATATCCATGAATAATAAAATAAGTTTGCTTAGCGAGAAATTGGGATATAACATTCTTCATTGTTTATCTTTGGGAGAATCTAAGTTAGTGCTTAAAGAGGTCCACAAAATAATGTGTGGGGCCCACACTAGTGGTGTAGTCTTAGCCAAAAAACTCTTTAGGATAGGGTACTATTGGCCCAAGATGGAAATAGATGCTTGTAATTATGTCAAGAAGTGTGTTGCATGCTAACATCATGGTAGTTTGATACACACACCTTCCTTGTCGTTATTGTCGATTACTACACCATGGTTGTTCTCTACATGGGGTTTTGATCTCATTGGAAAAATAAACCCATCCTCTTCTGATGGCCACAAACACATTCTTACCGCTATTGAGTGTTTTACTAAGTGGATTGAGGCCATTCCTCTGACTTACGTAATTAGAAAGTAAATAGCCAAATTTATCCATTACTATATCATTTATTGATATAGTATCCCAACCCATATTATATCTAATAATGGTGGATCATTTATCAATAAGGATGTAAAACCCTCTATACCATGTTCAAAATTAAACATAATAAGTCCACACCATATAACCTACAAGGCAACAGTTTAAGTTGAGGTGTCTAACAAAACAATTGTCACAATCCTAAAGAAGATTGTCAATGACGTTGGCCATAATTGGCACTTACAAAATTTTCTTACTCGATGGGCTTATCACACTAGTCATCAAACCCCATAGGAGCCACTTCATATTCCCTAATTAATGGCACAGAGACTATTATCCTAGTTGAGGTTGAGCTACCTTCATTGTGGGTATCCTTGGAGAACATTGTTGATGATGAATATTATAGAGTTTCTAGGTTGAAAGAGCTAAAAATTCTTGATGGCAAGCATTTGACTACCCTAGATAAATTGAGAGCATATCAAAATAGATTGTGTTGCAGATATAACAAGCATATTCTCCCTTGAAAGTTTGAAGTTGGTGACTTGGTCTTGAAAGAGAACCAAAAGAACACTAATATTAAACATAAGAAGAAGGTTAAGTTTCAACCCAATTGGCTGGGCCCATACGTGGTTACAATTAATTATGGATCGAGGGCATACAAATTAGCTACTCAAAATGGTGAAGAAATCTTGGAACACATGAATATTGTACACCTCTAGTGGTTCTATGCTTGACAACCTTTTTTGAACCATTGTCTACAAGAGCCCTTACTTGGGGGCAACTTGTGTTGAAGTCATTTATTCCACCATTATACCTATACCATATATTGTTTTATCCTAGAACATTGTAACTTATTCCATTTCACTATGTACCATTCTATCTTGAACCATTGTAGCCCTAGACCATTGTACTCTATTCTAGTTTGCTCTAAACCATTATAACCTTGTATCATTCTAGACCATTATAGCCTTATACCATTCTAGACCATTATAAAATGAACCATTGTACCTAATACCAATTATGATCCTAATTATGATTCTTAGGTATTTTGGACACATCCAATGCCTATTCTACAAGGAAGTTTATCTAGATCAATATTGACAACCTTTTTTATATACAAGTGTGCAAGGGTATGTTAGCACATGGTTTTTGATTGTTGGATGGTTCCTTGGGATTTCTTTGCTACTACGTACTATTCTATTTTTATTATTATTTGGTAGTCATTGTTACCTTAATATGATCACATGTGTTGTTACAAACACTTTTAGTTGTTATTGGAACTCCTACCCATCGACATGCATCTCCTCGACTAGTTAGTTCCTTGTACCTTTGTTCATAGCCACCATTGTAGCCAATTTTAACTATTATTGGAGCTCTTATTTATGGATGTGTATATCTTTGTCTAAGTGGTTCCTTGTACCTTTGTTCATATTGTGTTTTTGTCTTTTATCCCAAAAACATAAGAAAATGACAAATTAAAAGACCAAAAACATTGCATTATACCTTTGTTTATTCTGATTTTGTACATTCTCACTATTTTGTGAATTCATGGTGTGTATTGTTCAGTTGAACAAGACCCATTCCTACACTCTTGGCTTTTATTACACACTCACCATTTTTTAATACTATTCATATGTTCCTCTACTTGTCAATCATGTTTCCTTGTCATCAATTTTCTTCTTTCCCATATCCTAGGAGAACTACATTGGGCATGAAGTTTATGTTGGATCTTGTGTCCAGAAAACTATGTAGGTAAAATCCACTTGCCTTGTGTATCTGGAGTCAGCTCAACTACCCTTTATTTTTCTTCTATTCCACCTATTTTTGTTTGTTTTATTGCCTCTTATAGCCTAGGGGCAATTTTTGTTTGTTTTGTGCCGTTGTTTCCCTATCATGTGGGGGAACTTTGTATCTTTTGTTCTTATTTTATTATACTGGTGTTATTGTTGCTTAGTTTAGGGGTCACCCTATCACAGAGTGTAATGCCTTTCTTACATGTGCTTGAACAATTTATTTTCTATTCACATTAACATTGTGATTAACCATTTCTTGTGTTTGTTTGTTTTTATGTGCTTAGAATAGTTTACTTATGGCATTTTTCTTTGCTTTGGATTGTTTTGTTGTTTTTACTCTCTATTTTATTTTTCTTGGTGTTTTATGGTGCTTTGTTGTGTCTTCATTTTTATTTTGTTTTTTTGTTGTGATTTGTGATCTCGTCATTTATTTTTCTTGGTATTTTGTTATTCGTTCATTTTTTTATATTCGTGTTTTATTGTGTATTTATTTTGTTTATTGGAGTTTTGTTATGTATTGTTTTTTTGTTGTGTGTTCATTTCTTTTTATTGATGTTTTGTTGATTTTTTATTTGCTTTTATTTATTGTTTTATTATCTTTAGTTCTTTTTATTAGTGTTTTGTTGTGTGTTTGTTTTATTTATTACATTCTTTATTTGTTTTTACTGTTGTATTTGAATACATTTCGTAAACATTTTGAGTCTGGCCTTAAGTTGGGATTGACTTATTTACATTTGTATTTAGATTATTTTATTACTTGTTTATTTTTAAGTACACCTTGTTAATACGTGGGTCATGATCATGTTAATCTTGATTCTAGGTTGTTCAACAATTTGTCCTTAATTTATTTTTTCATTTATTTTTAATACATTCTTGTTCCTATTTAATTCTTGATTGTTCATATCTTGATTTTAAGTTGGGTTATATTTTTGTATTTTATCTTCTTTTTATCTTTTATTTTATTTTATTTTTTATTTAAATGTAAATAGTTGTAACTTTGGTTTTCATAATTTTTATCATTATCCTTACTTATAAATATTCATATTTGAACTAGTCAATCACAAATGAAATACAATGTTATTATAAGTTATTCATACTTATGATGCATAATTTCATTTTGCTAAAGTAAACACTAAGTACTCCAAATTCTAATAGTTAATGTAGCACCAAAGAACATCTTTGAACACACTATCCTACATATTTGATACCTAAACATGATATCCTAGTCCAAATATTGGAAATAAACAAGACTCTCTATGCAATGGTGCATCTCCTAGCATACACATTTAGTCTAGTTGAATATTTTTATTATTAGTTTGGGATGTGCATATACTAAACTATCATCTAGCATATAGTCATACATGAAATAGAGCAATAAATACATCAACATACATATGTTAACCAAGGAAGTGCATCTCCTAATACTATCATATATCATCATATCATATCAAGAGCAACATAAAGGTAATCATCATGTGACACAAAATAATATTAACAGTCCATGTACAAGTATCAATAAGCTAAAAAATGAATGTCATATATATGTCTCAAAATAATGTTTCATACATCAAAAGAATATCTATACATCTCATGATACAAAAAATTAGATCTCTATAAATCAGCTCTGATTATGACTGTCCCTTAAGGGACTCTATTGGAAGCTCTGACCCATGCCTGATGGGGAAGATGGTGGTGGACATAGTGGTTGAGGCTCCATGACTACCCATTATGATGATGGTTGTGCCACTGACCACTCTGAATCGATAGCATGTCTAGACCTGGAGGTTTGATTAGTCCATTAGGATCTTGTGTAATCTCTATAAGAAGGATCTATCCTCTTTACAAGGACTACCACCTCATATAACCTACATGAGTAGGCTATCTCATCCTTCACATGTATAAAATCATCCTTCACATGTAAAACATCATCCTTGGTTGCAATCACATCGGCCAAAGCTCTAACTAATCATAAACCACTATTTGTGCTAGCTCATTGAGCCTCATCTTGCTCCTTTATTAGTCTCTCTAACTGGGAAGCTAATCTCTCCCAATCCACCTAAGTAAAATCTCATCCACTAACCACCATCAAAAGTTACATGTATTGTATAACTAACTGAGCTTGCACTCCTACTGACTGGGTAACCTGTCCCCTAAGAGTCATAATCTCTATGTCTTTGGCTACAATAATCCCTTATAGCCTCATAGTCTCCCCCTGTGTTGTATCTAATTATGCTTGCAATCTAACTATAGTGCTCTGTAAACCTATGATCTCTACTAGTCATGTCAAAATCTCTCTATGTAACTTGTCTATCAGTACTTGATCCTCTGTGGACCTACCTGTACTAGAGGGCCTTGCCTTTCTTGAACTTGTGCCTATCCCTATTCATGTCCCTATCCCAAAGGACCTATCCTCTCCCACATCTATCATGGGGCCCTCATTTCCACATGGGGCATCCCCCATCTCAATGTCTTGTACATCTAGGTCATCCATATCTATATCATATAGAGGATCCTATTGTACCTGGGCATGCACTACCTATCATGGAATGGCATGTGGTATCATTGGTTATGTTGGCACCCAAACCTATCCTTGAATTGGATCTAACCCCAATCTCTCCTAAGTCTCACCCATATATAGTGTAAAATTGGCTCCTACGACAGTACCCTAGTTGGTTGAATCAGTTTAACACCAAGCCACCATGTCGTATAGCATGTGTAGAACCATGTCATAGTCCAAAATTATATCAACCTAAGGTATAGGTGGCCCCCACTCTCTAATCTCCCTGGTCACATGCACAAAATAGTGGGGACCCTCTTGACATCTTATTAAAAGCCAAACTATTGTTGTAGCCAATCTAGTTTATATCTCTCCACTACAAAATCATGGTAACCTATAATATAGTATGGAGTGATCATATAACCAATCACAAACAAGTCTTCAATCCAAAATCATTGATTTGATATATATGGCCACCAAATGAAATCATAATCAACCATCTCATCATAACCCATCTATAATTAGGCAAGTCTCCTAGATGGCCATGTAAACTAGGACATGTCAGATACCACCTGAACACTATTGCATCCTCTAGCCCTCGATGACACCTAAGCCCCACTAGCTACTCAATGGCAATCCCATTCAGATTGGACCAATTTTCTCCAAGGTTCCAGATTAGAAATCTCATTCATTTCTATCTCTGAACTATTAAGGTCAGTCTTTTATTCTCTATCTCTATCTATTTTATACTTTCCTTTCAAGTTTGTAGTCTTCAAAATTGCCCCTTCACAGCCAACTAGATCAACCTAATCGACCTAGTTCTATGTTCTATGTGTTGTTTGAAAAAACTAGATTAACCTAGTCGACCTAGTAGGTTTTCTAGACCCTATCTTCAATAGTACTAGCTCGATCTTATCGACCTAGTTCCATATGTTATGCATATAGTGTTTTCACTATACCTTGTTTCAAAGTTGGAAATCACCTTGTATGTTAATCACATCTTTTTTTCAATTGTTTGTATGCTTATAATAGTTCACATAGTCTAATTAGGAAGTTTTTAATTAACCTCTTAGTTTCACTATTTATATTTTATGCACACACAAGCAAATCACATAACATCAACAAGCATTTTAACATTTGACTACCCATGCCAACCTACTTGGATTTCATCACCAAGGGGGAAGCTAACTTGATGCTTTGGTTAAGTATAAAACATGGTTAATGGTATATTCTGGCTAAGCACCTGACACCCTTATCATTGCAGTGTGTGAAGGGGGTAGGCCCCAATACCAAGCTTGTTTCATTACCACTATAGTCTTTTTCATCCCAAACTCACTTAAAACCATCCATAGATTGTTAGCTAGTACCTTGCTTATAGCCAACTCTCTATCATTTAAAAGTATTCTTAATAATCTAATTAGCATTCTAGGTTAACCAATTGGCTATATTTACTTTCCAAGTTATTTGCTTGCTCTTTGCTCAATTGTGTGTGTAAGAAATTGCATTAGCCAATGTTAGTGCAAAGTTTTGCTTTATGTGCATCAATTGGATTGGCCAGCATTAATTCAATTGACTATCTATTTACTTTTAGTATTTACTTTCCTAGATTAACTACAAAATTATCTTGTTCTATTTCCCATCTTGTCATCAATCTTTTATTTTTCCTTGTCTATTGTACTAGATCAACCTGGTCAACCCTGTATTATAAAAGACCTTATTTTATACCCTTATTCATTGTGTTAGGTTGACTTGGTTGACCCAGTACAATCTATAGGTCCTATTTTTACACCAAGTCAACTTGGTTGACCCAGTTCTATTTCTTGTTTTCCCTGTTATCAACTTAGTTCAAAATGAGGTCTCCTATTAGAATCTTTTTGGATAGTCTTAATCCATTTAGATCCTATATGGGATGTTTATTTCTCCCTTTCTTTTCCTCCCAAGAACACCATCACTTTTGGGGCATTTCTTCTCCTCCATCTAAAAATTATAACATGGTTCAAATAACACCTCAAGTTGAAGTTGATGGATCTAATCATTTCTACACCTACCAAAAAACCTCTCAAAATCTTCAAACTAATGTGGGAGTTATTGACACAAGTTTACTTAATAATCTCACTAATAACCCTTCTTCTAATAATCCTCCCCCCAACACCAATTTGGGGAGTGCTCTTTCTAACACCAACCCACCACCTGATACAACCTAATTATTAGCCCAATTGATTTAGCAAATGAACATTAAGCAAAACTCTAATACCAATCAAATGATGCAACTTCAACAACACTTGATCAATGTGGCTAATCAACCTCCAATAATGCATCCTCAAGCTAATCATAACTACATGCCTCCACCTCTTAGAGATGCCTCAGATAATGTTATTCCTTAATCAATAATGAATAATAAGATGCTTCAAACCATTTAAAATGAGCCTTTGTCTCCCTTCATTGTATCTATTGACATCGGTAACATCTCACCAACTATCAAATATGATGGGACTAAAGACCCCACCTCATTTCTTAAAGCCTTTGATAATATATACAAAGAGTGGATCCAAACTAATACATTTTCTACTACTAAACTCTTAGTTAAAACTTTCACTGGTGATGTATTAGAATGATATAATCAATTACCCCAACATTCTATTTGGAAAGTTGAAGGTTTGGTCAATCCCTTAGTTAAAGAGTTTCAACACAATGATCTTCCTAAAAATTATCTTAGCCTTTTCATAAATGCTAAGCAATCTCCTAACAAATTGGCTCGTGACTTTATTAAAAGATAAATATCCATATCTCATAAATTTGATCATAATATGTCTAATGATAACCTATTCAAACTCTTTATCTTTTAACTCCCACTCTTCAATACAAGGTTCAAACCTTTGCTCCTCAAACTCTTAATGAAGCTCTTGACCAAGTTAAATGGCAAGACATTCTTATGAAGCAATTTGAACCTAATTCTAAACATATTAAAGGATATTTTCAAACATCCAATGTTATCACTAGTAACACTTCTCAAATCAAACCAGGAGTTTCCAAAAATGATATTCCTTTACCATCTCACATACCTCTTTTGGTACATCAAATGAGATAATTTTTACTACCCTCTAAACCTTTTATATATCCAAATGCTCTTCCTAACTGGTATGATCCCAATCTCTTTTGTTGGTTTCATCCCAACATTGGGCATTTTCATGAATCTTGTAGAGGGATTTATAAATGTGTTGTTTCTTACATGCTTTGTGATTCATTTGACCATTATACCATGATCAAAAATCATCGTCAAGAATAAACTAATGCTTCTCAAAAATTACAATCCTCTAAAGCTTCTACATCTAATAACCAAAAAAACAATTCCCATAATCAATCAACTTCCAAGGATGTTTGTGCAATTGACACTGATTATGACCAATACTTTAACAACTCTTAATATGTCAATATGGCTAATGTCAATTATCATCTGAAACTAGCTCATAAGGATCATGTTACCGAGCCTAAGAAACCTTCTTTGGAGGAATAATTGCTTAAAGATACTACCACCATCAATATTGAATCGAAAGCATCTAAGGAAAAAATTCTTCCTTTTGATCCTCCAACCACATCTATTCCTCCAAAGCCTAATTTGTCTTCTAAACCTCATGGCTCTTCTACTAAATCTCATTAAAAATTTCTTGAAGAACTTAACTCTATGTCATGTAAGATTCCTCTTATGGAGTTGGTTCGAACTTCACATTATCATCATAAATTCCTTTTGCAATAACTCCAAGAGATCGAAGATCCATCTTCTTTAGATGAAGAACCACCTTCTATTGACTCTCAACCAACTAACATTAATACCATTGAATTTATGTGTCCCTCTTCTAAGCATTCCATTGAATTCCTTGAAGAGGACATGATTAATGATGAAATCCTCTTTCATGTCAATGATTCATCTCTCTTCATCAAAATAGCCATTAATACATGATAGGACCTAAGTTCCCCAAAGCTCTGACACAACTTGTCAGAATTAAGAGCACACATGATTACCATTGTATAAGCAACTTAAGATTGTGGAAATAACCAGAAGAACAAATAACTATCAATGAGAAAACACACAGAATATGAGAGGCAACACATAATTGTATTCAACTCATTACAAAGGAAATTACAATAAAGAGATCACACTCTTCTTCCACCTCTGTGAGGCTCCCTCCTCAAGGGCTCCCAGTAATCTTCCCACCTAAGTAATCTTCTCTCAATCGGTCACAACACACAGCTAACACAAGTTGTTGTTCACCTTATTATACTGCCTGTACAATCGAGTATGAATCGGTACTCCAAGTAGATCTCACCATGATCCTACTCCTTGATGTATTGTTGTCACCTTGGATCCTACTCCCCCGTCGATCTCCTTTTGACCCTCGCACATACACACCCCTGTAGACCAACCTGATCTTACTTATCACATGTAAATCTCCACCATGATCCTGCAACACCCTGCATATCAAACCTGATCTTACATACATGAGGAATCCTACTTGATTCCACCATGGGAAGAACTCTCCAAGTTTTACTTAGTTCTCCATTTAACAATACAGCCCATGAGTCTATTATATAGATCTCATGCATACACTAATTTAGACAAGCAGCTCAAAGACTCGAATTAGTCTTTATCATGCAAACTCTCCATTCACTTAACTGACTATTCATCAACAGCAGTTTTGACCGCCATAGGTGATCGACGTAACTCCCTATCTTCCTAGAGGTGACCGATGCCAGCTGATCCCTGCCAATGTCAGTTGCTATACACTGATCCCTGACCGACATCAATTATGGCCTGCCGACGCCGGTGACTGCATATTCAGCATCCTCCTTCTATTTGCATCAAGGTGAAGCTTTTAGCTCCACACCCTAACAATCTCCCACTTGGAGATAAATAGTTGCACCTGTACCCATACCAGTACTTTGTCTAATCTACATCCTAGCTTGTATTCCCCTTCAAGCTCCCACTTGAAGACAACCCACCACACTCCTTGTGGTGTTATACCTGTGTCTGAATTTATCCATTCTCAACTTACCTTCTTCTGCCATTGCTATACTCCCACTCAATCAAAAACCCCTATGAGTAACCTATAATCAACACACACTACATAGATTTGAACCACTTGTTAGTGAACCTGAGCTCTGATACCATTTGATAGGACCTAAGTTCCCCAAAGCTCTGACACAACTTGTCAGAATTAAGAGCACACATGATTACCATTGTATAAGCAACTTAAGATTGCGGAAATAACCAAAAGAACAAATAACTATCAATGAGAAAACACACAGAATATGAGAGGCAACACATAATTGTATTCAACTCATTACAAAGGAAATTACAATAAAGAGATCACACTCTTCTTCCACCTCTGTGAGGCTTCCTCCTTAAGGGCTCCCAGTAATCTTCCCACCTGAGTAATCTTCTCTCAATAGGTCACAACACATAGCTAACACAAGTTGTTGTTCACCTCATTGTACTGCCTGTACAATCAAGTACGAACCGGTACTCCAAGTAGATCTCACCATGATCTTGCTCCTTGATGTATTGCTGTCACCTTAGATCTTGCTCCCGATCGATCTCCTTTTGACCCTCGCACATACACACCCCTGCAGACCAACCTGATCTTACTTATCACATGTAGATCTCCACCATGATCCTGCAACACCCTGCATATCAAACATGATCTTACATACATGAGGAATCCTACTTGATTCCACCATGGGAAGAACTCTCCAAGTTCTACTTAGTTTTCCATTTAACAATACAGCCCATGAGTCTATTATATAGATCTCATGCATACACTAATTTAGACAAGTGGCTCAAAGACTCGAACTAGTCTTTATCATGCAAACTCTTCGTTCACTTAACTAACTATTCGTCAACAGCAGTTTTGACCACCATAGGTGACCGATGTCAGTCCCTGTCTTCTTGGAGGTGACCAACATCGATCGATCCCTGCCGATGTCAATTGCTGTACATTGATCCCTGACCGACATCGGTTGTGGCCTGTCGACGTCGGTGACTGCATACTCAGCATCCTCCTTTTGTTTGCATCAAGGTGAAGCTTTTAGCTCCACACCCTAAAAATACCACCCTTATTTGAAAAGTTATACTTGATGAGGGTTTTGGTATTAATGTGACCTCTTTATGGCTTCTATAATAACTTGGTTATAACAAAGGTCATCTCAAACAAACCTATCTTACCTATTGTGGTTTTGATAAGACTAATCAAAAGCCACTTGGTTGTATATGGCTTCCCTTAACCATTGGTCTTAAGACCATTCAGACCAAACTCATGGTCCTTGATCTTGTTTTATCTTATAACATACTCCTTAGTTGTCCATGGACTCATCGAATGAGGGCCATTGCTTCTTACCAAAGTCAATGCATTAAACTTTTGTATAATGAAAAATGCCATAAACATGAAGTCAATCCCAACTCATAAAGTATCCAATTACCTAATCTTAAATCATAATATTGTGTTCCTATGATCCTTACAATTAATAATTCTCCTTTACTTGAGTTTTTCAATATGATTCCTGATTTACAAGTCACTCTTGCAGATTTCAACAATGATGAGCCAAATGAATTATAGCATACTTGCAACACCACCAAATTACCTCCATATATTTTAGAATGGCTTCTTCCTTCTCTTTTGCCAAGGGATCATACCATTCCTCTCATGGATGAGATTACCAATTTCCCCCTCCATGTAATGCTCAAGAGCCATCTTTTCCTCAAGATGTTTTTACTTACAAATAATTTTGGAGTGAATAAATTATTTCAATATCCTCTTACCATGTCTCCTCGAATATTCAATAATTTTAGGATTTCACTTTGTGAAGATCCTCTTGAATCTCAAGCATGCACAATTTCTCCCACATACAATGACAACTATGTCATGACCCAAGTTCAATCTAGAGACTTGGATATATTGCATTATCAAAAGACCTTAGCCCAAATTCATGATTTCAATAATGATATATATACAATTTTTGTAGATAATAACTTAGAACCTGAGGGTTATGTGCTTCCTATTAATCCTCCTCTTATCAATTCTCCTTGGGTGGTAGAGCAAATCACACCTTCTAAACCTCTGAAAGTATTTTCATCTTCTTTACCTCCTTCAAGTCCTTCCATTGAATCAAATCCTTCTCCTATAAAATAACCCATCAACACTCCATCTACCTCTTCTACTCTATCTACTTCTTCTACTCCTAAAATTACACTTGATGCCAAGGCAACCAATGTCTATCAAATACATTTTGAATATGATTGCCATGGTAACAAAATTTTAGATCTAGAAGTAGATGTTGAGTATTGTGGTCCTCTTCCTACTTTTCCTAGTGATGAAGCTATTCTTGAGTTACTTTATGCCTGAGAACCTCAACTTCCTCAACAACATCATACAATTGGAAATTTTAAAACTTAAACTCCTTACTTCAACAAATTTGACGCTAGCATTGATCCCAAAACTAATCCAATTGCATCCTTACCCAATGCACCATACCACTTTCAAGATGGTAATGCTATGCTTATTGAAGAAACAACTCATATCGAATATGGTACTCCCTCATGCCCTCAACTGATCATAATTTCCAAAGAAATTTCACCCTCTGAACATGATAATTTCAGCCTATTTTTTGATAAGTATCAAGAAGCATTCGCTTAGTCTTACCAAGACATGCCTGGAATTGACCCTAGCATAGTGGTCCATAACATCATTACCTATCCTGATGCCAAACCTATGCATCAAAATCAACACAAATTTCCTCTTAAAGTTACCAAATTATGCCATAAGGAAATCATCAAACTACTCGATGCTAAATTTATTAAACCTATGGATTATTCTATGATGGGTTTATAATATTATTCATGTTCAGAAAAAAGTCACTATGGTCATTCATGTTTGCATTGATTTTTTCAACCTTAATCTTACTTGTCCTAAAGACAACTTTCTTTTGCCTTTAATAAATGTCATTGTCAATTCCATGGTTGGATATGAAATGTTATCTCTTATGGATGGTTTTTTAGGATACAATTAGATTCATATAGCTCCTCAGGACCAACATAAGACTACTTTTACCATAGAATAGGGCACCTATTGTTATGTTAAAATGCCCTTCGATCTCAAAAATGTTAGGGCCACTTACCAACATGAAATGACTCATATCTTTCACAACCTCATCCATAAAATTGTTGAAACATATGTGGATGATCTGATCGTGATCCAGAAATCCAAGTTATAAAAACCTTTACAGTCTACTCAGATCAGATTTAAAATAAAATGGAATATTTTACTTTTCTAATTTCCCCTTTAAATAAAATCCAAAAATTAATTTAGAAAACTTTCTTAATTTAAATAAAATAAATTGAAATGATTTATGATCACAAAGAGGAAATTAAAATATATATATAACAAGAAGATTTGTTTATGGGATTTACCAAATGGCTACATCCCCAGGTCCACTCTATGAGTGTTTTGATCTTATTAAAACTTTTTGACACTGATTACAAAAAATCTCTCTAAGTAAATAATTATTTCCAAACTAGATATCTATCTGTGCAACAAAATAAACCTCTCAGAGGTTCTACTACCTCTGTATTCAGATATCTCTGTCTGCAATTTTCTCTGTACAAATCCACTGCTTCTCTACCGAAATTATGAACTACCTCTGTAAAATAACCCGCAGTTATATATTTCTCAATAGGAAATAACAAATTTCCCTAGGGTACTGATAATTTTTTTGAATTAAGATTTTTTCTGTTTTGACAACATGGTGTTGTCTCTCTGGGATTTCCTGCTACCTGTATTCAGTTTTGCTTTGCAACAGATCAAAACCAAAAATCTTAAAATAGAATTCAACATTATTGCCATATAGCTGTGCAAGGATAATGGCATATATTTATCACCAATGTTGATTCATGCTATCATAAATAGCAAATAATTAAACTTCCCCACATATTAATAGGTAATCTATTGAATAATCTTTGTCAGCTATAACCCCTTTGCCGACAATGTTTCCGCATACAACACCTTCAAGAATCTTTGAGAAACTTAAAGAATAAATTACCACATATTTTCCAATGTAATAATTATTCTCAAAAACAATAAGTTGAAATCAATATCCAACACCATATTATCTTACCGTCAAGATCAAAAAAAACAAAATTTACATTTCTTGATTAATTCAAAATTACCACGAGATAAAACAAAACTTTAATTCATGATAAATCAAGATTAGTATACAATACATCCACTAACATGCAACACTTGGAATTCCATGCTTATCCAAAAATCCAACACCATATATCATGGAAAGTCATATCTTTAAAGAATGTTAGCCCACATTAACTTTGGTGCTTAGGAATCTATGTTATTATAATGGCGTGTCCACTTAAACTTTTTTTTCTTTAACAAAGACTTTAATTACATGTAATCTTAATAAATAATAAATATATTTATTAGTAAATAATAAATATATTTTATTGGTAATAATTTTTTAAAATTAATTACAAATGTTGCGGGTGGAGGTGTGGCATTAATTAAATATTGTCATTATTGATCAGAATCATGGGGCAAAAATTCCTTGGATCATATCACCAAATCTAAACATTGTACAAATCATCTTTCTAATCTTGCCATCATCTTTGACCATCTCATCAAATATAAATTCTTAATCCTTTCAAATGTGTCTTCGAAGTTACATCTGGTAAATTTTTAAGATTCTTAGTCTCTCTCTATGGCATTGATGTTGATCCAGCCAAGATTAATGTTATTATCAACATCATTATTCCTCATTTTATTCCTGATATTTTTACCTATTAAGGCAAACTTGGGGCAATTAGATGATTCATTTCTGAGATGGCTTATCGAATTCACTTTGTTAATTCCCTTCTCAAAAAAGGTATAGCCTTAGAATGGATGGATCCATGTCACAAAGCATTTGACAATATGAAAGAGTCATTGATTCATCCACCTACACTACATCCTCCTTCCAATAATAGACCTTTGATTCTCTATACTTCTTTCACACATATATCAGTAGGGGTAATGCTTCCCCAATAAGATGATATAGGTAAGGAGTATGCCATCTACTATATTAGTCGAGGCCTCATTGATTATAAAACATGTTATACCAAAGTTGAGCGTGATTGTCTTGTTATCTATTTTGTAACTGAAAAGCTTCGTCACTACATGCTTTACCAAACCACTTATGTCATTACTCATTCTGACCCCTTCATCATTTCTTCTCCAAAGCATTTCTTCAAGGAGATAGAATTGGCAAGTGGATGGTCTTACTTATGGAATTCGATCTTCAAATCATCACATTAAAAGCTATCAAAGGACAAGTCATAGCTGACTAATTTGTTGTAGCTCTTATTCTAGCAACTTCTTCCCTTCAAGATAACCTTCCAGATGATAATATCTTTTACATTGAAGGTCTTAATCAAGCAATTTTTCTTAAAGATTATTTTTATAGCTTTACTACCCATCTTGAAGCTAATCAAATTGATGAATCTTTCACTTCCTCTGATACTACTAAATCAAAGGTAATTATCAAAGAACCTGAAATTAATGTTGACTTACATGAGGATACTTGGACCTTTCACTTTGTTGATGTTAAATGCCTTCAAGGAGTTGGGGCAAGTTACATTCTCCCTAGCCCTCTTGGCAAGATAATTTCTTTAGCTTTCCATTTTACATTTGATGTCACCAATAATATGGCCTATTACAACGCTCTTATCTTAGGTATGAGAGTTGCTCTTGATTTAGACATACAATATCTTCATGATTTAGGTGATTCTCATTTCATTTGTCATCAAGTTAATGGTGCCTACCAATGTAAAAGTGAAAACCTTATCGCCTATCATCAAATTACAATCACTCTTGCTAAGGATTTTATCTCTTTTATAATTGAGCCTATTCTTAGAGATCAAAATTCCAATGTTGATTCTCTTGCTTCTTCAGCTTCTCTCTTTCATGCTCATCAAGTCCTTTCTGATCATTATTTTATCATACAAATAATCAAATCCCCATCATCTAACCACCCTCCTAATTCACTTATTTACCACATCGAGGTTGTCACTATTCGATAATGCCCATGGTATCAAGATATCATCCAATTCTTAGAACATCAAACTTATCTTCCTGACTTAGATTCTCATGAAAAGACGCGTCTTCATAAACAAGCTTTCAAGTACGTATTTAGACATAAGATCCTTTATTATCATAATGCCCAAAGTGCCTTACTCCATTGTGTCATGCAAGATGAGGTCCCTCCTCTACTTGCACAAGCACATGGGGGCATTTACAATGGTCACTGTAATGAACATGCTAAAGCTCGTAAATGTCTATGTATGGGTTACTATTGGCCTACTCTAGAAAAGGATGCTATTGAATATGTTAAAAAGTGTAATCCTTGTCATCTTTATGATGATCTCATTCATTACCATCAGTTTAACTTCAAACTTTTGAATCTTTGTGGCCATTTTCCACATGTGGATTCGATCTCATTGATAAACTCCCTCCCTCCCAAGATGGGCACATCTTTATTATCACCGCTATTGAGTACTTTACCAAGTGGGTTGAATCCATGCCCCATGTCAATGTCACCAGTCCTACCATATCTAAATTCATTATGAACTAGATTATTTACCACTTTAGCATTCCTCACACCATCATTTCTAATAATAGTGGTAATTTCAAAAATAAACATGTTAAACAACTTTATACCAAATTCAAAATCAATCACAAGTTTTCCACTCATTATCATCCACAGTGCAATGGTCAAGCCATGTCTGCTAACAATATTCTTAATAAAATTATTCAAAAGATAATTTGTGAAACCCACATGGATTGGCATCTTCATATTTATCCCACACTTTGGGCCTATTAGACTAGCATTCATACTGCCACTAAAGCAATTCCATTTTCTCTAGTCTATGGTTCTGAGTCAGTTCTTCCTCTTGAAGATGAGCTTCCTTCTCTTCATGGAATCATTCTTGATGAAGAATTGTGTGAGGCTCACCTCCATACCCTTGATATACTTGATGAACATCATATCTCTGCCTTACAACATAACCACCAACATAAGGCTTACATTTCTCGATAACATAATAAACGTGTTAAAATTTTCACATTTAATATTGGTGATCTTGTCCTTAAATTATAATACACCCGTGAAAAAGAAGGTAAATACACTCAAAAATGGTGGGGACCATACTTAGTTAAAGATATCCTTGGTCCAAGTACTTACCGCCTTGAAACCAATGAAGGCCATGTTTTCAAACAACCCACCAATGCTCAATTCCTAAAAAAATACTTTGCCTAATCAATTCTTTTTTATCATGCTTTATATCTATATCTATCTAATAATTTGTGTAGTCTACTTAAGCATAGGTATCTCCCTCTACATTAGTTCCCTCTTATTCATAAACCTTTAGTCCTCCCTTTTGGTCTTTTGGTCTTTTGGTTTTTTGATGTACCATAGTCTTCATAATCTTATTTTTCATTCTCCTTCTATTTGCCAAATTTGATTTGGTGCCCCTTGGGATTTTATTTTATGAGTTACTTCATAAGACCATAGATAGGACCTTGCATCCCTCACAAAACCACCATCTTTTACTTATTTTCCTTCTCTTTTGTTGCTTGCCAATGTTGTATTGGCATCCTTTGGGTTTTTCTTTTGTGTGATGCTTTGTCAAAAATGCTCTCTCACTTTGATTTTCTCTTACTTATTAGCACCCTCATCAGTTTCTCTTTTATGAGTTGCTTTGTAAGACTATGGATAAGACCTGGCCCTCCTCATAAAATTACCATTCTTTTCATGTTTTTGATCTTTTTTCTTAAACATCTTTTTCTAGATGGAATTTTCAAACAATCTATATTAACATGTTTTTCATTCACTTCTCTCTCTCTTATGATAATGAATCACACCTTTACTGTCATTGTATCCCTCTTTTTTTATTTTGTCACATTTTTGGCAATTTGAAGCAATTTAAATTGTTCCATGGGTCATTCCTCTTGATTTCCCCTTTCTCTCGTCTTTGCATTGGATAAAATAAGGTTGAAGTCAAGATAACATTTTCATTTCACCTGGATTTGTGAGACTCTTAGACCCCATGCTCTTTGATTTTCCCTATTTGAGTAACCTTATCCCAAAGTATTCAAATTAAAGTCATTTTTAGAACCCATGTTTGGTCTTCCAAATTTGTATAGAGGAGGAATAGAAAAATCTATCAAAAGAAAGTTAAAAGCCCAATCATTTGAACACAAAAGGTAATGATATCTAAAAGGCAACATACAAATCTCAAAAGTCAAATTCACACCATAATATGTGATTACAAGCACATCTCCTATCTCCAATCAAAGATCAAACTCCACAATTGGCTTCACATAGAGCTGAAGTCCTTTAGAGTGCGGTAGGCTAGTATATTGGAATAGGGGATTTCAAAAATCTCTATGGTGTTGCCTACTTTCTCATGTAAGTACTCAATATTCGCAATAGACCAATGGCTATGTAATGGGTCCTAAAGAACAAGGAACACATCATGGGGAGGTAGGTCTATTTTACTTTTCATGCATATAGCCTTCATGTGATGATCTACATACTCCATTTATTGACCTAAGACTTGTGTAGTTAAGAGAAGTTCTTCAGAGTCACTAAGGTCAACAGTCATCTTGTTTTGACAAACCAAATTTGAGTGTCTTGACTTTGATAAAGAGTTTTTCTACCTTGGTTTTTCCTTCATTCTCCCCTCAACCCATTTTATCTCCCCCCTTGACAGCTAAATTTTGATTCCAAATATGTTTTCCCTCTTCTTTAAATTCCTTATTTTTCATTTCTTAAAAACATGCTAGTAGTACTTTATTTTAGTTTTTATCTATCTTTAGAGCAAAACAACATGTTTGAGCAACTTTCAATCATTTTCTTTACATCATTTTACATTTATTAGATTTACTTTACTTAACTTTTTCTATTTATCATGATTTTGTTGTCATGTTGTTATGAACACCTGAATTTGTACCCTTTTTCCATTTTTGAGTGAGATGTGAATTGTTACTTCTCACTCATCAATGTTGTTTTCTCTTTTATGCACCTTTTTCCATTATGGAGTGGGATGTGGATTGTTACTGCTCACTCATAAATGTTTTTTTACCAATTTGTTTTTTTCTTTCTACCATTGATTTATCTTGCTTATCATTCCTTTTTATACATGTATCCTTGGTTTGAATTGGTGAGTTTGCCTTTTCTTACTTGAGGTTTGCTTGTTTGAGTTTTTTGGTCTTTAGTAGCAATGGCTTTTTGATTACTCGATTTACTCTTATTTGACTTGGTCATTTGGTTTAACATAGCACTTATCACCTAGCTTGCCAAATTCCTAAGTATCTACATAGCACCAATTATCTTGGATTTTATTGTGATTATTTGTTTTTGCTCCTTAGTTTTATATTCTTGGGTTTATCAAAATTAGTCTGTGTGCCCTACATAATCAAAACTAAAAACAAAACTAACAATCATCCCATGATAAAAGATAAGTCAAGGTATGCATCTGTTTCTTTTTTAGTTATTCAACTTTTAGTTAGTTTTATTTTTAATCATTTACTTTTAGTTATTTTATGCTTTTAAAATAATGCAACTTTTTTTAGCATCAACGTTATGTGTGTCCTTATGTTCTTTCTCAAAGCACCATCCCCTATTACACCTTAGTGACATGTGATGAGCTTCAAGTGGGGCATATGTATACACATAATATTTTTAACTTTTATCACTACTGATGCTTTACATCTTGCAAGAACCTATCATGACTCAATCTCTCTGAGTGCATGCATTAAGGGGTGCACTGGGAAAGGAGTGGGCAGATCTTTGGTGCTTTGCAAGATTGTTATCCCTTATTTCCATATTATTACCAATCTATTCATCTCCTAAAACCTTTCCCTAATTTATTTCTCCTCCCTTGCACATTCCTCTAATCTTTTCCTCTTTTTATCCTTCTTCTCTTTATTTGGCTCCCTTTTGACCTATTCAGTAAACTAGGTCAACTTAGTACAGTTTAGGGTCACTTTATCTCTTTAGGTTTATTAGCCTTCTAACCAAACTAGCATAGAATTAGGCATTAGCCTAAAAATGTGCTAGGTTGATCATGTCAACCTAGCACAACCAACATTTTTGAATGATTTTAGGGTGAGATACTCCTATATATACAAAGTCATTTTGGTCATTTATATAATATGTAATAAAGAGTTATTATTCACTCATGTTTCTTCACAATGTGCTCTTCCACCATTCCACTTGAGGAGTCTTAGCTTAGGTTTCTTATTTTGAAGAATCCAGTCTTGTGGATAGGTTTTGGATGCTTTGGCCTGACAAAGTGATCCTTATGAACCACAACAAACTCTTGCAAATCCCCATTGGCCAAGGGAGAGATTAAATCATGATAGGTTCACATTCAGATAAGTATATTTTAACTTTGTTCTCCTCTCTTTTAGTAGATAGAAGTATCATAAGTGTTGGCTCGAATAATATTAATCTTCATATTCTATGTATTAGGGTGTTAGTCATATTTACTTTATTTAAAGTTCCCTATACATATTTGATTGCTTTGCATCTAACCTCCACTTTGTGCCACAAGCTTTGGTGTGCACTAGATTAGTTTACTTTTCTTGTTATTAGAATAGTTTACTTTCTTGTTTGCTAGCATAATTGAATTATCAAATCATAGGACTCTTTTAGGTTTGTTGTGCAATTTTGTTAAACTGTAGGCTTTGGAGCCTTTCCTATCATGATATGTTGTGACAAGTGATACAAGTGATCCCCTTATCAGGTCTAGTGGATCCCCATATTAGTCATGTTCCTGCTTAATAAGTGTATACCCAATTAGAAGTGTAGGTGTGCTCTATCTTATCTGATCCAAGATTAATTCATGTACATCATAAAATTATGATTACATACACTTAGCATACCATTTAAAACATATTTTAAGGTTTTGGAGCTAGTCGAAGCTAATGATTACCTAGCTCTATTGGGAAGACCTTAGTGCTATGATAATAATGTAGAATTGAGCTTCAAGAATTGTTATATTAGTTTTGAAAACACTGATCAATGTGTTGTAATACCACTAGATCAAGCATAAGGTCCCCCTTACATAGAACCTATCCATGTTGATGAAGATATAAACCATATCTCTAACATTACTACAAAGAACAATGAGTACCAAGATCCCACTCTAGTTAACATTCTTCGATGGTAAGATACTCAGTCCATCTTTGACAACACAAGCAATGCATGTAATTGTTGGGTTCATGGTGACTACAACCTCAAAGGTAGAGTGTGCAATACCATAAATAGTCAAGAGAATGTGTCATGCCAGTTTAATAAATGACATAGGTTCATTCACCTTATCACTGGCCAAGTCATGAGTGGACCTATCATAGAGGTGCCACTTGAAATATTTGATGAGGCTTTAAGGTTCCATAGGTATATGAAAGTTTTAGACTTCATCTAGTGCCTTGAAGAATTTTACCACAATAATGAAGATCGTCACTAATCTTTGGTTCATCTCTTTGATGGTACAACTACATGGTAGTGGTGAACCCATTGTGAATGACTCCTTCATTAGGATCAGGTATGCTTAGCTATACACCACTAGTTCCATCATGATAACAAAGTAATGGAGGTAGTCAGCTACATTGGAATGCAAGCCCCTAAATCCCACATCAAAGCTTATGAAATAATGTGGTAAACTAATGAGTCTGACCTACTAGAATATTTATGGCTACATACATTTTATGGAACTCTATGCCCTTAGGCACAAGCATGGTATATTCATGAAGAGTGACACGTGGGTACCAAGTTTTGGCATCTACTAAAGGAGAATATGAAGTTGGCATTGTCATATTCTTCACCAAGAATGGATTTGTACCTCACCCTCCAAGCCATGCATGAATTAGTAGTAAGTAACCCATGTATTGTGGAGGAACATTTAAGGATTATCTATCAAGACCCTAAGGAGACCCTACACATATTCCACAAGCCTTTGATGCACCTAGTTCCTACACCTACACTAGTCCCTGATCAAGACTGACATGAAGAGATTCACTTGGGAAAACAAAAGCTTATCTTCCAAGTAGATGAAGGAGAATGATCCACTCCACTCAACTCATTGTCCAACCATTTAGATATTCCTACAAACATTAGCACAAGGACTATTTAGGACATAAGTGTCGATATGGATAATCACTACCATGGGCCTACTCAGACTGTTCAGTGCAACATCAACTTAGACCAAGAACCAAAGTTAGCTATGGTAGGAAACTATTAGACTGACATAGAGATTGCAAATATATTTGAATTGATAAAATAATATCAGGATGTCTTCCCAAGGAACTAAAGTGAAATGAAGGGATTCCACCCATCCTTAGGGAAGATGCATATCAATCTTGTTGACAGTACTCAACCAGTGAAAAAATACCCATAGAAGATGAATCCTAATCTCCAAGCATGCATTAGAGAGGAGATTGATAGTAGGATATGCACCAGAGTAATCATTCCCATTATTGAATCTGAATGGGTTTGTTCTATGGTGATTAGCATCAAAAAATATGGATGCATCTGTATTTGTGTGGACTACCGAGTACTCAATACAACCTATGTAATAGATTCCTTTCCAACACCATTCATAGAGTAAATCCTTGAAGGTGTTGCTAGTTTTGAAGTGTAATCCTTCATACATGGATTCTCGGGGTACCTTCAGGTCCACATAGCTAAAAAATACCAACCTAAGACAACCTTTTCCAGTAAATGGGGATCATTGACCTATATTATTATGCCCTTCAATTTGAAAAATGCCCTAGTAGTGTTATCATGAATAGTAATTGAAGCCTTTAAGGACTTCACCCATAAGTTCCTCCAAGTATATTTGGATGACTACACAATATATGGTTTGGTCAAGGACCATTGCACTAACCTTAGACTTATGCTTGATTGCTTTCAGGTCTTACAAATCTCATTAAACTTAAATAAGTTCCTATTTGTGACATCTTTTGGTGTACTTTTAGGGCATATTATTTGTTAGGAAGGACTCCTAGTAGACCTGGCAAAGGTATATATTATTCTTTACCTTTTAGAACCCAAAACTCAGCATGAGGTCCATGCCTTTTTGGGCCACATGGTTTATTATATAACGTTCATTTGTGGTAATTCTAAGATTATCACACCCTTAGAAGAACTTTTAAAGTAGAATCAGTAGTCCATATGGCTTGATCTTGTAAGGAGGATTTTGAAACACTTAAGGAAAAGTTGGTCACTTCTCCTAAAATCCAATTCCCCAATTAGACAAAACCATTTCATTTCCATATGGATGCATCTGGGATGGTCATTGGTGTGATCCTTGCACAACCAGGTGGAGGTCACCTAGATCACCTAATTTAATTTGCTAGTAGGAAGCTCACACCAATTGAAAGAAACTATACCACTATAGAGTGTGAGGTGTTGTCAATGGTCTACACTTTTCATAAGTTCAAACAGTACCTATTAGCCACTCATTTCTTCTATACATATCATGAGTATTTGAAGTACCTTATCAATAAACCCATACTACATGGATGGATTTATCATTTGATTATTTTGTTCCAAAAATTCTCATTTTTGGTGATGGTAAAACCTGAGAAAGCTAATTGTGGACCTAACCATCTATCGTGAATTGAGAATGGAGAACCACTATGTAATATGTCAGCATATGTTAAGCAATGTGACATATGTCAACATATAGGCAAACCTAATCAGAGAGATGTTATAAATCTATGACCCATCCCTTCTTAGGAACCATTTGAAAAATGGGCTATTGATTTTGTTGGTCCCATCACTCCAACAGGATGATAGATATGTTCTCAGTACATCATTGCAATAACTATGTACCATAAAAGATGATCTTCTGGATGTATAAATTTTATGTGTTACATGAGTGCCTGAAGAATTGGAAGATATTATAGTGTTCTTGACCACTGGTTTTGTTCCTGACTATCTCACCTCACAAGAAAAAAGTAACTCGTAGTTCAGGCCGCACCTTTTAAATTTATAATAGGTGATTTTTACAAAACAGTTCATGATGAAGTTATTTGACATTATGTAATTCAACATAAGCACCTCAAAGTACTTCATGAAGTTTATAAAGGTATTTTTGGTGGACACTATGTTGGAGGGGCTACCGCATGAAAGGTTTTGCTAGTTGGATTATGGTGGCCAACTCTTTTCCAAGATGCTAAAGCATATGTTAAGCAATGTGACATATGTCAACATATAGGCAAACCTAATCAGAGAGATGTTATAACTCTATGACCCATCCCTTCTTAGGAACCATTTGAAAAATGGGCTATTGATTTTGTTGGTCCCATCACTCCAACAGGATGATAGATATGTTCTCAGTACATCATTGCAATAACTATCTTACATGTTAGGTTGAAGCCGTACCAATAAAGGATTGTATTTCTGCTACTATTGTAAGATTCATTTGGGAGAATTTCAAGTTTGGATGCCCCCTAAATTTCACTAGTGATCACAAAACTCACTTTTTGAATGAAAAAATTCACATCTAGCTGGTCGAGTTCATGATCGTGCACCAAAAAATAAAACCATATCATCCATAAGCCAACAGAATTACTAAAGCTTTCAACAAAATCTTAGGTACCACTTTGACAAAGATTTATAACATTGGTTAAACAAATTAGGATGATAGGGTATCTATAGTTCTACAAGCTTACTGAATAACCTACAAGCACCTAAATAAAAACATGCCATTCAACTTGGTATATGGTAAGGAAGCAGTACCACCACTAGAGTTCTTGGTACCATCTCTGCATATCACACATGTAGGATAACTAGAAGAAGAATCGTCTTTAAAAGTGTGCTTAGATATTTTAATATAACTGATGAGGCTTGATTCCTCACTCATTGGAGCCATGATGTAGAAAAATACAAGCAGAAGGCATGGCCTAATTACCATATAAAGAACAAAACATTTTTTCTAAGAATGAAGGTCTTATTGTATGACTCTAAATTTGCACACCACCCAGGAAGGCTTTGCATACACTGGGATGGCCCTTATATAAAATATAGCATTATACCTACTGGAGCATGTCGGTTATAAAGGATAGATGGTCAGTTCCTTCCTGGGCACTATAATGGAAACTGGCTTAGGTCGTATTTCACTTCGAACTAGATAAAGTTATTGTAATTAATAAGGCTTGTGCCATTAGTTTAGGATTTACTACTTTTAATAAAAAATTTACCTTTGTTTCACACCAAATTTCCCTTTCTATAAGTTTGTTTTCTATTTTTTTATTCTTTTTATGGAGGACCATGACATGTTTTAGTGTGGGGTAAGAAGTCAAGTTCAAAAAGACAAATATGAAAAGCATGCAAGTTACTTAGGTGTGTAAGTTACATGGGCATGCAATTTACTAAGGGCACACAAGATACTAAAGGTGCATGAGTTATTTGAGGCATGAAGGGGTAAGGTTCCCACCATAAGTTAGAAATTTAAAAGAGATAGTTGTCTCTCACCTCATGAAAAGCATGGGACACAGTTTTCATCTACTTCAAAGAAAGGAATGAGATAGGATGTGCCATTAATGTAAAAAGATTAGTTATGGAAAAAATGTGCCAACAGCATGATGGGATAATACCATTAATGCATTAATTACACAAATCAAGTATCTAAATGTGATGTCCATTGAAGATCTACATTAAATGCTATGAAGTGATGGGTGATAGAAAGGCATTAATGAGGGTAAACCCCTCTTAGAGCCTATAAATAGGTAAGTTAAACCCATTTCATACTTTACCTTGTGTTTATTTTTGAACTAACAAATTATTTTTGAACTAACAGATTCTAAGATCAAAGAAACTACCAAAGCCGAAACCACATAGATCATTACCAAGATTAAGAAGAGAGATTCCAAGTCTGGTTCATTGGGAAAAGATTTAGTTTTGAAAGTTGCAAGTTGTAGGTCCACCATTAAAGGGTGCTTAAGCTCAAAAAGCTAAATCAATAATTTACAACCATGTATTCCTTTGTAAACATTGGAGAGCCATGCATTAACCTTTAGGATCCTCATAGGGTAATGTGGCCTAAGAAAAAGGCCAAGAAACTTGAGACCTTGCCAACAATACCTGAAGAAGAGGTGAGCAGAGGAGACTAGGTCTAATTAGAGAAGAGACCTAAGAAGAACAAGTGCAACACCTAGAAGAACAAGTACAGAGTGTGGGAGGAGAAGAGGAACAATGCATAAAAGAAGGAAAGGAAAGTATGGTGAAAAAATCAAAATAGTTATAGTCATTTTCGGTGTAGAGAGCTCAAACATTCCCACTCCCAGCTTTATTTATTGAAGAGTTGCAATATCCTTATTCAATGTTACACACAAAAAACTAGGTCTCTAAAGTCTCTACTTACACCATTTTTTAATACAATCATCACCAACATGGGAATGAAATTGAGCTCCAAAATGATTATTAGGTGGAGACCATCAACACTAGGAACCAACTACTATATGACCTCACAATCTTCAACCAGTTGGATGCTATAAGATTATTCCAGCTATTTAACTTGCCCTATTTTGGTAAGCCCATGGAAGTAGTTCAATTCTTCCTTTCACGTGTCTATGAGGATTACATCTACTTTGTTGGGTGTAGTATGAAGATATCTCTTGCAATAATCACCAGGGTCATGGGACTACAGTGCTCGAGATTGAGTGTCATTGATGACTTGGCTGACACTGAAGAGATACAAAAGATCACCATAGTGCTAATGTATCAAAAGTAGGGGCATGCCATGCACATCAAGAACTTATAAGATCATGCCTTTGATTTATAGCATGGATCATCTTGACTAAGATCAGAGGGACCAATCATTGGAAAGAGGTAGACATGATGCACCTCTACATCATTCATCAGGTCTTGTAAGGGTTGAAGTACAACTAGGCCATGTACTTCACCTAGAAGATTGTTAAAGATGGTGATAGGGCTCATCGAGAGCCAAAGTATAGGTTTATATGGGGGTGAGAGCCAATTTTGATGAAATTGGGGTGCTAGACTATAGTTCTAGGATGTTAAATTGGGTGTACCCTCCCACGCATAAGTCCCCTATTGAGCGCTACAAGGTGTTCACTTGCCCTAGCCACATCACCCCATCATACAAGATCAAGATGAGGTAATGGTTTAATGGGATGAAGGTGATATTCAGGGATGAGTGGCACATTCCCAAGGACCTACCCCATTTGGTTGTAGAATAGGCATAATTTATTGTAAAGCAACACTTCTCCTTCACACGAATCGGAATGAACCCATCTAGAGAGCTTTCATCATGGCTTAAGTTATCATATGCCTTCTTAGTGTGGTACTTCATAGAATTCATTAATTAGATATATGATGCATAGCCTATCATCTTGCAAGATGAAATGATAGAATCAGATATTCATAATCTCTAAAAGCTATATGTTTATCTAGGCAAGAAGGCCTACATGGAAAAGATGGAAATAGACTTGGCTGACATACAAGTCAAACAAACATTGGTCGAGGAACAAGATCATAAACTATTCTACATGTTGCACCCCTAAAAGAACCCATAGGGTAGAGACCCTAAGGAGAAACTTCCTTCAGTGCCACCCCTGAAGAAGCATATAGAAGTAAGTGTTATCATAAGTGAGCACCAGAGCACTAGCACAAGTGGGCACCAAGCCCCCTAGAAAATGACAAAAGACTATAGAGGTATAGTCCTCTAGACCCATGCAATCCCATCCCTCTATGCCACCTCCACCTTATATTTTACCATATCCACATTCATCCCCATGTCCTCTCACACTTATCCATCTCCTCTAAACTCTAAACCTCCACACTCTTCGCTTCCCCACCCTTCATCTCCTCAACATACTCCCCCTCTTTCTCCACCTCTACCTCCACCTTCTCTGCCCCCACCTTCTCTATCTCCACCATCTCCCCTAAGTACTTATACTACAATAGCTACCCACTAGAATCCCCCAAGGAAAGCACCCCAATAAGAAGTTCGTGAGGTGCAGGTCCATAGCTCAGGTTTGGATTCCAAGAAAACTCCCTTCCTTGTACAAAAGGAGAAAATTGCCTCTAATGATTCATTGTTTGATGTTGAAACATAATATAATAAGGAGGGGGATAGTAAAGATTAAATTGATATGGCCACTGATGGCCATGAGAAGGCTAAGTTTAAAATGGACCTGAGTAAGGGGAAGGGACCGACCAAGACCTCAAAAGAGCATGATGAAGCTGCAATGGGTAATACACATGAACATTATCAGTTCAACATTCCAGAAAAGATGCAATATCTTTGGTTTCACTTCATCCCCTAAGAGGCAACTCTGGAAATGAGGAAGCAAGTGTCTTTTTACTTGATATGTATAATGAGTATTGGGAGTTTGAACTCCCATAGGATAGCCTTTCTTTAGGTTTGAATGCTCCAACACTACCAAAACCACTATGGATAGATCCATAAAAGATCTCCCCTCTTATAGCAAGCACCATATTTTTGAATTTGGGCATAGATATTATGTGCCAAAATATTTTTTTAGATTCTGATGCGTGCACAATTGAGAGGAAACATGCTAAAATTGTAGGCATGTATAATAAGGAGGTTGCAAAGAAACAAGTGCTCGAGAGGAAGTGTCCACATTAAAATAACAACTCCAAGAGGCCATAGAGGCAAAAGTAAGGGTCTTAAACCTTTGTAAGACAATTTTGAATGAATACCCAACACTATTAGATGGTCTATCCCTTGACAGGGATGCCATAGGAAAGTTGGAGACCTTGGTGGGACTATTGCTCAAATGATGTAAGGAGCAACCCATGCCACAAGATGAGGGGTTAGAAGTGGCTGAACAGTTTACCATGACTATAGACTTATGTAAATGTGCCATAGAGAGAGTTAGGGAGGTTATCCCCATTTTGAATGGCATTTGGAGGCTCGATTCCAAGCTGAAGAAGCCCAAAGGCAATAAATGGTTGATGTTGCACTCTTAATAAAAGATTGTATCAAGCTTGCAAAAGCTTTTCAAGATGTAGAGATGATGGAGGAAACTATTAATAAACATCATCACTAATTATGCAAATTTTGTAGCCCTCTGAGGACATGTTGACAAGGAGGTCTCTACACTCAAAGATATCTAGAAGGAGGCCATCGTATCCTTGGATGAACATATTAAGAAGGTCGATGGGACCCCCAGCCAATCCAAGGAAAAAAAGAAAATAAAAGGAATCGTAGATGAAATAACTATGAAAGTTCTCAAGGCATTATCCCATTGGGATAATATAAAGAAATAACTCGAGTAGTTGGGCCCTAAATTTTTAGAGGATGCCAGCGCAGCTTAGTTTAAGATGGACTAAGAATGGACTAAAAGTGTAGTATGGGGTGATGTTGGCCCTAAAATTTTGACTAAGTGTTGTCTTATTTTGGTATGGAACTGACATAGTGTGGGATAACCATGGCATGGGAAAACCATGGTATGAAAGGATCATGTGCAAAAGTACCATGGTGTGGAACCTAAGGGGCACAAGAGGACAATAGAGCAAAAGAACTATTGTGAGAGGACCCAATTAGAAAAGAATGAGTCATGAGAAACCCAAGGATGTAGTACTCAAAATAAAAGTGGAAGACTAGGGGAGCATGTGGGAATCAGGAGCAGTTGGAAGAATGGTTCAATGAGTCACTCTGACCTTATTGATAGGAGGTTTTACACCAACCTACAATGAGAGGAACACATGGTAGCAAAGATATAGCATAGAGTGAGGATATAGCGGTGCAGAGGCCTGAAAATTTTAGAAGAAATTATTGTTAAACATCATGCATCTTAGTCTATTAAGAGTTCATTAGCCAACTCTTCATGTCATTAATGATTGTAAACACTTGGTTAGGGTAAAACAAGTATAAATACCCCTATTGTAAAGCAATATGGGATGAAAATAGATGGACAAAGGAATTTTGGAATGATATTGAGATGAAACTTTAAGATTAATATATGAGATAGTAGGTTGTATCAATTTGTGTTATTATGAGTGTTGATATGAACTAAGTGTTGACCTCTATATGAAATACCTTATCTTCTTTTCTTTTCTAGGTACTTAATAATAGTAGATAATGAATATAATTTGTGTGATGATATCAATCAAACTTAGAACTCATAGGATCAAAGTGGTATGTTTATGATTTTATATAATCTTCATTTAATTGATATAAAGAGAAGAATATGAACAAGTTATCCAAACTATGTGATAAAACCTTCGAGAACCGGTCCTTTACCATGCACTTCAAGTGAGTGTGCAAGACCCAAATATTGCATGAAAGGGCTAACACACTAGCTCATTGGGATAGATTTTAATGCCAAAGATGAAATTGAATAAAATAACCCAATAACCCTTGTACCTCACTAATAATGAGGTAAGAATAACAATGTTGGCCTTGTGGAGGTTTGGGATCATAGATCCCTCTACCCCTGCAAGTCTCACTCTGAAATTTGCACCCACATTAGGTGTGTTCATGTCTCCAATTCTGTCTCCTAGCTAACAGCCTCACCCTTATCAGTGACATCCCATAATGTCACCAAACAACATGTCGTCAGTAAGCCCAAAATTTAGTAGACATCTACCAGAGCATTAGTCCACTCTCCAAAAGCCTACGATAACATGAAAATGTTTTAGTCCACATCACAATAGGTAAATAGATTGCACAAAATTCTACTTGATGGGGGCATGATCCCCACCTGAGTGATCCTCAAGATCCTTGCTATATCCATAATGGCCACTTCATCATCTATTATTAATGCCATGATTTGTAGTAACCACTCTTTTTATCTAGCTCAACTTTATCATATTTAGCCCTTTGTTGAAAAAAAACCCTGAATCAACCCCAAACCCTTTTTTGACCTAAAAATTTGAATCTAGACATTTTTTTCAATAAATACAAAACCACCATTTTTTTCAAACAATGGTTATGAAACCACCCCTAAATATTGGGTGGTTCTATCCTTACCATTAAAACTTATGTTATTGTCGCACTAGTGGTGGTTGCATTATTACCCCACCTATTGATAGTGATGGTCACATAACCATCATGTTGAAGGCATAATTATCAATCTATGATGAACAATAGTTTCATCTTGATGGGGTGGTTTTGTCATGCAGTTGTACCCTACCAAAAAACCCCAAAATAAGCTTTAAAATCACCCAAAATCAATAAAATTTAACATTTTCCTACTCTACCTAATCCCGTAATCCCATAAATGCTAAAAAAAATCAAAATTTGATGGAACTAAGTGTTATTTTAATTAAAAATCAAATTTGGAACAATAATATAAAAATGTTAAAAATTAACCTAGACTTTGACCCAATCCTCCTCCCATTGGTACATTTGTCATGTTTGTTCTATGTTAATCCTATCGACTATTTTCTAGCTCAATTCCATCACCATGAATCCAAAGATCAAAAATCTCTAAAACAAATTTGTGCCAATGATTTCTATTTTTTTCAAGTTTTTGAATATACAGTCTTTGTAGTTTTCTTTATAAACTCATGCTTTTATGTTTTTGGATATGTTTATTGCTTGACTAACACATTTTATGTTCAAAACTAGCATATTTAAACAGTTTTAGTTCTTTGTAGCACATTTGTTTCTCATTTTAATTTTGTAGGTACACAGCACTCATCATTGGATTTAGTCCCGCGATGGGATGGATTGAGGTAATATACTCACCCCTGTGTACACAGGAATTATTCTTATCCATGTTTTGATTAGTTAGTATATTTTTTCATTTTTCATTAAAATGCACTTGATTCCTATCTTTTTCTCATAGGTTGCATGAAGTATCGATTAGCTTCATTGCACCACATAAGTAAGTAATTTAAGTATATAACCCTCATTTTATCTCTCGTCTGCCACTACTCGGGACCACATCCTTGTTAATTTATGATAAGGTGTCATTTTGAGAGGGCAATATGTATGCACTAAAAAATTATACGATATTTTTTAAAAAATTGATGATGATGCAATGATCTCCAAAAATATTCTCAAATTTAGTTCTCTCTAATTTTCCTACCTATTACTCTCTCTGTATCCTCTTTTTCATTTTTTGCAACCCTAAAACAATGTCTCTTTTGGGTCATTTTGCCTTTAATTTTGAAGTCCTTTCCTTCAAGATGAAACTACCCCTGTTCGAGACAGAACAAGCTTATTTAGTAACAAAAAAATCAAGATGAATGCATTTTATAAGATATCATCTAGCCAACCTCTATAATGGTCTCATCATGAATTTTAATAGTTTCATCATGGATTATGGTCGTTTTGTCCCCATTACCTGAAAACAGTGGTAGTTTCATCACAATTTGCCCATCTTCTATTTTTAGCATCTGAGACTTGAGTTCTCACCTATTTTGAATGTTTTTCTTCACTTTATTCTAAGATTTACTTTTTTTTCACCCTCATGATGACCCAACTCACTCCTACTCTTGTTTCTATCAATCATTGTCCCTCTCAAATTTAGCTTTGAGTCAATCAATAGTTAAACTCATCTTTGCAAACTCCATTATCTATCTACAAGTATATAAGTTTTAGATGAATTTTAGATCCAAATTTTGCATTGAATATTAGTGCTTTAAAGATTTACATAACCTAATTCCCCCTATTTTTAGTTTTATAAGATCTTTTGTTCCACCTTTGGTCATTTTTGTGTCAAATGTACATAGTTTTAGAAGAGAGAATTCATATGATCAACAACACAGTCTTTGTTATTAATAGATTAGCTAACCATAGTACAATTTCAATATATTCTAGGATTGTGTCCTTGTTTTCATTATTTTGATAACATCCTTTGTCAGAGAGTTCCTACAATCACATTGAGTGAAGGAGCTAGCTTATTGAGAACACTTCACATAACAATAATCTCTTGCCTTTGCTTGGTCATAACCATTGATTGGGTCGAAGAGTTTTATTTTTTATTTTATTTATTAATTTATAATATTTAAGTTTATTTTATTCAATATATTAATTTCATATTCAAAATTTACATAAAATAAAATGAATATAAATTATTCTCTTTCCTTTATTGCACAAAAACATAGCCTATATCTATTACCTTTGTAATTACAATTTAGTTCATTTAAAACAACGTAGTTTTGCACATATCATAGGTTAAATAAACTACACCATAAAAATAGTTACATCCAAACTACAATATTTCATTTTAAGTCTTAAACAAGATTTCATACACAAAAGACTCTAAAACAAATACACACAAAAACCTAAACACCCTAGATAGTCAAACATAGCATACTAGATCTAGAATTTAGTTATTGCATAATGAAAAAACATTGTTTTAGATAAATGTATTAATAAAATAATAACATAAAAGTGTAATTATTTCATCCATAGATCATTTTATTTCATAATCAATTATTCAAAAGTATCAAAACTAGTCTCTAGTTTACATGTGTGAAGATAATTTCTGAATTCTTAGTAAGAGTGTTTATTAGAAATTTAAAACTTGATTTTCATCTTTTCATGTTAGAAAACATCAATCACATAGTGTTATTTCATATAATTTTCACAATAAAATATAAAAACAGAGATCATTTAGATTGTATTAGACAAATCATCTTGCAAGCTAGACAAAACTAAGAAAAATTAGCACTTGTGTATTTCTTTCAAAATTTTAATTTTAAATTTGCATGCATCTAAAAAAATAAAAACTATCTTTAATTTTATTTTAGTATTCATTACTTTCAACATTCACTTTTCAGCAAGTATATTAATTAACTTTCTTTTCAAAACATTGTCAAAATAACCCCAAAAGAAAAGCCTTATCAAAACGAGCACAAATTTTAAACCTTGCTACAAAATTTTAAAATAAAAAGTATACCATTCAAAAAACATTATTAAAATAAGCTCATATGATTCATTAACTCAAAAAACATGTATTTTTTCTTTCATTACACTTCAAGAGTGCCCTTACCTTGTTAGAGCAGGGCTTTTCCCTAGGGTTAAATCTCCTGTTCCAGGAATTAACTTACAAACTGACATTAATGTCAAACTTAGATTAGAGATATTTTGTTACACCCTAATTCCACACCTCATTATTAACTCTCTTGATGATAAATAATGATTTATTGATCCTCCCATAGTAATTTTGCTCCAAAACCAAGGTTGCCAATACAATTTCATCCAAGCCTATCCACCCACCTTCCCTTTTTTTTCCTCCTTGGGATTAACCTCATCACTTTTTCATTCACTTTATGTATTAAATTTACTAGGCATAGATAACTTGAGAGGATAGATCAAATCCCCCAAGTCATCCAGCCTAATTATACCCACTTCATTGTTCCTAACATTGATCAAGAATTTCATTATCTTATCATCATTGACATGGAGGGATCTTGGAGATTCATCTCTTCCTAATTATATGCCCTTAATTAACATCGTGATGTGATAGATCTCTTATAGTACTACTAGGATCATCCCATTCCTCAAATCAATAAGCCTAATCCATAGATTCACCCATCCATCTATCCATTATGTCAATTATCTCAGATGAACCTCAATAAGTCGAGTGCATAGGTTAGTGTGTTACTTTATACATGTACATAGACCTAGAGTTACCAAAAACTAAATGGATCTAATTCATTTCTAAAGTTTAGCAATATTATCAAAATGTTAAATGTCATACCGAAGATATTGGAGAAATACCATGTTACATACATTAATTTCATATAAATTTATAGTAATCTCCATAGTGGTGCATTTCATGACATATTTTTAAGGGCTAAGAATCAAAGGATATACATATGAGGAATGATTTTTACTTTCCTCATTTCAAATAACACTCCTTACATTAGCCTTCTTAGATACCTCTTGATTATAAACTTCATTCTTAAGAAACCCTTTCCTAAGGATATTTTTTTGCTTGGTCTGTGCCTATTTTTTGCAACCTTCTCTTTTTGTAAATTTTCTTCAAGTAACTTTTCTAGGTATTAAATTTTATTTTTATAATATTTATTTTTGCAATTGTTCATTTTGTAAATTTACCTTTTGTAATTGTTCCTTTTTTAACCTTTCATTTTTGTAATTGTTCATTTTGTAACCTTTCCTTTTCTAATTGTTCCTTTTATAACCTTCATTTTGTTATTTTTTTGCTTGCTTATTAGAATATGAAATCATAGTTTGAGTAGGTTGTTTAATTTTAGAATATGTACTCAAATTTGGTGGTGGTTTGATGGATATATTTAATGTAGGATCACCATTGTCTATACTATTTTGTATTTTGCTTTTCAAGACCCAACAATTATCCTTATGATGTCTATGAATTCCATGATAGATACAATAGTATTTTTATTTATTTAAAGAATGTATATGAGGCAATGTGATCAACTTGTTTCGAAGCATATCCCTTAGAGTCTCACTCGGTGTCTTATTAACCTTATCCAAAAAAATTAAACCATTAATTGTAGATGTATGTTGTTCTGGGACCCATATTTTAGATAAAACTTTTTGAGGCATGTTTTAACATTTTAAGCTCTAGCTATGTAAATCCTATGTTTGATTAAAGGGATGAGTAGTATAAATCAGTGAAATAATATGCATAAAATAACCACTAATTTGTTACAGATTTTGACTAACTTTGACTTTATAAAAATAATAATAAATATATTAAAATAAAGACTTATCTAAAAAACACATGATACGGATGATCTAAGTGTTGGAAACTAAGATTGGAATAGGTCTGAGTGTCATCAACTAGATCCCTATATCAGAACCCCTCCTAGACAGTAGTGTCACAGTTGGATAGTAGCACCATGTGGATCTAGTGTCTTAAAAATAGTGCGTGTGCCCCCTGTGTAGGATTGATCCAAACTTTTGGGTGCTCCTGCACCTATGTTTTTAGGTTCTATTCCTACACACACAAAGTTTGAAACTTTGTATTGTTCTTGTAATAGTTTATTTTTGATGCAAACCCTAATCTACCTTACAAGTGAGGCATGAGTTGAAAAGTGTGTTCGTTAGTAGGATAGGCTTGACATCCTTAAAACCTAACTATGAAGAGAGTTGCCTACATACCAATACTCCAAGGAGGGATCAATCCCAATGTAGTTCTCCCCACCTAAGTGCTAGTGCAAGTGCAAGTGATGCTAGAATGATAGTGATCTTGAATGCTTTGAGTGTGCTTGTGATTGGAAATCTAGAAAATCTAAGCGTAGGGTTATTATAAATAGAAGTATGTAGAAGTAGGGAAAAATAATGATTAATAACCTTGATCTTGTTCAACTTATTTCATGTTTATATAGGTATTTTGTATCTGATTTCCATCTAGTGGATAGAGGTCTAAAAGTCATGTATTTATAGTGTGTTTTAGCTTGTGCAGATAATAAAAGATGCTTAGGCCAACCTTAGGAGGATTTTACAATTGAAAATATATCCATTTGAGAAAGATAGGGTAAAATAAATTAATACCATTTTGGGAACACTAGTGCTACATGGCTCTAGTGTCCTTAATGTGATACTAATGTCCATCTGGTATGGTGCTATGTGCAAAGGGCCAAGATCAATAAATGAGGGTTTGAGACTACATTTAAGTTTACTAGGTATGCCTATGGTCCATACAAAGGCTAGAGAAATGTGATAATAGGATTTAGGATATATATAGGGCTAAACTAGGAATGGGTTTCCTCAAGTAGCACTCTTATCACTCAAATACCACTTTTAGGTGATTAAATTCCCCCCTCCTTTATGTTAGAAATGTATCAAGTGAAATGACTAGTATAAAGGGGGAAAAAAGTGTACCTAGACGTACCTAAGAAGTAAAGCTCATGAAGATGAGTCTAAGTATGTGAAACTAGGTCTTCGTATGTGAAGCATGATCCAAAGCATGACCTACAAATGAAATGTGCATAAATCATTCCTTACTTAAGATATATCAAAATAAAAACACGATATTGAATAAAGAAGTAACTACGTAAAATTGAGTAAAGAGTTGGGAAAGAGGAAAGAAATGAATACACCTCATTGGGTATATGAACCAATACATGAACCTGGTGACAACCTATGTGTGCACATGTATATAGTGATCAAATAATTGAATATCTTATATTAATTTGGTAGCTTACTCAATCCTCATGTGTGGGTGGCTCAATAACTAAATTTGATTATGATGCCATCATTGCCCACCCCTACTTTGTGGATCATGACCTATGAATAACTTTGATTGGACTAAAAGTGTGTGAAACCCTCTCATGTGGGTGGCTCAAGAAATCGAGTAGGCTATGACTCCATCATTGCCCTCCTATGCATAGTAGATGCATTTAAAACTAAACTATATAAAGTGTTGGAAATATCTAACTGAGTATGTTTAACTATGTATGTCAACTCTATGGCCACTTGGGTACATTAGATAGATCTAGGTCACTCAAGAATGTTAACCATTAAAAATGGAATAAGGCATGAAATTGGGGATAACCTAGAATATGATGTCAAGTGTATACATCATAAATAATGACATAAATTTTTTCATTCTATCTTATCAATCTGTGTGTAACTGAGCATATGGAAACAATGTGTTGCACACATGCCCCTAATCTAATATTTGAGTAGATTGATTCTTGACTAAGTTGTAATAATTATATGAGTATCTAAATTGAAGATGGGGATGATACTTTCATGCACAATGCCCCTAATCTAAGTAATTGATATGAATCTGAGATGAACTAGTGTGAATCCAAGTAACATCTAAACACAACTGTTAAACCTCTAACTAAATATGTGCAAACCTATATTATACCTATTGTACTATTCTAGCTAATCTAAACTATCCTAAAACTAGGGTTATTAGATAGTAGTGCCACATCTTGAATAGTAGCACCATGTGGTACTAGTATCCCTATTTGGGTGCTAATGTCTATCTAGTCTAAAATCTATGTCACTATACTAACTTTTGATTCTCTATTTTTTCTTATGTTTACTTGTGTCTGAATTTATAAAACTGAGCCTGTGTGTTGAAAAACATTTTTTGAATGCAATATAGGAGCCTGATCTTTATGACAATCCCCTATTAATTCCCCTCTTTTGAGGGTAGTTGGTAAACATGTGTTAGAACTATCCTCAAAAGAAACAATTATGTAAAATATGTGTTAGTCGAAGCATATATGATAATTGTGTGACATTTCAATACAATGTGCAAACATACATCAGAATGTAAGAGAATCTGAGCATAAGTATAGAATGTCTATCATTTCACAAGGGTGTCAATATAAATGTAATCAATGTATGTAACAAAAAATATGAGTATAAATGAGTATCTACCAAGGGGGATGGGGTATGATGTCCATCACAACACCCAAGTAGGAAGGGTAAATGCATGAGGTCCCTCATGGTATAAAAAACTAGTGTGTGTAAAAAGCAAACACAAGTGTTATGACCATGCCACATACAATTAAGATTACATACAAAACACATGAGGCATGCAAAATAGGCCAAGAGGACACAATACAAGGGACATGGGCACATGTCACTAAATCTGAGAAAATACATACAAGTACAAGTTTGAATGTCCACAAAATTAAGTTGGCTTGGAGCCACATAGAAGGACATGTTCCAATGTTTGCATAAATAATTAAGAAATCACATGCAAGGGACATGGGAACATGTCCAAGGCATACATGAATAGAAGTGTCAAAGAGCCAAAGAATAATGGCATATTTAAATGCCCTCGAATAGAAGAAGCATATAAACGTAATCAAGTCTTAACTATGAAAGCTAGAAATGAAATCATGCATAAGTATGTAATATAAATCTATGTAAGAGTGAGGATCTACATATGTTGAGTCTAAATTAGTAATAGTTGTATACACCCAATTCTAGCTTTCAACCAGACTTCAGATTGATTCCTACCAACCATCAAAAATTAAGCTTAGGAACCACTAAACATCTCAATTTTAGTCATACATCATTCATCAATGCTCAGAATCATGTTGAGGCGTCCCTGTTTGGGATACTATCCCATATGCAACAATAATCTTTCACGGATTCATCCCTAATCACCTTACAACCTAACAACTGTTAGTTTGGCCTATGGCCCCATTGAGTGGGGCACTTGATCAAATCTTAAAAGATCTAAAATAGTAATCAAAATGAATCATCTAATTAAACAATATTAAATGCTTAGTTGAATTATCCATTTGCAATTAATGAGTATCTAAACATGGAAATTTAAAAAATCAAAATATCAAGCAATTTCATCATTGCCTTTATGACTTGTCAAGCTCTTCTAAAACATCTAATTTGAAAGTCATGCCTAGTAATTGAAAATCATAATTACATGACAAATTTTAACTCAACTAGAGTTAGTCTCAACTCACCTAGGGTTAGTTTGAAGCCATTCCATGTTTAAATTCAACCTTAACTCACCTTGGGTGAGAGTTAACTTTTGAGGCTATAAATACAAGGTCATGCCTATGTTGATTTCTAAGATCTTTTGGTGTAAATTTATTATGCCTAAATGTCTTCAAATATTTGATAGTGTAGTGTTATAATGCTTAAATAGATACAAATAAACCTTTTAAGTAGTGTTACCATGCCAAATTCTTAAGCCAAGGTGCCAAGGAGAGAAAGAACAAAGAAAGCTTAATTTTCAAAGACTTCTTGATGCACAAACTGAACAAGCCACTTCAAAAGGCCATTTAGAGCTAAAAAAAAGGTAAAAGAGTGATTTATTTTATGTTTTAGTTATGTTTTCATAAGCATGCTTCTTACCTATGCTCTCCCTAGTTTTTAGGCTAGAGGTGTTAGGATTTTAGTGTGTTATTTTGATTTGTTTTATTGGACTAACACAAGACTAACCTCCCTTCTATGTATTCCTTCTTCACAATAGTCAGCAATAAATTTGAGTATGAGTAGTAATGATCAATATCAAGATATAACAATGCTAAAAATGGAATGTATAGAATGTAAGGATAGCACCAAGTAATATAAATTGGGTATGAGATGCCCCCAAATGAGTGAATGTGTCAAATGAATAACCATGGATTGGTGTATATGCCCTTAGTGGATAGATAATAACAAGTTTAGATTGGTGTATTGGTCCTAGGTCCTATATGCAATCTACAAACACTTGACAAGAATAAGTGAAACATGTAGTAGGATAAAACTAACTATACTAAGATAGTTAGCATATGTATTGTCTGGCAAATATAAGAAATGTAACATAGTAATGCATACAATCTATAATATTTGTGTTTTTTTAGTAATATTTGAATTTTTTTATATTTTTGACATGTTATATTGTTTTTATATTTCTAGATATAAGCTATGTACAAGGAGCAAGACAAAAGAAAGTATGTAAAAGAAGATAGGAACCATACTAACCGATGAATCTCATGGGAGACTCACTATCACAATGACCTATGTTAAATAAGGGAACTATAATCATGCATGTTTTTTTAAAAGGCAATTGTGATCCCATAATTTTTTGCACTGATGAATTTGTATATGTATCTGACTATGTAGTGATACTACGAATCTGTGGCACTGACTGTGATGTCTTGCGAACTATAGGGATCTTAGGAACCATCTAGTAGAAGAAGTTGTAGGTGACACAAGTGTCCTATGTTAAGAACCTTGAGAATATAATAATATTGATCTCATCATAAATTGAGTGGAGGAATTCCCTCTAGAATCAATGACATATCTTTGACGTAAGGGTCTCTTTAATAATAGTCTCCATGGGAGAGTATGCATATGTGTTGATATGGTAGGAGTATACCTCATTTGCACTGGTGGCTCTATTGAAGTCTATGATGTATCCATAGAAACTATACTTTGATCTATAGTTGATGGCTGTGTTATATCTAGTAGCAGTGCCAAAACTATAACTAGTGACTATGTTGTAACTACCTATGGGATAGGTAGAGGATACTCATATGGAAGACCCTCAAATTTGACCACCTGATTTGCATGTATGTACTTTAGGAATATATGCACTATGTATGTAATTTATCATATCTAATGTAAACATGGCCTACCCAATAACATGTCAAACACACCTACACTAGGTACAACTAAGAATCAAGTGGCTAATGTGTTGGTTCAACCTGTAATGGAAGCACAATCTCCTTAATGGAGCTCTGAACATGACCACTAAAGCCACTAATAATTATGTCTATAGGGAATATATCCTAATTTTAGTACCCAAAATGCTATAAACATTTTAGTGTATATGTTAATTCTTGACCAGTTATCAGCCATAACACTCTAGATAGGATGATGATCTATATATGCTCGTATAAAGAGTGCATGTAAATCTGCATCATCATCAACAATCTCCTACTCTGAGAATGTGATGATTGGTTGATGTAGTATTTTAGTATGGTACATGCTAATGATGTTATGCAATGGGTATGCCTCCTTTGTAATAGTATGATATGAAGTTGGTGGTGGATGTGTCTGATATGTGTAGTGAACACTTGATGTGCTCCCTGCCTCATGCATTGTCTGCTTTAAAAATGGGCCTGAGAATATATTTAATGCCTTAGCTTCTATTTTTTATATGTTTTGTGCCTCTTTGGGTGTGCCCACATCAATAATATTAGACTCAATCAAATATTGTATCTTATGTTTTAGGCTTACGTATTTGTTTATTATATGGCCTCGTGCCCTGGGATACTCATAGAATGCATAGAATCATTGTTATTTGGATGAGGTCATGTCATATCAACCTATTTAATGGGAGGGAGAGATATGACATTACATTTTAAAATCTTCTATAAAACCTACACTGGTGACTATGGAAGGTTAGTGAAGATTCGACTCCGAGGAGTGGATAAAACCAATATAGGAGATCGCTTGAAAGTGACATTAACTATGGCCTTTTGATCACTCTATGTTTTATTGACCCTTACCTTGTATTGATGATTATTTTAACTCTTAACATTTGATTTTTATCCATTGGTATACTTTAACTTTCCCATTGATAACAACTTGACCTCTCTTTCTTTAATTGTGTGGCATAAATTTGTGAATGTAGGAAACTTTTTTAACAAGATAGCTTCATGTAATGTTGGTAAAAGACTTTATTTAAAGATGTCCTAAAGCTCTTTGTCTTCCATGGGGCTAGTCAATTTGCCTAATATAGTCTTGTATCATAAGATGTATTCTGCAATGGGTTCATTTGACTTTTGTTTCAACTGTGCAACTTGGGCATATGATATCTTGTCACTAATATTGATGGAGAAGTGTGCTAAAAACATGTCATCCAAAGGATTGAATGTGATGATAGATTGATTTGATAAGTCATAAAACTAGTATAGGTCATAATCCTTAAAACGACATGGAAATAAATTCATGAAAATCCAATCATTGGACACATAGTCCAAACATGCGATGTGAAAAACTCTAAGATGGTGTTCTAGGTCACCCTTGCCATCATATAATGTAAGCTTAGGTGCCACAAATATAGATGACAAGTTATCATTATATGGTGTGCCAAAGGTTTATGTAAGAAAATATTAGAATCCAAGGCATGTGATGGACTAGTGGCTCCCTTCTCAATATGTAACACCTTAGCATGTAGAGTATGAACCTCGTGTATAAGGGACTGTACATATAGAGTAGACAAACTAATCACAAGAGGTGCATTATCACTAAAGGTTGTTGAGTTATAATTTCAGGTTATGCTAGCTAAGTTGGCCCCACTATAGGTGTAACAATGTTATTATTTTGGGGAGTTGAATATTGACCATTGTTTGACTTTTCAAGTTCTTCTAGAATAACAGTGATGAGGTCATCTTGCATATCTACATGTTTAGACACAAAATATTACAATTATTTATTATCGGTCTCATCAAATCTATTATTAAATTATGTCATTATAATTTGGGGAGTAGGAAAAAAAAAATTGTATATTTTAAACCTTTAAATAATTTTAATCTAAGAAAGATTAAAAAATAAATATTGAAACAAATCTAAAATTTTGGAACTAAAATTTGAGCATAAATAAAAAATGATACAAACCTTAAGAGCAGCTAGGGTTAGGGTTTGATCAATGTTCAAAGTAAGTTGGGTTCACTAAATGTTTTAACCTTTTAGGTTTTATCCATGTAAATATTATGTTTGATTAAAGAGCTGAGTGGTCTAAATCAGTGAAATAATATGCATAAAATAATCACCGATTTGTTACATATTTTGACTAGCTTTGAATTTCTAAAACTAGTAATAAATATATGTAAATAAAGACTTATATATAAAAAACCCAAAATGGATGATCCAATAGCTATAAACTAAGAGTGAAATAGGTTTGAGTGTCATCAACTAGATCCTTATATCAGAACCCCTCCTGGACAGTAGTGCCACACTTGGACAAGAGTGCCAAATGGCTCTAGTGTCCTCAAAATGGCACTAGTGTCCCTTATACAAGTCTAATCTAAACTTTTAGGTGTACTTGTGTTTATGTTTCTAGGTTTTATTCCTATGCACATAAAGTCTAAAACTCTATATCATGCTTATAATAATTTATTTATGATACAAACCCTCATCCTCCTTACAAGTAATTGAAAAGTGTGTTCGTTTGGAGGATAGGTTGGACATCCTCAACACCCTACTATGAAGAGAGTTGCCTACATACCAATACTTTGAGTAGGGATCAAACCTGATGTATTTCTTCCCACCTAAGTGCTAGTGTAAGTGCAAGTGACGCTATAATGATAGTTGTCTTGAATGCCTTGAGTGTGTTTGAGATTGGAAATTTGTAAAATCTGAGCTTAGGGTAGTTATAGGTGTTAGTATGAAAAATTAAGGCAAAGAGGGGATTAATAACCTTGATTTTTCTCAACTTATTTCATGTTTGAATAGGTATTTTTTATCTAATTTCCATCTAGTGGATAGAGGTCTAAAATTCATGTATTTATATTGTTCTATAACTTGTGCGGATAATAAAAGATGCTTAAGTCAAACTTAGGAGGATTTTACTTTTAAAAATATATTCATTTAGGAAAGATAGGGAAAGAAAATTAGCACCATTTTGGGGACACCAGTATCACATGGATCTAGTGTCCTTAATGTGATGCTAATGTCTAGATGGTAGGTTGTTGGGCATGAAGGGTCGAGATCAGGAAATGAGGGTTTGAGAATGTGTTTAAGTTGACTAAGGATGTTTGTGGTCCACACAAAGCCTAGAGAAATGTGATAATAAGATCTAGGATATGTTTAGGAATAAGCTAGGAATTTGTTTCCTTAAGTAGTACTCTTAGCACTCAAATACCACTCTTAGGTGATTACAAGGCACAAAGTATTGAAATGGGGATGTTGAAATGTAATTAACACTAACATGTTGAGGTTTGTTGACATATGCAATATTATTCTCAAGTGATGTAATTATTAGACTCATTTGTTTTTGGAGTGCCTATTTGATCTAAATTAGATTCACAAGCACAAACTCTATGCACTTCCAATTGAATGTGCATACAAAGGCCATTAAGAGGATGTGTGAAAGGTGGAGAAGGATGAGGGTGAATATTATGATGACCCATACTTTATAATACATTATATGTCTCCCTAACTCTTGATATAGTGATAACATGGACCTCCATAATAGATAGATGGTACCCATCACATCCTTGAGTTGAGAACAAAAAAGACACATATGAGATTTCTTGGGACCCCACATTCATAGAAGATGTATCGCTAAGGAGATTTAAGAATTTATCATCATTAATTTTAGCCTTCATTTTATTGTACATGAATTTGATCCATTTCATTACATGATTGTGAAATATAATGCATATTTTAGGTCAACAACATGTAATTATAACAATCATTGCTTGAATTATTAAATATACATTATGAATATCGATTATAGCCATCAAACATTATTCTAAATAAATAATCAGTGACCTAAAGAAAACTATGAGATTTTTTTGGAAAAAAATGGTTTTTGATAAAACTCAATAGATAAACGAAACTCATAAATTATTTAAAAAATAGATGCACCCTTCATCCTCTAGGAAAAAATTATTAAAAATAACGATATCTTAAAGAACAAAAATAAGTTTTTTATCCACTTCATACGACTAGTAAAAATCTCAAAGGCTTGAAAAATAAAACCATTAGATTCAAATATTTATCCAAACAAGGAATAAACCTAATTGAGAAAAACTCTAATAGGAGAATGAGCATGAAACCACAGCGCAAAAGATAAAAACTTCATATTTGCACAAAGGATATGGGGAAATCAAAAATTGGGTTTGAAAATAAAACACTAAGGCAAAAAGCTAAAATACTAAAAGGAAGGATGAAACCTTAAATAAAACCTTAGGTTTAGGAATGTTCAAGCAATGTGAGTTCACCAATATGTTTAACGTATTTTGGATTAATGCTAACCTTAAACAAGAAATAAATTATGTGTAATAATTCATATTATTATGTGTTATAATGAAACATAAACCTGAATGTAAAAGACTGTTGTTCATTTCTTAATTACACTTGCTAAATATGGAAAGTACTAAACAGGATAAGATACTTAGCATTATTCTATTTTGTGTAGGAATCAGAGTATATAAAAGTGGTAAGGTAGACATGAAATTACACTGAATCACTTATATAAGAAGTTGGAGTTTTAGGCTCACCTGGATGCTACTATAAGTCTAGTCATTACCATCTATCATTGTGTTTCAAGTATAATGGTTCTATCTTTGTAAATATTACTTTTATGTTTTGGTACAAGTTGTTGTGGTTACTTATATTATGTCTATAAGTGCGATCTGACACTCTAATTATGCATGCAATACCCATAAATCTATCTCCTTCTCTTAAGACCCTAGATCCACCATTGACACTAGATTTAGGCTTGTAAAAGGGGAAGAAAAGTGGGTTGAGCCAACCCCAACCACTTCTCATAGAATGAATGAGCATTTCCTACATATCCAATACTTTGAAGAGGGAAGTCAACTTGCATGTAGTTTTCTCCATCAAGTCAATGTATGCAATAATGATCCTTCAATGTATGTTGACATGTAATCTAGCTTTTAATACTTGATAAATGACAACTTTGGCTTGAGCTTGAGGTGATTTGGATTTGACTAAGACATACTCTTTGTGATTAATTGGTAAATTGAGAAGATTAATGTAGTGCCTTTGAATGTGTAAGTGTTAGAGTGTGTTTGATAGATGCTTGCTAGATAAGGAATATGGTTACAACTATTTTATATTTATATGAGACTCTTTGACAATTTATCACAAAATAGACATGCTAGATAGATAAGCTGACCTATATGAATGATTTGAATTTAAAATGTGATTGGTGTAAGATAAAACCATCAAGTTTGGATGACACAAGATGGATGATACTATTTCAATCTGGTGTTTCCATCTAGGAGACAATAATATTGATCTAATTATCTAAAGATGTTTTAGTATGATAAATGACTAGTTTGGCATGAATTAGCGGAATCCTTATAGGTGATTTATAGTAATTAGAGAGGATTGGACCCATGGATAACATGTGGATGTGAGAGAATGATGAATAAGAGACATAAATGTATGAACCAGTCATGTAGGATATCGGTAGGTCAAAATTGAGACTAATAAGTATCTAATACTAGATTTTAGTATCTACACTTATATAAATTTTAGATTACAATAAATAAATAATACTTTGTAAGTTACATTCAAATTTGTATGTAGATTTTTATAACGAATGCAATTTGAATATGCTATAGTTTTGTCATTTCAAGATAACCTAAATCCAAAATTAGATAAAACAATGTCCCTGCTTGCTCGATGATCTCATGCGATTAATGATATTAATGTGTTTTCACGTGCATAGTGTGTCTTCATTATGTGTTTGCATATACTTGACATGTTTTCTATTATTTGATGTGTATCTAGGTCTTTGATATATATTATACTCATGTTTTTGTTTAATGTGCTCTCTTAATGCTCGTTATGATTTCTTTATCCATGTCTCAAATATTAACTTCACACTTGGTCACATAGGTGGATTGCTTGTATCTTATTTGTTATGTCTTTAGTGCACTTGTTCAATGCTTTATGAGTCTTCAATGTGTTTGGCATGATTGTTAAAATGATTTACATTAATTCATTTTTTTGTATTTCTATTATGTTTTTGACGTGTCTCCATTGTCTTATATGTGCATTATGTATGTAATGCAACTCCATTGCCTTATGTGTTTTCTAAGTCTAATCACACTCTATTCTCCTTATCTAAAGTATGCAATTATGCTCAAGACATGTATGGAGTGAAATTGTATGGTCCTAACATGACATTTGGGGACTTTTACCCCTTAGTTTGTGTGACCCTTATTGATATTTCTTTGCATAATAACAAGTTCTTAATTTGAGTTCAAATCATTTATAAACATATAGGCACTTTGTTTTTTAATTAAAATTTGTGCTCTTTAAAGGGAGATCACAAGTTCAAAACCTTACAAAGGATAAAGTATGTACATCTCATATTTGAAGTACATGTTGTCATCAAATATTACACCTTAGAGTTGGTTAGTCAAGCATACTCTAAGATTTGGGCAACATCGAAATACCTTTAGGCCTGTGGGTTGCCTATGGTAGAGGTAGACCTTTAGGTTTAAGGGCTAGCTCCCTAGATTGATCCTTTAATGCTTATCACCTACACTAACTAATTTCTTAGATGAAAAGGGTTAGAAGTAACATGAAAATTAAGCTATTTTACTAAGGTTATACACTAGGAATATCTCCACTATACTACCATACACTTGCACTAAGAGACATGACCTACAACACTAGTCTTAGAATCTTGAATTGCTTCAACATTAGTATTTCTAACATAGACGTGACATGCATGGATTTACTCAAGATGAGTGAACCAAAGGTCATTTTAATACACTAAATCTATTCATAACACTTAAATATAGACCAATGAACTTGACAACACTTCATGTAACCTGTTAGAGTGGAAACAAATTGCATCAAACATGTAAAGATTGAGAGAAAGCAAGGATATATATCAATCACTTGACCTTTCACTATACATCACTTCACATAGAAAAGATAATTTTTGAAATCAAAACTATATTGAATATATTATTTCAAAGGAAAAGTAAAATATCAAACTAATAGGGCTTTGCCATACCAGGTATGGAATTTGAATACAAGAACCAAAATGGCTTGCATTTATAGAATGTGTGAGAGGAGAGAGAGAAGAAAAGTTCAAGGATCATAATTCCACATGTAAAGGCATGAAAACTAGTTACATTGTAGGATAATGAAGTGGAGAATATAGGTCTAAAAGGTCATCTTGGACAAGTGTCCATCCAAATAATAAAACTCTCTAAAATAATAGGGTCTTCAAATGCCTTCTTGAAACTGCCTTTGGGATTAGGCATATTTTGATTGTTTAAGGCTAGACTAGGGATATTTAAAACATGTGAAATATCTTAAGGAAGTTATAAAAATGCTAAAATAGTCATCATATGTGTACCTAACCATTAGACTTCTTCTAAACACTTGTTCTCACCATCTGCAGTCATTTATTAGTCTTACAGGCCTCATTCTTCACATTTGTCACCCAAGTGACCTTCAGTTTCTCAATAAAATACATGGAAGAGGTGTTAGGACACCTTTATAAGACCAATATACCTTAAAATACATTAGGTAGACATCAAAAAGGTCTAGAATCCAACTTCTCATTATCCCACTTAGCAGTCACTCTCCTTTTTCACTATCTACCAAAGACTGTCTGAGAGGAATAACTTGGAAAAAATGTTTCTATGTTTTTATAAGGTTATAAATGGATACTTATAGGTATAATAGGTCCCAATTGACCTCCTCCAATGTTTATCACCTATTAAAATCTCCTTTGCACCTGTAGAACACATAAAAACCTACAGGAAACCTTGTTTTCACCTTGTTCGTACAAGCAGGGTACATACCAATTGGATGGGAAGGAGAAAAAGAGAGTCCTCTAAAAGTTATAAATATATTCCAAACTAAAATACTCCTTATAAGTGCATCTTCATTGATGTTTCCTTCATCGGGTCAAAACCAAGGGTTTTAGAGGGTTTGGACTCTTAAGGATTGTTCATAAAATCTAGAAATCCAACCTCCCAAAAAATTCCACAAATTTTAAGATCAGGACCCTCCTCAAATTTCCCCAACTCTATGGGTCTCCTTGAAATGTTTCCATATAGTTTTGAGAAAAATAATTTGGTCTATCAAGCTTTAGATTGCATTTTAGACACCCTGAAGTGAGTTTTAGCCAAAAATGACCTCTTTGTGGTTGTTCTCTACAAACAAATGGTTCAAACTCATCTTGTACTTCCTCTTGAAGGTCATAAATGGGGGTATAATATTCTTATGGTCTTGGAATTATATTTAGACCCATTTAGGGTTTGGACCTAATTGTAGACCTAATAAGCCTGACTATACATTGAGTTACCATAACCACCCTGAGTGTCAATATTGCTTGTAGAGCCCTATATAATTGAAAACTACCTCTTTTCAATTATTTTCATGTTTTAAATGTATCACCTACATTTTTTTATTCCTAAAATAGTTCCTCTAACATATTCTGACACATAGAACATTGAAATACATTTTGGAACATTTGTCTCTCTATGAAAACCATACTAGTCCCATAAATGACCCCAAAAGTGGCCTTAAAATGACATAGAACTATTTAAGACAAATATGACAAATCTAAAGCATAATTTTTACCCTATTAAGACCATGGGACACATTCAAGACCCTATTAGACCCTTATATAGGGTTTTCAACTATAGGGGGTTGACCTAATTTGACTTGTGGTTAAATTAGTCAATATTTTTGGTAATTTCCTAGGTGTAGCAAGCCATTTATGTTAAATACCAATACCCTAGTCCTATCCATTTGGATATGAAGTCACTTATGCATAGTATGGACACTAAATTGCCTTTGAAAACACACCAAACAATAGAAAACAACACACAAAACAACATACTAAAGCAAACACACGTGTTCTCAAGAACACTTAGGGAAAACACACACAACAAAAGCAAAGCAAACTTACCCTATTATGTACAAGACCTAAAACTTGAGGTGAATTAAAACACATCATGCTTCAAATAGGTTCAAATATGGTACCCCTTACATCCTTATTACTCCATGAAAGCAACCTATCATGTGGAACATGCTCGTCAACAAACACTTGCTCATGTTGATGGTCAAATGACTTAAAATCCTTAGGTCTTCTTATATCTGTAAGTGTACTACTTTGGGCCTTCAAGGATGTTCTATTTTGTTCCCCAAGGATTTTTTTGAAACTACAACCTTCTTGACTTCTGTCATGTCTAATTGACACTCCTCAAACTGTAATTTAGGAGTGATTAAGACTACCTCAACTTAACCTTCTTCTTGGACATGATATAATTGATGTATAAGACAATAAAGTTTGTTCTCTTTCTACTTCATCGCATCTAAAAGTGACTCAACCTCAGGTTGAGGTTTTGATTGTTCTTAAATGATAAAATCTTTTGTTTTGGCTTCATTGGGTCCCTTCATGAGTGTAACTTCTTGGATAGTAGATTGATGTTCATATTCATTCTTAACAAGACGCTCTCCTTCATGCTTGATAAGACACTCAACAACATACTTGTTAGGATCATTAACATGCTCATTATCAGGTTCACACTTCTTAGGAGGAAAAGTAGACTTACTCAACTACCCAAACTCTTGACTATGGCATAAAACCTTTGTCATAGATCATCTCCTTTCTCATGACTGTCGTCTTCAATGACTTCTCCACCTTGTGCAAGTAAAATGGCATTGTTATTATCATCATATTGATCTGTCATGATTTGAAAACTATCATCATCATACATATGAATAAGTTAATTTCCCTTAATATCTTGTGGAAAAGAATGTTCAATGCTTACCTCATATTTATCATATGCTCCCTCATGGATGATATATTTGCCAAGATAAGTTGACTCAAAGTAAGTGTATCTATCATGTTTATAAATGTTTTCACCATACACATATAGAAACATATCATATATTCCCTAAATATTAGAATATGTTACATCATCCATAACATACTCCTCTTGATCATTGATGACACAATTGAGATTAGAGCTTGATTCTACATAGGGCTCAATATGAAACTTAGCTAGTGGTTGAGTTCTAATGGTTACATTTGTTCCATACCTTATCCTAAAGGCAAAGAAAGACCAATTAGATGAGAGGTAGCCTCCTATCTCGATTATGAAATCCCTTCAGAGGTAGATAGAAAAGTGAGCAAGCAAGTCAACAACCATAATGTCTTGAAGGATAGGGAAACTTGGACAATCATGAAGGAAAACATTCAAATTTTTGACTAGTCTTACTGACTTATTAGGTATCCCATCAATTTGAAGCACCCATTTACTATATGGTTCATATTTTAGGCCCAAACTATTAGCTACAATCTTGGTCATCATTTAATTACTATCCCCACTATCTATTATGCAGTTGTGAACAAGTTTGTCTCCCATAATGAGAGTGAGGTAGAAGGGTAGAGGTTTCTAAAATTTAGAAGAGGGTTCAACTATGTGATTGGGAGAATTAGTGAGTGAAACATTACTATTTTCACTAAATATTTCACCTTAGGGTAGGTTGTTTAGGCCTACTCTAATATTTGGGCAATATTGGAATACCTCTAGGTTTGTGGGTTGCCTATAGTAGAGGTAGACCTCTAGATTTGAGGGCTAGCTCCCTGAAATGACCTTGAAATGCTTATCACCTAAACTAACTGATTATTTATGGGAAAATAGATATAAGTATGCATAAAATAAAGCTACTATAAAGGTGTGATAGACCATAAGGATTTCCACAAGACAATCATACTTCTTTTACTAACAAACAAGACTTACAACACTAGTTTTGAAGTCCTTGAATACTCTAACATTAGTATTTCAATATGGAGGTGATATGTATGAAGACTATCCAAGGTAAGTGAAACATAAATTAGTTTCAAAAACTAAGGCTAATTTTACACTTTAAAATGGACCCATACACTTGAAAACACTTCATATGACCTACTAGAGTGGAACAACTTACATCAAACATGGAAGGATTGAGAGAGAGCAAGGATATGTGAACCTCACTTAGCTATTCACTATACATCTCTTCACACACTTTGACAAGATGATATATGAAATCAAACCAATTTTAATTTATTATTAAAATTAAAATTAAAACATCAAACTAACAGGGCTTCACCATACATGGTATGGAATTATTAGACAAAAGCCAAAAGGGCTAGTACTTATAGAATTTGAGAAAGGAGAGAGAAGAATGAAACTCAAGAGTCACTAGAATAGGTTTCAAGCTGAGATAAGGAGTTATGTTTATATGAGTATGGAGTATGAGATATACCATGCAAGGTATTTTTGTACAAATGTCCCTCCAAGGCATGAAACTCCTCAAATATGGTGTAGGACTCTTTAATAGCTTGTTTGAAAATTGTCTTCATCTTTTGGCCTTATTTGAATCCTCCATAGTAGACTAAGGATAGATGACATAATTTAAATATTAAGTGGGTGTTATTAATAGGCTCCAAAATTCATTGTATGTGTTCCTAATCATCAATATATGTTTGGCCAAGTGTTCTCACTGCCTATAGTCATAATTACCCTTCTTTCACTCATCCTTCAAACTTCGCACCAAGATGCTCATTAATATCCAAAACCAATATATATAAGGGATGGTATAACACTTTTAAAGAATCCTCAAATCTATAGATCCATCAAGTAGACCTTAAAAGGCCTCCCAATTGAAGTTATCACCTTCTCACTTGATGATCACTCTCTATTCACTATGTCAGTTTAAACTGGTTGAAGTGAAGGTGTTGTATAGTTACTTGTGTGATTTATTGAGGTAAAAAATGAATATGAATAGTTATATTATGTCTCACTCTATCTCTCAAAGTGATCCTTACCCTTTGAAACCCTTTTGTACCTCCAAAACATCAAAATCTGTTAGGAAAATTAGTTTTATACCATGTCTGTATAAATAGGGCAGAAGCCAAATGGATGGGAAGGAACCTTGGGGAATCATATACAATTTAAAACCATTTACCTACAAAAAATAGCTCATATGGATGCCTTTTCTTCTTTGTTTTCTCCATTGGTTCATTAGCAAGGGTTTTAGAGGGTTTTAGGTAGTTTTGACCTCTAAGGATTGTTCATAAAATTGTGGCATTGAACTTGTGAACAAATTCCAATAAATCATTGTTTAGGACCTTATTAAACATGTCTTATATCCTCAAACTCCCATGATAATCATCCATACTAATGTGAGCTTCCAAATGTGGCCTCTCGAGCTCTTCCTTGCATTATGCATACCCTGTCATGTTTTTAAGTCAAGAAATGGCATCTATTTGACTTTATTTACAAACTAAATGTTTAAAATCACCTTATGACTCCACATAGAGGTCTTATAATTATTTTTAATGCTCACTTGGTGTTAAAAGTGAAGCTACACCCCTTTTAGGCATTAGGCTTAGTCAAGGCCTAGTAGGTCTAACTACACCTATGTAGGTTTAGGCCATCCTATTGGGCTTATAACACCTATGAGTTATTTTCCATGTTTTTCCATGTAAAACACAACTTTCTACTACTCTTGAAAGGTTTTTAGTATTTTTGGCACCTTCCTTTGTCATTCTTATGACAAACCTACAGGATATGGCTCTCTAGGAGTGCCCTCTATTTAAGATAAAAAAGGAGGCACTTGCCCTCTTGACTCAAACAAAATAAAGGTATGAGAGGCTTATGTAATTTATGAGGATATTTTGTACAAGATTTCAATTTTATAACATACTCATATAAATTCCAAACCTCTCAAAACCTAAGGCAAACTTTTCAACTCATTGATTATGTAGGACTCTATGTACCAACTATAGGTTGTCATTTTAAAACCCTTATTTTCCCTATTTGTATACTATGGGAACATCCTAAGATGGTTAATACCATTTTCTAAGACACTCAAATAATTTTCATGATCTTAACCTTTGCCAAATTCTCCAAGGTATACCTTTCAAGGCTGACAGACTATGTATAGTATTATTTGCTCAAGAGAGAGACCTCCCTATAGGTGTGTATTACATGGTTAGACCTTGTGTATTTACTTAAGACCTTATAAAAATCCTTTAGACTCATATCATGACTAAATTTGTCTATATCATGCCTTGAGTCAGACCTAACCCATAAACTCTTGGGTTCAACTTTGCATTGTCACCCTACAGTCAAACTATAGATGACTATTTTATGATAAAATAGGGGCCTATAGGTGGTAGTCTAGGTCAAAACCTATACTTAAACCTCTATTAATGTATTTTGAGCTATTGTGTTACCCTCCTTCTAATGGGTCAATCTATCTACAGATTTGACCTTCATTTACAATGGCAACATCATGTACATTGTGAACTGACTATAAACACCTCATAAGGAAGCCTGAAGCCCTCTTATAGGTGATGATCTACCTTAAAATTTGAATGTCAACCTCTTTAAATGTTCCTTGGGTCACTATTTTCCCTCTCACTAGAATAAGATCACTTTCCATAAATGTATATACTCCTTGCTTTCCAAGGGCTATAAGGTCACTTGGAGTTCAAAGTACTATAAAGAACACTAACTTTCTACAGTGTAAGAATGTCAAGAATGGAGGCTTATTTTACATAAATTATGGGACAAAAAATCCACTCTTATTATGCAAGTTATTACCCCTATATGAGGGCTAAATGATAAGATGATTTAGTCTTACCTATACCTCCAACTATGAAAGTATGGAAGGACCAAAATAAGGCAACATCTTTGTTTCAAAGTTTTATAAGGTAACTTGTCCTTGAAGTCATTTCATCAACTTGTGAGCATGATTCTCAACTCTATTTTCCACTCCAAGGCTTCATAATGATTATTATGTCACCCTTAACATTTTAAGAACTTAACGAAGGTCCAAACAAGTTTTAATCTCTGTATTCAATCTTCTTAGATCTCTGTGGAGACTTGTAGGTGCATATGTAGGTGTGACATAGGGCAGTGAAAGTGAGATATGGGCAGTGTGCATAGTATGTTAGTTCAACCACCAATCCTAGTCCTCCTTAAAGTCTTCAAATTTATCCTCTCCACCTAGTGATACTTTAGACCAGTCCAAAACACTTTTATTCTGCTTGCTCAATCCTCTATGGGGCACTTGTAGGTGCACATGCAGTAGTATATAGGATAAAATGTATATGTATTAGAGAATTGGATACTTAAACCAATATCAAGCAATATAAATGGTTAAAACTAGTTATTTACACCTCAAATAAAGTTATTACCACTTTTTCATCCCTTCACTACATCATCATGACTATGTAAATTTCCTTTGGCCTGCCTGTAAGTGAACACTTGCAGTAAAGTTTGATTGTGTTCTATGTTTGACTATGACTCCCATGGTCTTAGAATTTGAGACTAAACCTTACAAGGAGGGTTGATTGACATGACACATATAACATGAAATATAACATATCATCCTCATATGAAACCACTATAGGAAAGGAAAACATTGGTAATTGGTGAAACCTGTTCACAAATTCATTAGTGCACTCAACCTGTAACTTGAGATGTTTAAGCTAATTGAATCACTTAAAAAAATGAAACCAATATGAAAACCATGAAATAAGGACGTCCACATTTCCTAGAAATTAGTTTCATCCATTGGTTTGTATAGACCATCTCATACAAGAAAATTTGTAGGGTATGCGGATTAGCATGCACAAAGAGACAGCTAGCTTCTTAACATTGGTTCATAAAGCATGGGAAATCAATATTTAAATCTACCATTAATGTGAATCAGACCAAGTTTAATAATACCCCTCAAGAGCATTTTACCTGAAACCTCTCTTTCTGGCCATACCATGAGAAAACATGTTGACCAGTTTTACATGTCAAAAAGGGCGATGAAGGAACAAAATGGTTTTAAACTAGTTTTGAGACTTCCAAATTAGATCAAACTTGGAAATGAACTTAGGGAAGATGAATATACATTACACATGCTTTCCACTTGTGCCACATTATTTTATAGGTCGTACAACTACTAAAACTACCCAAACTACCACTTTTCTTCTTGTTTCAACATAGTATCTATAAGTTTTAGTTAGGGACTAAAAATACTGATAAGGATCTAATATCATACATGCTGAGAGAGACTTTTGAACACTTGTCTACTTAGGAAAACCATACAAACCTCATTAATGGCTCAAATATGACCCTATGACACTAAAAATGACATAAGGGGCTAAGATAGATGTAATCAAGGAAATGACATTAAATGAACCCTATCTAGGAATATGACACATCCTATAAGACCCTAATAATCCCTTATACAAATTATGGACTATATTGGGTTGACCTATTTGACTTGTGGTCAAAATAATCAATATTCTTATCACTTTCCTAAGGATGGTATGCTTGTTATGCCAAGACCATTAGCCTTCTCCTATCCATTGGGTTATGGAGTTACCTATGCACATATATGACACTAAATTTGCCTTTGAAAACATACCAAAACACAACAACAAAAAACAAGAACAAGACACAAAACAACACACCACACACTTGTGCTTCATGACCACTTATGGAACACACACACAAACCAAACTAACTAACTCAAACATAAACTATCCTAAAATAAACTATTCCCCTTGGGTCAAAGGGGAAGTTTGAAGCCTTTCTTGATCCATGAAATGAAGTATTGAATGAGGCATGTTGATTTTTAACCTTTGTAACTGATGCCTCCATTTCCTTCATGATACTTGCCAAGCTCATTGGCATGATGTTCAATGAAATCAAAGTAGCAAAAAGTAGATTACTTATGGAGATGAATTCTTCTTGCATTTATATAGCCTCAACCTTCTCAATAAGGTATACCTTCTTGACTTCCATGGTATTCTCAATAAGATCAGGTTTCTTTTCAGCCACAAGCTCTTCGAGCTCATCAAGGAACTCTGCATAGTCGACCCAATCTTGGTCATTGTCTTCCATGGAAAACTTTTGCTCTACCTTCTCATGTACTTAGACCTCAACTTGGAAAATTTATTCAAGCTCTTGAAAAAGTTTCATTTTTTGTTTCCAATCATCTTTGTTCTCCTTTTCTTTGAGAACTACCACCTCTTCCATTTTATCTTCCTGATGTATGAAGTCATTAAGATTATCTTCCTTCTGCTCCAACACATCTGTAAATGGTTTAACTTTAGGTTGAGGTGTTGAGTTCTCCTCAAGGATAACTTATTATACCTTGATTGTAGCTTATTGAATAGTGACTTAAAGTTCATCTTCAGTCTTAACAAGAACTTCTTTATGCTTGATAACATCATCAACAAACCTATTATCAAGTATGTAATTTTTAGGAGAAGAGGTTGACTACTTAGCTATTCAAATTACTAAATTATTGCATAAAACTTCTACCATAGGTATTCCTCCTCGTGATTGTCATGTTCAAGGGTTGTTTGATCATGAACAATAAGTATGGGGTCTTTCTTAAGCACTTCTCCCTTCATGCTTAGACCAAATTCATGTGTGTAGCTGCAACCTGCTCTTCAATGTCTTTCTCCTCTCTCAAGAAGATGTAATTATTCTTACTTTCACCAAGGGGAGTCCTTATGGTGAATTCTTATTCATAGTCACTTAAAGCGTCTTCTTGACCAGTTGGGGCTTGAGATTATTAATCTTCATAGTCACTTGAAGCATCCTCTTGACTAGTTGTGGCTTGAGCTTATTCTTCTTCACTTATTTCTCATAGAATGGGCTCTCCTTCAAGAAGGGATGAGGTAGGAGGTTTATGGATAGGATCATGAGTTAGATATGGAGTATGAGGTGTAGTAAAGGCATTGTGAATGCATTTTGGAAAAAGGACTTCTTGATTAAGTTCATGGGGAAGTGACAAGTTGGCTTGGTTAAAAGGAAAACCACCTACTTCACCAATTGTTTCACCTTTCCCATAGCCTCCTTGAGGCTCTTCAATAGTTACATGTTCACATTCAATTTCCTTGTCTTCCCACATCTTTAACCTATATATTGAGCACTGGAGATACTTCTTTGCCAAGTATATTTACTCCTGGATATTCCATTAATTTTCCTCCTCAACCACCTCCCACGCACTCATCCATATTTGGACAAAACCACTTAACAATTCCATGATATGATAAGGCAGCACATAAAACTCATTATCTCATGTTCCCATATTATCTTCACTATCTAGTAGACTTGGCATGAGTATCAAAAATGATTTGACATGAGATGGGGTTGATGGAGGAGGAGGGTAATGATGAGTATTAAGGCCAACTCTATGTTATTGGATTTGAGTATGTAAGAATTCATATCTTGCCTTGTGATATCTTGATGTAAAATCAATGGGGTCATTTGATTCTTCCTAACAAGACTGATAAGAATTCTTTTTAGGTTGATAGGCATCATGGTATGATTGGTAAGAGTTGTATTGGGATTGATAGGAAGACACTTCTTGATATGTTTATTGATAGCCTTCCTCATAGGGTTGTCCAACAATGTGATGTCCACATGGAGAAGGAAATGGATGGCCATGGGGATGTCATGGATCATAGGATTGATATAAAATTTGATAGGGCTATTGAGGGGTGTAACATGGTTCATAATAGGGTTGATAAGGAGGTTTATAGTAGGGATATTCATCATACCCATTCATATCAACCTGATAAGTCAAATAAGATACAAAAACTGATCAAAACCTATAACAGAATATACTTGGGCTGCTTATAACTATAATATTTCATTTGGATTCCCCATTAGTGCTATCTTGCTTGCTTCCAAAAGCTGATTAAAGGAAAGACACACCAACAATATTTACACTCTCTTGGACCTTGGTCCCATCAAGCATGCTAGAACTTGTCACCAAATCTTGCACTTTAGAGGAGGTTGTTTAGGTCTAATCTAATATTTGGTAAATAATGGAATACCTCTAGGCCTATGGGTTGCCTATAATAGAGGTAGACCTTTGGGTTTAAGGGCTAGCTCCTTGAATTGGCCTTGAAATGCTTATCACCTAAACTAATTAATTATTTATGGGAAAAAATATATAAGTATGCATAAAATAAATATAATATAAGGGGGTATTACACCATAAGTATTTCCACAAGACCATCATACTTCTTTCACTAAGAAATAAGACATACAACACTAGCTTCAAAGCCCTAGAATGCTCTAACATTAGTCTTTCAATATGGAGGTGATATGCATGAAGACTATCCAAGGTAAGTCAACCATAATAAATTTAGACACTAAGGCTACTTATACACTTGAAAACATACCCATAAACTTTAAAACACTTCATATGACCTGTTAGAATGGAACAACTTGCATCAAACATAGTAGGATTGAGACAAAACAAGGATAAATGAACATCACTTAGCTATTCGCTATACATCTCTTCACACATTTTGATAAGATGATATATAAACTCAATCTAGATTTCATTTATTGTTCAAAGGAAAAATACAACATCAAACCAATAGGGCTTCACCATACAAGGTGTGAAATTATTAGACAAGATCCAAAATGGCTAGTACTTATAAAATTTGAGAATGGAGAGAGAAGAATGAATCTCAAGAGTCACTAGAACAGGTGCCAATCTAAGATAAGGAGTTGTATTTACAACAAAATGTAGTATGAGATAGACCATGGAAGGTTTCTTTGGACAAATGTCCCTCCAAGGCATGAAACTCCTCAAATCTGGCTTAGGACTCTTCAATTACATGTTTTAAAATTACCTTCATCATTTGGCCTTCTTTGAACACTCATAGAAAAATATGGATAGATGACATAATTTCACTATGAAGGAAGGGTTAAAAATAGGCTCTAACATGCAATGGATGTGTTCCTAATCAGCAATATTCTTCTATCCAAGTGTTCTCACTGCCTACAGTCATAATCACCCTTCTTTCACTCATCCTTCACACTTGGCACAAATATGCTCATTAGTTTCTCAAAACAATCCATAAAGGTGATGGTATAACACTCTTTAAGAGTCCTCAAATATCTATATCCATCAGGCAAACCTTAAAAGGCTTCCCAATTAAAGTTATCACCTTCTCACTTGATGATCACTTTCTATTCACTATGTCAGTTTGGATTGGCTGAAGTGAAGGTGCTTGAAGAGATACATGTGTGATTTATTGATTCAATAAATGGATATGAAGAAGTTTTATTAGGTCTCACTCTATCTCCCAAAGTGATACTTACCCTTATAAACCCTTATGTACCTACAAAACATCAAAATCTATCAAGAAAAGTACTTTTGTACCCTATCCGTATAAATAGGGTAGAAGCCAAATGAATGGGAAGGATCCCTGGGGAGTATTATACAATTTTAAACCATTTCCCTACCCAAAATATCTCATCTAGATGCATTTTATTCTTTATTTTCTCCATCGGGTCATTAGCAAGGGTTTTAGATGGTTTTAGGTAGTTTTGACCTCTAAGGATTGTTCATAAAACTGTGATGTTGAACTTGTGAATAAATTACACTAAATCCTTGTTTAGGACCTTATTCAACATGTCCTATCTCCTCTAACTCCCATGCTAATAATTTGTACTGATGTGAGCTTCCAAACTTGGGCTCTCAAGCTCTTCTCTACATTTGCATACCCTATCATGTTCTTAATGTAAGAAATGGCTTCTATGTCAGTTTATCTATAAAATAAAGGTTTCAACTCACCTTATAAATCCCCATGGAGTTCCTCCAATTCTCTAAAATTCTCACTTGGTTTTAAAAGTGAAGCTACACCCCTTTTAGGTATTAGGCTTAGTCAAGGCCTAATAGGTCTGACTACACCCATGTAGGTTTATGCCACCTTGTTGGGCTTCTAGCACTTGTGAGTTGTTTTCCATGTTTTTCCATGTCCAACACAACTTTTATATATCTTACAAGGTTTTGAGTCTCTTTGACACCTTATTTTGTCATTCTTATGACAAACCTATAGGATATGGCTCTCTGGGAGTGCCCTCTATCTGAGACAGAATAAAGGGCACTTCCCCTTTTGCCTCAGGTAAAATAAAGGTATGAGAGGCTTCAGTAAGTGATGAGTTTATTATGTACAATATTTCAAGGTTGTAACATACTCATAGCATTTCTAAACCTCACAAAACCTAAGGCAAACTTTTCAACTCACTGACTGTGCAGGATTCTGTGTACCAGCTGTAGGTTGTCATGTTAGAACCCTTCTTTGCCCTATTTCCATACTATGGGAACCTCTTGAGATGCTTACTACCATTTTTGAATACACTCAAAGCATGTTCATGATATCAACCTTTGCAAACTCTCCAAAGTTTACCTTTCAAGGTTGACAGACTATGTATAGTGTTATTTACTCAAGAGGCATGCCTGTAGGTGTGTATTGCATGGTTAGACCTTATGTATTACCTTAAGACCTTCTCAAAGTCCTTTAGGCTCATATCATGACTGAAATTTTCTATATCATGCCTTGATTCAGACCTAACCCACAAACTCTTGGGCTCAACTTTGCATTATTACCCTACAATCAACCAGTAGATGACTGTTCTATGATCAAAAGGGGGCCTGTAGGTGGTAGTCTAGATCAAAACCTACACTTCAACCTCTATTAATGTCCTTGGAGCTATTAGTGTTACCCTCCTTCTAATGGGGCAATCTGTCTACTGACTTGACATGCATTTCTAATGACAACATCATGTACATTGTGAACTAACTGTAGACACATCATAAGAAAGCCTGAAGTCCTCTTGTAGGTGATGATCTACATTAAAATTTGAATGTCAACCTCTTTAAATGTTCTTTGGGTCACTATTGTCCCTCTTACTTGAATAATATCACTTCTCATGAATATATATATATATATATATATATATATATATATATATATATATATATATATATTGTTTCTTGCTTTCCAAGGGCTATAAGGTCACTTGGAGTGCAAAGTACTGCAAAAAACATTGATTTTCTATAGTGTAAGAATGTCAAGAATGGAGGCTTCTTTTACATCACTTATGGGACCAAACACCCACTCTTCTTATGCAAGTTATTACCCCTATAAGAGGGTTATATGATAGGATCATTTAGTCTTGTCTAGACCTCCTGCTATGAAAGTATGGAAGGACCAAAACAAGGCAACATCTCTATTTTAGAGTTTTTAAGACAACTTGTCCCTGAAGTCATTTCATCAACTTGTGAGCATTATTATAAAGTCTATTTGTCACTCCAAGGCTTCAAAATTATTGTCACATCACCCTTAACACTTCAAGACCTTAAGGAAGGTCCAAACAAGTTTCAACCTCTGCATTCAATCTTCTTAGATCTCTATGGATACTTGTAGGTGCATATGCAGGTGTGACATAGGGTAGTGAAAGTGAGATATGGGCAGTGTGCATAGTATGTTGGTTCAACCACCAATCTTAGTCCTCCTTAAAGTATTCAAATTTATCTTCATCACCTAGTGAGACTTTAGACTAGTCCAAAACACTTTTATTCTACATGCTCAATCGTCTGTGGGGCACCTATAGGTGCACATGCAATAGTATGCAGGGCAGAATGTATATGTATTAGATAATTAGCTACTTAAACCAATCTCAATCAATATAAATGGTTCAAATTTATTATCTACACCTCAAGGAATGTTCTTACCACTTTTCCATCCCTTTACTACATCATCATGACTATGTAAAGCTCCTTTGGCTTGCTTGTAAATAAACACTTGTAGGAAAGTTCAATTGTGTACTATGTTTGATTGTAGCTCCCTTGGTATTAGAAATTGAGATTGAAACTTTCAAGTAGGGGTGCTTGACATGAAATCTAATTCATGAAATACAACATATCATTTTAATATTAAACCACTACAATGAAGGAAAATGTCTGTAGTTGATGAAACCTACTCGTAACTCCATTAGTGCACTCAACTTGCAATTTGAGATGTTTGAGCTCATCAAATCACCTCCAAACATGAAACCAAGGATGTAAACCATGAAATAAGGATTTCCACATTTCCTATAATCAATTTGATCCATTGGTTTGTATAGAATAAATCATACAATAAGAAAACCTGCAGGGTGTGGGGATTAACATGCACAAAGAGACAGTCAACTTCTTAACATTGGTTCATAAAGCATGGGAATTCAATATTTGAACTCATATCATGAATTTAAATTAGACCAAGTTTAATAATACCCCTCAATAGCATTTGACCTGAAACCTCTCTTACTGACCGTACCATGAAAAAATGTGTTGACCAATTTTGCATGTCAAAAATGGTGATGAAGGTGTAAAATGGTTTTAGGTTAGTTTAAAGACTTAAAAAGTAGATACAATGTGGAAGTGAACTTAGGGAAGCTAAAGAGTCATTAAAAAATCTTGCCACACATTCCACACTCCTTTAGAGGCCATACAACTACCAAAATTGTTCAAACTATCGATTTTCTTCTTATTTCAATGTAGAATATGTAAGTTTAAATTAGGGACTGACAATCATGATAGGGATATGACATCATACATGTTAAGAGAGACTTTGTAACACTTTTCTACTTATAAAAACCACACAAACCTCATTAATGGCTCAAATATGACCCTATGAGACTAGAAATGACATAAGGGGCTAAGATAGATGTAATCAAGGAAATGGCATATTAAATGACCCCTATCTAGGAGTATGACACATCCTATAAGACACTAATAATCCCATATACAATATTTTTACTATAATAGGTTGACCCATTTTTAATCGTGGTGAAAATAGTCAATAATTACCAGGACTTGATGGTTGAGGGCTAACATGAATTTGAGACAAATGTTCTTGCAAAATTTCTTTTTGACTAGGAAAGTGAAGCATTTACCAAAAAAAGAGAGATGTTTTAGCTCTTTTAAATGAATCAATAATCTTAAAATAAAGATCAAGAGTATTCACCTTTTTTAGAGACCTTGAGGTCAATGAGGTGCCTTGAGATTGAGGCATTGGAATATTTGGATTCACCCTTCCAACATCCTAATTTGAAGAAGGTGTAGAAGTTGTAAGGATTGTCATACTTAAAATCACACCATGATGCCTTTTAGTAGAGATATTTGAAACCATTTTAACACCATGGGCATCTCCCAAGGCCTTCCTCTTTGATCTAGTATTGTCTATAACTGAAGAGTTCTAATTGAGAACATAGGTGTCTTCTACTATAAAATTTGCAAAGTTCACTCCTTGAGGCTGCCATCCTTCATTTGCTTGCATGAGAACTTCATATTTTGATAATAGTTGAGGAGTGACTCCTCGAGCAACCAAAGCTTGTTCCCCACCTTCACTTGCATCTATGAATTGACCTTACTGCCATTCCTCTCCTTCAACCAGATTGCTATGCACTGGTACCATGGCTCTTATGTTGGAGGTGGAAGTTGGATTGTATGCATTGGTAGGCCTATTGATGTTAGGTTGTCCTTGACCTCTACCTTGACCATATTACTGAGGTGGGAACCTATTTCCTTGTTAAAGATATGGGTAAGGGTTTTTATGAACACCATATTGCAAATTGAGCTACCTAACTTGAGCCTCTAAGGCTTTAGACCTTGCCTCCCAATCAATAGCATCTTTTGCCTTCTTAGGAGAAGTCCTTGACTTGAAATTTGCCATTAGGAACTTGAGAAACACTTGGAGTAGCATCATAAATATTATGCAATAGAGGCATGGATACTTTTGGAGGTAGCGTTTTAGCTTGTATTAGGCCATTCTTAGTTCTAATGGTAAGGTCATATCCTTCAAGTAAGGTGTAACCACCCATAGCCTGCAAAATTATAGATATGTCATGACAAATAGCCCTTAGATATGTGGGAAACACAAAGCTTGCATGTGGTCTCATGGGAGAAGGTAGCTTATACCAAGTTTTTTGGAATCTCTCATTAAAATCATGTATTATCTCCTTAGGGCCCTTACGAATTACATTGATCTGATGAATGAGTGATGTGTGATCATTCTTGTCTTCAAATCTTGATGTTAATAGCTCTCCAAAATCATCCCAAGTTGTGATACAACCTCTGAGTAATGTCATATACTAGTCAATTGCTCTCCCTCTAAGGGACATGCCAAGGATTCTAATGGAAATGTTTACCTCAATAACATTACGAAAGCTTCAAAAGTTTGAGATATCCCTAATATGTTCACTAAGAGTGGCATGACCTTCACCATTGAATGTGGCAACACTTTTGGTAGCATTAGGGTGTATATCATCATATGCATTGTGGTGGATGAGACTTTTAGTGTTAAAGGCTAGGAAGGCATACTACCTAGCCATGTTTTCCTCAAGTTATTTTTCACTTTTTTGATCTTCTTAGCTTGTAAAGTCCTCTTATTCTTCAAAGGTTAACATAGGTTGAGGATGTTAAACTTCAAGAGGAAGTTCAGGTTGAGGATGTGGGTTTATGGGATTGAAAACTCTATTAGAAGATGACCTAGTGAGGACCATGAAGCATGAGCATGAGAACTAGTAAAATAATGGTCTATAAATGTTGAGTAGAACACCATATGCAGTTGTGATTTTTTCAAGACCAACATTAACCTTGAAAAGATGTCTTTGAGATTGTTGTCCCCAAAGATAGCTTTCTTATTTTTGGGACAACATATGAATATTTTGGTCCTGCATGACCAAAATTGTCTCTTCCCTTTCCAAAATTTGTTTTGAGCATTCAATTTTGTCATTTTCTCAACTTTTTGGTAAAGGGATTAGCAGGTTTAAAGGTTCAAAGGCTTTTGTGGCCAAGTTCAATCAAAAGAACCAGTTTTTGATACTTGGTCACCTTCAAGATTGGTTCAGCACCTTGGTTCGATCAAAAAAGTCTCTCGATAAGCATCTAAGCAAGGATTGAACCATTAAACCATTGAACCATTGAAACTTGAACCATTTTGGTTCAATGGGTTCAACGAGTTCAAAGGTTCAATGTCATCAGCAAGAGCTAGGCACATTTGTCAGAGGTTTAAATTTCAACCATTTCAAAGGTTTCACGGCTCCGAGCACTTAACGAGTTTCAAAGGCTTGAACCATTGAACCTTGAACCATTTTGGTTCATTGGTTCACGCATTCAAAAGGTTCAAAGGTGGCCTTAGTCAAAGAAAGAAGCAGTGAAATAGATGGTTCAACCAAAGCACGTGCAAAAGGAAAAGGATGAGCAGAAGTTGCCAAGTGTCACCTGCCAAGACACATTATGCTTTGTTTCTACAAAAAGCAGCAGGTACTGACACGTGTCCCTTGTAAAGATTGTCGAAAGCCTCCAAGTGTTGAAATCCATAGTCCCTTCCTTTCTTTCCACTATTTTGAGCAAGGATCATGGTGGGTCCCAGGCAAGTGACTAAAACAAATGGGACGCAACAAGTGTCATCATCTGAGAGAACCCAAAGGAGCCCCAAGCATTTCTACAATGTTACAAAAGCTCGAGAGTGGAAAGTGCCACATGTCAATAGCAGAGAGTTTTAATACAATGCAGTGAAAGATGCCACACATCCCTGGTGAGAATTGGTAGAAGCCAACAAGTGTCAAAGAAGGAGCGCCCTCAAGCGTAGAGGCACAGAGCCAAGGAAAGGTTTCCTTCAAACAAATTGCCTAAAGGAATTCCTTCGAACATTTTTCTTGAAGGAAATACAAGGACAATAGTTCCCCAAAGAAATCAAAGCTCGAAGGCCACCTAGAGGATCCCAAAGGGTAGATGCCCCTGTGGGGGGACACTCGACACATAAAATAGACACTGTTCAAGATCTCAAAGGGCAAGTTCCCTTCAGGAAGGGTCGAGCCCCAAAGTGCAGTGGAAGCTGCCAAGTGTCACATGCTAACACAGTTTCAAATGAAGCTTCAAAGTGTGAAACTCACCACGTGTCCCATCTTAGTGCAGTAAAAGCTACCAAGTGTCTAAATTCATGCTTTTGAGTCTCTAACAAGTTTCAAAGCTTATTCTGATAAGCCTATTTCAAAGATGTGGATGTTGCCATGTGTCCTCACCTGTGTCATAGTAGGAAGTGGCCATAACAAGCGAGAAAGACACGAGAGAGTTGCTAATGACGGGCCTGCAAACGTCAAATTTGTTGCAATGAAGTGTCTATTGATTTTTTCAAACTTAAAGCATGGGCCAATTGAATTCAAAAATCCTAAGGCCAAGGCCAAGAGAAAGAAGGGACAAGTGGGAAACTTAGCAAGAGTTAATTCCAGTAGGTGAAGCAGTTCACCTAGTACATATTTAGGGCCTGCAAACATTAAAAGCATAGTGTGTTTGTCCCTTTTGGAATAAAGGTAGAGTAGACAGTTGCATGGCTAGCAGGTAATATAATGAGTGATTCAGGCTCAAGAGTAGACAAGGGAGATGAACCAACATGCCATAGTAAAGGCAGCTTCCCTGCTCCAGCATGGACCTTCCTGACAAAACTGAGAATGCATCTAAGGTATTGATTGCGCAACATGGGTCACTCCATGGGACAAAGTGCCAAGCCTCTCTTTGCCTCTATATATTGTAATCTCTCATTCGATGTGAAGGAGATCTTCCTGTTACCAGAAGCAAAACTTTGCCCAAATTGAAAGGCGAATACTGAGACTTTGAGCTCAGATTGTTTATCATATTTCTTTGTTTGAATCAGAAAGCAAGTTACTTTTAGACTTTGTGTTGTTATATCTTGTATCATTCTAGGAGATTGTTCTTATGTCTATTTCCTAAATGTATTCTTGTTTATGCAATTTAACAAGCAGAGCTAGTGGAAGTGATAAGAAAGGTGTCTTGAAGCCAGCTACTTTCAGACTTTGCACTGTCATAGTTGTCTTTCGTGTGTGTTTATTTTTTGTTTCTCTGTAAAGGACCTTGGGATGACTTTGTGCCCCCATTGTTCTTCATATCTCACTCTTGGGCAGTCAAGCTGGAGACTTTGTGCTACATCTTAGATTATTGGTTACTCTGTTATTAGTTACTTATCCTACCAGAAAGATTCTTGTTATTTGCAAGAACAAGCACTTTTGAAAGAAGAGAAGTGCCTTCTATTGCTTCACCAAGATTTCTACTATCCAAGAAGGGATCTATCTCTTGGTTGAATGTTACTTCTGAAAGAAGAGAAGTACCTTCATCAATCACCCAGGATTTATCCTTTGAGCTGTGAGCATCATCTTTGAAAAAAGAGAGATGGATGGTTTGTTCTACCCATGTGTCTTTCTTTCTACTTATATATATAGTATATAGCCTCTATATATTTAATAGGGAACCTCCCCTTGATGAGGGAAGAGATTTGTCCCCTGTTGATGTAGTAAAACTACACACTTGGATGACCAATCTCCTTATGTTGTGGTGATAGGAACTATTTTGCTCCTCAGTTAGCTGGTCAACAAAATATTCACCCAATAGTTTTTGGTGACTTCGCTAGGGAAGGACAAGCAGTTTGAATCCTCAAGCTTCAAATTGAAGTTGGACCAATCCTTTTCCATTTTTGATTCACAATCTGGAAACTCCACGCTATACCAGAAGCTAGAGAACACAAGGTGTTGTTGACCCTATCTTTGAGTTGGCACAGCAAAGAGATTTTGACTTACTTTCTCCCCAACCTCAAGTTCAACGATCTAGGAGTGTCCCTCCTACCTATACCAAGACACCAACACCAAGTAGAGTTTCCTTTTCTATTGTTAGTAGAGCCTTGCCTATCCAAGTTCCACCCAGATTTGTTATCCCTGCTTTTAATAATCCCATCATGGCAGTTCAAGGCCCCTGAGGTAACTCTTTTGGCCTGCTAAATCTAACCCCACCTCTGCATGAACTCCCACACAGCTCAAGGAAGAATTTCCCTAAATTCTTTGGTGATGGGAAAGTTCACCCTGATGAACACGTTGCAGCCTTCAGTATAGCCTGTGGCGTAATAGGCAAGGAGTTTGAAGATGTCATAGTTAGACTCTTCATAGAAACATTGCAAGGAGCTACTATAGAATGGTTATACCATCTGCAAGCTAGATCAATCAATGATTGGCACACACTCAAAGCCAAATTTGAGGCTAGATTCAAGCCTACAGAAGATGCACACGCTCTATTGGCCCAGCTCACACAATTGAAGAAGGAGCCTCACAAGCCTATGAGGGATTTCATAGCCAAATTTGATAAGTTGCGGAACTGAATTCTTGTTATTGCTCAGTTGACCCCTGAAAACCTCAAATGCTTCTTCAGCAACTCACAACTCCTTGAAGTGAGTTTTTTGATAAAAAGAGCTAGCCACATAAACCTAGAAGCTACTCAAGATTTGGCTATCGAAGTTGAAGATGACCTTATCTTGGCAGGAAAGATAAGGAGAGATCCACATAGAGGTAAGTCTTATTCTTCCTCTGAATGCTCCCCTTCAGCCACCACTAACCCTATGGTACAAAAGTTGGCAAATAAAGTACTAGCTCTCAGAAAGTAAATGGCACAAGGAATGTCACCTGCTCCTTCCTACAAAGATGTATCAAGGAGGGCATTCCCTAATCAATCCTACCAGGGACATGTTACTAAAAACCAAGTGCAAACCAATCGTCTTTCTCCCCCTCAGAGGAATAATCTTGCCATTGAAGCACCTCTAACTTAGTGGTAGGATATCTTTAAGCTGAATCAAATTACTCGTCCCAACTTGAGTTGAATTCTGAAGATGACGCTAATCTCTTCACTGAGGAAGAAAAAGAATTAGCTGGTGACTCCCATATTGGTTTCTTGAACTATCAAGATGACCCCAGAAGTGAAGGCAATGTGGTTGAGGGGTCATATGCTATTTTCACCTGGTCCAAGAATCAATCAGCTCAACAAGTCGGTAAAGAGAAAGCAGAGGAGTGACCTCAACCAACAGTTTCAATTGCTAAGCAAGGATCCACTCTTCCTTTTCAACCAAAGGACTCGGTGATCGCAAGAAAGGTAAGTACCCCAAATACCCCTATGCCTTCTACTTCAAATTTGCAGTCTAGTCCTCCCCCTCCCAAAAATCAAAAGGATGAATTCCCATCCTCTGCTCCCGGCTCATTCCAGACATTTGACATAATTGACCATATGAAGAAAATCAAAATTCAAATGTCTGAATTTGAATTTCTACAGTCCCATCTTGAGCAATTAGATAAATTGGTTCAGTGTGTTAAAAATTAGAATGTCCCTGTTAAACAAGTAGTTCCCAAAGTGACACATGATCCCCCCAAAGATGCACCCACCAAGAATAATCTTGTCATTACCCCTCCTACTGCTCCTAGTAGGACTGAACCTTTCTATGTCTCATTGCTAATAAATAGATGGCAGCTGAACAATTACATCATTGACTTTGGAGCTTCAGACAATGTCATGCCTGCTAAGGTAGTCAAATCCCTTGACCTCACACTGACCAAGATGTTTGGTAGATGCTCCTCTATGAAGAACAAACAAGTGCCACTGCTGGGGCAAATCAAAGATGCCCAATTTGCATTTGTTGCCTTTCTAGACAAAAGAATCAAGATGACTATCTTGGTAGCAGACGTCCCAACATCATATGGCATCCTTCTTGGGTGGAATTTCTACAGGGATGTTGGTGGTGAATTGAGCATGGATTTGTCAGAGGCGAGGATTCTAATCAAAGGTGTCATGAAGAGGTTGTTCCTTGAAAAGGAAGTGAAATACATAGTTACCCAGACCTCAGCACCTGAAGCTCAAATTTTGCTTGAGTCTTCAGGCATGGGCAACTACTTTTTATCCATGGATGAAGTTCATGAGGCAGCTAATGAAGCTCCTGCAGGTGACAACTTGGAGATGCATTCAAGTGGAACAGTAGAGGAATTAGCTGAGCACGAGGCAACTGTGGAAGTATCTCCACCTCTGAATAAAGAAGAATTCAAAATAAAATCAGTATCAAATGAGGTATGGATTCTTGAATTTGATGGCAGCTACTCCTCTACCAGTTCAGGAGCGAAGGTTGTGTTAATATCTCCTCAAATAAATATTTTTCTTTCATCTTATAAGTTGTAGTTTAGCAACACTAATAACACAGCTGAGTATGAATCTCTGCTTTTAGGATTAAAAGATGCTAGGGATAAAGGCATCAAACTCCTTCATGCTAAAGGAGATGTTGAATTGGTGGTTTGTCAGGTGAGGAACCTGTATCAAACCAAGAATGAAAGTTTGTGCCACTATCGTAATCTAGTCTGGGACCAAATTAAAAACTTTGATGCTTTCAACATCTCTATAGTTCCTAGAGAATTCAAAGACTGAGCTGATGCACTAGCTATTTTAGCTACTCTCTTAGTTCCCCACCTAAACTTGAAAGGAGATAGGTACACCATTGAGCTAGTCTTTCGGCCAAGTGTGCCTGATAATACCAATCATTGGCAAGTGTTTAACAATGACAATCAAATCATTGCCTTCTTGGAGCAAAGGGACAGCTTTGAATGGCTGCATTTCGAAGGTAGTGAACCTCAAAAGTGTGAATCAACTCTTGAATCAATTCAAGCACAGATGAGGAGTTCTTGCAATTGAAAGGGAATAAGATTCTCAAAGGCCTAGTTTCCCTCGAAAAGTTGTTTGATAAGCATGATAGATTCATCAAACAATAACAAATGGATTCAAGCTCCTCTCAGGAGTTTGATCAAGTAAATTTGGGAACCAAGGAAGACCCCAAGATGGTGAACATTGGGAAAAGTTGTACTCCTGAAGAGCATTTCAAGTTCACCACTTTGCTCAACCAGTACATGGACGTCCTGGCGTACTCCTATGATGACCTGAAATCACTTCGGCTTGATAAAATTTGACATGACATTCCTCTCAAGGCTAATTTGACACCTCACAGGCAAAATTCCAAGCATTATAATCTAAAAATATTAGGTACTATTCTATCTGAAATACAAAAAATGCTAAATGCCAGGATATTCTTCCCAATCCATCATTTCACATGGATTACCAATATAGTGCCTGTAAGGAAGAAGATTGGTGAAATTCACCTTTGTATGGATTTTAGAAATTTGAATCAGGCATCCTTAAAGGATAATTATCCTTTGCCAATCATGGATCAAGTGCTATAGATAATGACAGGGTCAGAGATGTTATCAATGGTAGATGGCTTCTCAAGATATAATCAGGTCAAAGTTGGTGAAGCAGACCAGCATAAGACTGCTTTCACCACACCTTAGGGCACATTTGCATATAAAAAGATGCCTTTTGGCTTGATAAATGCTAGCACCACCTTCCAAAGAGCAATGGACCTTGCCTTCAAGGATGAGATGGGTAGGTTCATTATAGTTTATCTTGATGACTTGACCATCTACTCTAAGCATTGCCCAGATCATGTGTGCCATTTGCAACAAGTGCTAGAACGTTGCAGCCAGAATGGCATTTCCTTAAACCCCAAGAAGTCAGTCTTTGGAGTAACAGAGGGAAAACTTCTCAAACACATTATGTCTAAAGGAGTCATAAAGATTGACTCAAACAGAATCAAGTCTATCCAAGAACTTACCTTGCCCACAAATAAGATTGTTGTTCACTCTTTCTTTGGAAAAGTGAATTTCTTACGGAGGTTCATCCCTGAGTTTGTTGAGAAAACTAGGCGCATTGTAAACATGATGAAGGAAAAGGCCACCTTTAGCTAGACTGAAGAAGGCAAATCAGCATTTGAGGATATCAAGACTGCCATTGCCCATGCTCCAATTTTGGCTTGTCTAGACTATAACAAAGAGTTCACCATTTATAGCTATGCTTCAGAACATACGCTTTCAGCAATTCTGGTTCAATAGAATAAAGAAGGTATGGAATCCCCCATTTCCTTCATGAGTTGTTCTCTCAAAGCTCATGAGCTAAAGTACTCAAACATGAAGAAGCATGCTTATGAAGTGGTGAAAGCGGTGAAGCATTTCTGCTTCTACATCTTGAATACACACACAACTGCATTAGTTCCTGATACCACGATCAAATCCATACTAACTCAGCAGGAGTTTGGGATGAAAAGAGGTAATTGGGTTGCTAAGATCTAAGAGTTTGATATGGTCATCAAGCCAACAAAGTTGGTGCGTAGAAAGGGGCTATGCCAACTGATTGCTGATAACAAGCTGAGAAGAACAAAGCATGAAAAATCAGAGGTGGAAGACACACCAACAGTCCTATTTTGTCTCCACCACAAATGAGTGGTATTCAGGCATTGCTCATTTCCTTACTTATGGTGAGTGTCCTGCACACCTATCTTATAAAGAAAGGAGAACCATCAAGTTGAAAGCCATTAAATTTGTCCTCTAAGACAATGGCCTATATAATTCAGCAGCAAAGCCAACTTTTGAAGTCCTTCCATAATTCAGCCTGTGGAGGACATTTTTTTGCTCTTGTGACTACTCATAAGATCCTGTGAGCCAGGAACTACTGGCCAACTCTCTTTCAGGATGCATACAAGTGGGTCAGGGGGTGTGAGCTATGCTAGTAATTTATCAGAAGATCCAAGTTAGTTGCCCTACCTCTTAAGCCAGTGGTCATAGAAGAAATATTCAAGCAATGGGGAATTGACTTTATTGGAGCTATAAACCCATCTTCAAGTGTTGGACATGATTATTCCCTTATAGCAATAGACTACTTCACCAAATGGTTGGAAGTTGTTCCAACCAAACATGCTACTTCCAAAGTAGTATGCAATTTCCTTAAAGAAAACATCATATCCAGGTTTGGGGTCCCAGCCAAGATTGCCATTGACAATGCAACGTGTTTCACTTCCCAGGAGATTACTCAATTCTATTTCCACTATGAAATTACGCTCTCTCACTCTTTTGATTACTTTCCACAAAGGAATGGATAAGTCGAATCAAACAATAAGAACCTAGTGGCTATCATCAAGAAGCTGGTGGATGACAACCAAAAGATGTGGCATAAAGCATTGGTTAATGCTCTATAGGTAGAAAAAATTATGCCAAAGAAGGCAATCGGTATGTCTCCTTTCCAACCTCTTTATGGACTCAATGCTAAAATACCGATCAGCCTAGAATTGTCAGCACTAAAATTGGCTAAGGCAATTGAAGATCAAACGTATGAAAGCACCCTTGATAAGAGGATCATGTGCTTGACTGAGTTGGAAGAGTAGAGAACTGTAGTAGTGGATTGAATTGCTGCCCATTAAGGTTTGGTGAAGAAGCTCTTCGACCAAAAAGCAAAGAACCATGATTTTCAGATCGAAGATCAAGTCCCATTGTGGGACAAGAGAAGAGAACCAAAGGGGGTGCATGGAAAGTTTGATTCCTTGTGGAGGGGGCCTTTTACTATTCATTAGCTCAATGGTGAAAATAATTTCCTGTTGAAGTACCAAGATGGCACTCTCATTTCTTTGCCTCACAATGGGCAACATCTGAAGCACTTCAACTCTTGAAGTATCAGATGACGTCCCCTATACATATGTATATTTGTATAGTCTTTTGTTTATGTTTTGTTCTTTTTATTTTCATTTTAATTTTTGGAGCCTTTCTTTTTGGGTAGCATGACTCCATAGCCCAATGGCACACTTCAAGGCACTGGAGATTCTAGTTTCTACTCCCTTCAGCTGTGTTTCAAGTTTTCATCTGACGGAAGTTCCCCAACTGGAGCCAGCTGTTGTCCCCAAAGATAGCTTTCTCATTTTTGGGATAACATATGAATTATTTTGGTCCTGCATGACCAAAATTGTCTCTTCCCTTTCCAAAATTTGTTTTAAGCATTCAATTTCATCATTTTCTCAACTTTTTGGTAAAGTGATTAGCAGGTTCAAAAGCTTCTACAGGCGAGTTCAATCAAAATAACCAGTTTTTGATATTTGGTCACCTTCAGGATTGGTTCAGCACCTTGGTTTGATCAAAAATGTCTCTCGATGAGCATCTAAGCAAGGATTGAACCATTGAACCATTTTGGTTCAATGGGTTCAACGTGTTCAAAGGTTTAACGTCATCAGCAAGAGCTAGGTGCATTTGTCAGAGGTTCCAAGTTCAACCATTTCAAAGGCTCTGTGGCTCTGAGCACTTAACGAGTTTCAAAGGCTTGAATCATTGAATTGTTGAACCTTGAACCATTTTAGTTCATTGGTTCATGGGTTTAAAAGGTTCAAAGGCGACTTCAGTCAAAGAAAGAAGCAATGAAATAGATGGTTCAACCGAAGTGCACGCAAAAGGAAAAAGATGAGTGGAAGCTGCCAAGTGTTGCCTGCAGAGACACATTCCACTTTGTTTCTAAAAAAGTGATGGGTACTAACACGTGTCCCTTGTAAAGCTTGTCGAAAGCCTCCAAGTGTCAAAATCTGCAGTCCCTTCCTTTCTTTCCACTATTTTGAGTAAGGACCGTGGTGGGTCTCGGGTGAGTGACTAAAACAAATGGGACGTGACAAGTGTCATCATTTGAGAGAACCTAAAGGAGCCCCAAGCATTTCTACGATGTTACAAAAGCCTGAGAGCAGAAAGTGCCACATGTCAATGGCAAAGAGTTTCAATATGATGCAGTAGAAGATGCCACACGTCCCTAGTGAGAATCAGTAGAAGCTAACAAGTGTCAAAGAAGGAGCGCCCCCAAGCGTAGAGGCACAGAGCCAAGGAAAGGTTTCCTTCAGACAAATTTCTTGAAGGAATTCCTTCAGACATTTTGCTCGAAGGAAATACAAGGACAATAGTCCCTTGAAGAAATCAAAGTTGGAAGGCCACCTGGAGGATCCTGAAGGGTAGATGCCCTTGTGGGGGGACACTCGACACATAAAATAGACCTTGTTCAAGATCCCAAAGGGCAAGTTCCCTTCAGGAAGGGTCAAACCCCAAAGTGCAGTAGAATTTGCCAAGTGTCACATGCTGAGACACAGTTTCAAATGAAGCTTCAAAGCGCAGAACTCACCACGTGTCCCATCCTAGTGCAGTGAAAGTTGTCAAGTGTCTACATCCATGCTTTTGAGTCTCTAACAAGTTTCAAAGCTTATTTTGATAAGCCTATTTCAAAGCTATGGATGCCACCATGGTCCTCACTTGCATCACAGCAAGAAGTGGCCATAGCAAGTGAGAAAGACATGAGAGAGTTGCTAATGACGGGCCCACAAATATCAAATTTGTTGTAATGAAGTGTCTATTGATTTTTCTAGACTTAAAGCACAGGCCCAATGCATTCAAAAATCCTAAGGCCAAGGCCAAGAGAAAGAAGGGACAGAGTGAGAAACTCAGCAGGAGTTAATTCCATTAGGTGAAGCAGTTTGCTAGATAGATATTTGGGGCCTACAAACATTAAAAGCATAGCCTATTATAATAAAGGTAGAGTAGATAGTTGTGTGGTTATCAAGTAATGGAATGAGTGATTCAGGCTAGGAGTAGACAAGGGAGATGAACCAACATGCCACAGTTAAGGCAGCCGCCCTGCTCCAGCATGGCCCTTCCTGACAAAATTGAGAATGCATCTAAGGCATTGATTGCACAGCATGGGTCACTCCATGGGACAAAGTGCCAAGCCTCTCTTTGCCTCTATATATTTTCATCTCTCATTCGATGCGAAGGAGATCTTCCCATTATCAGAAGCAAAACTCTACCCAAATTGAAAGGTAAATATTGAGACTTTGAGCTCAGATTGTTTATCATATTTCTTTGTTTGAATCAGAAAGCAAGTTACTTTCAGACTTTGTGTTGTTATATCTTATATCATTCTAGGAGATTGTTCTTATGTCTATTTCCTAAATGTATTCTTGTTTATGCAATTTAACAAGCAGAGCTAGTGGAAGTGATAAGGAAGGTGTCCTGAAGCCAGCTACTTTCAGACTTTACACTGTCATAGTTGTCTTCAGTGTGTGTTTATTTTCTGTTTATGTGTAAAAGACCTTGGGATGACTTTGTGTCCCCATTGTTCTTCATATCTGACTCTTGGACAGTCAAGGTGGAGACTTTGTGCTACATCTTAGATTGTTGGTTACTCTGTTATTAGTTACTTATCCTACCAGAAAGATTCATATTGTTTGCAAGAACAAGCACTTCTGAAAATAGAGAAGTGCCTTCTATTGCTTCACCAGGATTTCTACTATCTAGAAAGGGATCTGGCTCTTGGTTGAATGTTACTTCTGAAAGAAGAGAAGTACCTTCACCAATCACCCAGGATTTCTCCTTTGAGCTATGAGCATCATCTCTAAAAAAAGAGAGATGGATGGTTTGTTCTACCCTTGTGTCTTACTTTTTGCTTATATATATAGTATATAGCCTCCATATATTTAATAGGCAACCTCCCCTTGATGAGAGGAGAGATTTGTCCCCTGTTGATGTAGTAAAACTACACACCTAGATGACCAATCTCCCTATGTTGTGGTGATAGGAACTATTTTGCTCACCAATTAGCCGGTCGACAAAATATTCACCCAACAAAGACAATGGTCTTATTGAGCATGCCAGAACTATTGTCACCAAATCTTGCACCCTATAGTTGCTTGTTCAAGCCTACTCTAAGATTTGGGCAACATTAGAATACCTTTGGGCCTATGGGTTGCCTATGGTAGAGTTAGACCTATAGGTTTAAGGGTTAGCTCCCTAGATTGATCCGTTAATGCTTACCACCTACACTAACTAATTGCTTGGATGAAAAGGGTTAGAAGTAACATGGAAAGTATGTTATTCTACCGAGGTGATAAACCAAAAATATCTCTACTAATCTACCATACACATTCACTAAGAGACATGACCTAAGACACTAGTCTTAGAATCCTAAATTGCTCTAACATTAGTATTTTCTAACATGGTGGTGATATGCTTGGAGTTACTCAAGGTGAATGAACTAGAGGTCATTTGCAGACACTAAATCTATTCCTAATACATTAATATAGACCAATGCACTTGACAACAATTCATGTGACCTATTAGAGTAGAAACAACTTGCATCAAACATAGAAGGATTGATATAAAGCAAGGATAGATATCAATCACTTGACCTTTCACTATACATCACTTCACAGACTTGGACAAGATAGTTTGTGAAATCAAAACTAGATTGCATATATTATTGTAAAGGCAAAGTATTGTTGGATGGTAGAGCCTAATATAATTATAATGTCCAATTCTTGATATAGGGTTGTAGGGGAGAAACGCCCCCCACTATGGTCACTGTGGGTTTAGGGGTAGCACCTTTGAAGCAAAATTTTGTTAAAAATGCTCTGTAAAATATTGTAATTTTGTATTAAATATGGACCATTCACTATTAAGTTACAGATCTAATGGTAGAAACTATGTTTGTGCAATTTTTCCCTAATATGTAACCCTCCTTTGATATGAGGGCATTGTAATTTTGATAGCACATTGTATGTGAGTGATGAGGATATTGCAGTGGTAGTATTATTTTCCATTCATTTGTTGGACTAAATATTAAGAACGACTAGCTATCTTTGTGTGGGCGTAGCCCATATTGGGTAAACCATGTAAATATGTGTCTCTAGTATGTTGTGTTTTTTGAATTTTATTTCCATATTTAATTCATTAATATTACTCTTTGTTCTATATCACTAACAAGTACAATATCAAACCAACAGGGCTTCACCATACTAGGTGTGGAATTTGAATACAAAAGCTAAAATGGCTTGCATTTATAGAATGTGTGAGAGGAGAGAGAGAAGATAAATTCAAGGGTCACAATTCCACATGTCAAGGAATGAAAAATAGTTACATTGTAGGAGAATAAAGTGGATAACAAAGGTCTGAAAGGTCATCTTGGACAAGTTTCCATCCAAAGCATAAAACTCTCCAAACTGGCATAGGGTCTTCAAATGCCTTCTTGAAATTGTCTTCATGATTAGGCATCTTTTGACTATTCAAAATTGGAATAGGTATAGTTGATGCATGTAAAGTATCTTAAGGGAGTTAGAAACATGCTACAACAGTCATCATATGTGTCCCTAACCACAACCTTCTTCTAGACACTTGTTCTCACCATCTGCAGTCATTCCTTAGTCTTCTAGGCCTCATACTTCACATTTGTCACCCAAGTGATCTTCAATTTCTTGATTAAATCCATGAAAGAGGTGTTAGGAAACCTATCTAAGACCCCTCTGTCTTCCACTCCATGAGTTATACCTTAAAAAGGTCTAAAAACCAACTTCTCATTCTCTCACTTGGCAGTCACTCTCCTTTCTCACTATCTGCCAAAGACTACTTGAAATGAATGGCTTAGCTGAGATGTTTTTAGGTTGTTATGAGGTGAAAAATGGATATGGATATTTATAATAGGTCCTAATTGATCCCCTCTAATGGTTCTCACCTATTCAAATCTCCTTTGCACCTATAAAACACACAAAAACCAGCAAAAAACACTATTTTCATCATGTTCATACAAGTAGGGTACAGACTAATTGGATGGGAAGGAGAATGGGAGAGTCCTCTACAATTTCTAAACATATTATAGACAAAAATAATCCCCTTGAGTGCATATTCATTGATATTTCCTTCATCGGGTTAAAACCAAGGGTTTAGGAGGGTTTTAGAGGGTTTGGACTCTTAAGGATTGTTCATAAAATCCTAACATCCAACCTCCCAACAAATTCCAAAAATTTTTACAATGTCCCTGCATATTCAAAGATAGCTAGTCGTTCTTAATATTTAGTCCAACAAATGAATGGAAAATAATACTACCACTGCAATATCCTCATCACTCACATACAATGTGCTATCAAAATTACAATGCCCTCATATCAAAGGAGGGTTACATATTAGGGAAAAATTGCACAAACATAGTTTCTACCATTAGATCTATAACTTAATAGTGAATGGTCCAGATTTAATACAAAATTACAATATTTTACAGTGCATTTTTAACAAAATTTTGCTTCAAAGGTGCTACCCCTAAACCCACAGTGACCATAGTGGGGGGCGTTTCTCCCCTACAACCCTATATCAAGAATTGGACATTATAATTATATTAGGCTCTACCATCCAACAATACTTTGCCTTTACAATAATATATGCAATCTAGTTTTGATTTCACAAACTATCTTGTCCAAGTCTGTGAAGTGATGTATAGTGAAAGGTCAAGTGATTGATATCTATCCTTGCTTTATATCAATCCTTCTATGTTTGATGCAAGTTGTTTCTACTCTAATAGGTCACATGAATTGTTGTCAAGTGCATTGGTCTATATTAATGTATTAGGAATAGATTTAGTGTCTGAAAATGACCTCTAGTTCATTCACCTTGAGTAACTCCAAGCATATCACCACCATGTTAGAAAATACTAATGTTAGAGCAATTTAGGATTCTAAGACTAGTGTCTTAGGTCATGTCTCTTGGTGAATGTGTATGGTAGATTAGTAGAGATATTTTTGGTTTATCACCTCGGTAGAATAACATACTTTCCATGTTACTTCTAACCCTTTTCATCCAAGCAATTAGTTAGTGTAGGTGGTAAGCATTAACGGATCAATCTAGGGAGCTAACCCTTAAACCTATAGGTCTAACAATATGAACAACAATATCAACAGACTTAATATTGTTGTTCATCTAACTATGGAGATAATGGAGATTGACAATAGGTTAGCTAAAATATGACTATAAGTAAATATAATGTATAGTTTGATAGCAGGTAATTACAAGTTCTAACCTCATAAAGTTTTCAAAAATTGCAATGTGACTATTTTCTTAAATTTGGCATAATTATCAAACATAAACTTAATCCAATTGCATAAATTAAATTAGCCAATTTGATAGCAAGAAGTTCCAAGTTCTAACCTAAGAAAGTTTTTAAAAATTGCAGTTAAAAAATTGTAGTCTGACTAGTTTCTTAAAATTGACATAATTTCCAAATGTAAACTTAATCCAATTTCATAAATTAAATCAGTGAATTAACCACAATGAATCCAAAATTTTATAGATTTAGCACAATAAATACAATAAATAACAATTTAAGTTTTCCTTAGCTAAAATTTTACTTTGTTACCAGAAAAAGTCCTAACAATTAGTAGGTTTAACTCTCATTTAGCTAAATTTTGCAATTTTACCACAGTAAGTTCAACAATTGGCAACTTCACTCTCATTTAACTAGAACAAAACCCTAATATGGATAAGTTAAAATCCAAAAACAACAGGGCATAGGTTCAAGCTACCGCAAGCACTAATTTTTTTTGTAATTGATCACTATAGCATGGTATAAATTATATTAAGATTCAAAAAAATGCAAACAGACTTTTCCATGTCATTGATGTAGCGGAGAAACCTGTCATTTAACAAAAACAATGATTGTGAAAATATCTTAAAATAAAACTTCTTAATCAAATATATATAATGAAAAAACACCTAATACAATATGCAAAACAAGCTTGAGGGCTTCTAAATAGGGGATTCTAAGTCAAAACTTCAAAATCCTTATTTTATAATGCATACATAAACCCTTTGATCATGAAGTCGGTGAGTGAAATTAAATAGCCAGACAAATAGCTAGCTTGTTATCTGAGCTAATACAAATACATCTTTTTTTATACTTTTGCGTTATGTTTTTTTCTAATCTCTCTGCTCTCCATTTTTTTAATCACTTTGTGCTCCATTTTTTCTAATCACTTCGTGCTCCATTTTTTTCTAATCCCTTCATGCTCCATTTTTTCCAATACCTCTGCCCTCCATTTTTTCGAACACTTGTGTTCAGATTCTTTTCCTTACATAGGCATAACTTTCCCTAGGCGCGTGTTGAAGTTGACATTTCATGCAAGAATGAGTTCTCACGTGCTCATCCAAAGCATGCAATGAGGGATCAATTCTCATTGGTTTTATTACGTGACAGTGTTAGTCCAACTACTTAGATAAGGGCACTCAAATACATACACAATACTAAGCTCATTCTATAATCCATATCTATCTTAACACACATACATTGCTCAATGATCAAAAAGAAAAAGATTGCATAAATGGTAACTATTAACCTTAACTAAGTTAGTTGAACAACAACATAAATGATGACCAACAACATTATCTCCATAGTTAGATGAACAACAATATTAAGTCAACACAAGCTTAATTCATCACATTCACAAGTGATCTATAAAGATTACACAATTCCAGAATTATAATGCAACTAATTCATATAAACTTTATCGATAATATCCAATTGAACAACATTACAAAGTACATTCTAGGGGTATTTATACTTGGTATTCACCGACCAAGCAGTTATAAAAGTAAATAGACTAAAGGTGACTCACCAATGATCATCAATACATTAGAGTTATAGCAAGCAATTACATTAATTTCCTAAGGACCCAAGCCTTTATGCCCCTATATTCTCTCTTTAGTGTTGGATCCTCGTCGTTGAGTGCCCATCATCCCATGGGTCGATGTTGGATTTGTGTTTGACTTATTCTCTTCCATCCCTGTGAATCACTCCATAACTGTTCTCCACTTTCAGTGCGGTCCCCAAGTCTTCTGCTAAGTTATGAGTTCTTCATTCTCGAGTTCTCCATTTAAGATGCACATTTATTCCATGAGACTTGGTCCTTCCACGCCATGGACTCTCGTGCCATGGTTTTCTATTCCACAGTCTTTTGTGTCATGCTTCTCTATGTTGGTTATTTTTAAAAATTACTTAGCCAAAGTTGGGGCCCAACATCACTCCACACTAAGCCAGTAGCCCATCCCAGACTCAACATTATTCTTGGGTTCTACAAAAAATTCTAGTCCTATCTACTCAATTTACTTCTTGACACCTTCCCAATGGTTTAAGGTGTTATACATCTTGGATGTTATTTCTTCTACCATCACTTTTATCTTCTTGGTCTCCTTGGGTTGTTCAAGATACTCACCTGCTTTATTCACCAAATGTTCAAGGGATGTGGAATCATCCTTATGAATGCTTTTAAGCGAAGTGACCTCGATTACAACTTGTCCTTAGAGTGTTGTGAATTTTGTATTTTTTTTTATGGTGAGCACTTATTATGTTCTCCATTACTTCCACATCCTTGAATGCTTTGGCATGCTTTATGCAGTATTTTATTAACAAGGTGTTATTCACCAACTATTGTCATTGAAGCTCTTCTTCCTAGAGCCTAGCTTCAAAAATATTGTTGGGCCATGCCAACATTTTAAAAACTCCATCAAAAATGGGATTGGTGCCCCCAACTCCATGCAAAAAACTTTTGCATATATCTATTCCTTATGTGAATTAATTTATTGCCCAAGTCTGTTCATTCTAGGGGTTGGGTTCCTTGCATCATTTCAATATGAGCTCTTCTAAGGTCTCTAGTTTATCCACTGCTCACAAAAAAGGGGTACTCCATCCACAAGTGTTGGTTCTTGGCTTAAAATTATTTTACAAATGTTCAATGTCTTCACCTTAGTCGTTGTTTTAATTTCCAACTGGCACTTGACCTCGGTCAGTTCTTTCTCAAGCTTTGCTCTTGCAATGATCTTGTTTCGATATAAAACCACCATTTCTACATGTTTCTTTTAGGCTCATCAGGAATTAGACTCAGATAAGGCATTCTAACTTGTAACCTCATGTGCCAACTTTATAAGTGTCGTGTTACCCTATACTGTGGTAAACTATCGTAGGTCTACCTAAAGGGTATCTATAAGTGCCACCACTTTTGAATCCATTACCAAGTTATCTTAAGGCATCTCAAAATGGTGTTCTTCATTATAAACATAATGGGAGAAAGATAACTCCCGTTGAGTCTGCTCAAATGCATCTTCTAGTGTAAAATGTGAAAACATATACAAAATTTTTTATGGTGTTCCCCTGTAAAATTGGGTGCATAGGGCCATGGTTGCATCAGTTTTCTATGGCCTTAAGATGGAGTCATCAACTGGCTCTTTCCCTTTAGAGGGATTCACTCAAGTATTTTGACACCCACATTTCCACTCTAGTGATTGGCCATGATGTCAAACTCACTCATTCCCAAAGTCATGTTAAAACCATCCCTCTCTTCACCAATGACATCTTCAATTTCTATATGTGCCTCCTAAAGGGTGGTTTCTTCACATCGTGCTGACAAAGGTGTCTTCTTAGAGTCTGGGTTAACCTACTTTTCTTTTGAAACAACTTCTTTTTTTGGTGCCTCCTCTAGAATTTCTATCTTCTCTTCCAAGTCACCATTCTTAGGTGACAATGTTTCATGTTCCAAAGGAACAGTTTGTGCTACTGGCTCTGGGCCTTTAGGGTGACTTACTAGTGGATTCTCCTTAGATGGTACCTAGGCAGCCCTTTATCGCTTTGTAGGTTTTACCTAGGTGCTTTTACTAGCATCATGCCCTAGATGCTTATGCTTCTTCTTCTCTAGTTTTGGTTCTAGTGGGATTATCTCTTTCTCTCATTTTGTGCTCCCTAATGATTTCTTCCTAGGGTTTTAACATGTAAAACAAAGATTGTATTTAATTTCCAACCAAAATTTGTTGGAATTTGATGTTAGTTTTATTCAACTCCAACTTTTCCCTATACACCTTCTTTTCAGGGTATATGTAAAAGTGGCAAAGGGTGTGGGTCTCCGCATCAATCTTCTTTGCAATAATGTTCATCAGTTGTGTATCATATATTTGGTTGATGGCATTCATGAAGTACTGCACAATGAAAGCATATGGTAACTTCAGCCATCCAGACAACTATCTAGAGGGAACCATCCAGATGAGCACTAGGAAAAAAGTTCCTTTACTAAAAACCTTGCTTGGTCCCCAACCTATCCAAACAAGTCCTTTGGAATGTGTCACTCATTCCCAAAGACTTCCTTCATCTCGTCATACCATCCCTTCATTTTGACCTTGTGGGATGGGGTTATTGGTCTAGGGCAAGTGAACACTTTGAATTGCTTTGTAGGGGACTTGTTCTCGATAGGTTATGCCCATTTCAACTCTCCAGTGGTTTATTAAGGTACACCAATTTCATCAAACACCATCAATAAAATGAGTGTGCCCCATGTAAACCTTTGGTTTGGGTAGGTGGTGGGCTTTTTATGCATTCATGATGATTATTTTAGTGAAGTAATGCATCCAATTGTACTTTATTCCCACAATAACTTGTTAAGCGACATAAAGGTGGGCCATATCCACCTCTTTCCACCTATCACTGCCTCCAACTTTGGTCATGATGATGCATGTGACCACTCTGAGGGTAGGATCTTGGAGACTTGTGATATGCATAACAAGGCCTTATTTTCGATACTCAAGAACTGTAGTAGTCTTTTTAATCTCGCCTTGGTCCTCCAAGTCATAAGTAAGGTTCACCACATCTGTTTATCCATTCTAGTGTAATCCACATCTAGTGCCCAACAAAGTAGATATAGTCTTCATCCACTCATGAAATCAAAAACTTTACTTCTTCAACTAGCTTCCCAAAATATGAAAGATTGAATAATTGGTACAACATCATTTTGAGCATTAAAATTTTTTAAGTCATTCACTAGCTCACTCCTCATGTTTTGGCACTCTACCTAGTAGTCACGTTGTAGTTCCACTTCATTGCTAGGATGGAAATGGTTACAATCAAAAACATTACAAGTGAGCACATTTGATACCTAGCTCTTTGTGCATAGCATTGTCTCTAGGTATTGTATTCCCTCAACTAATAGCAAGGATAGAGGGGGTACAATAGCCTTCTTCTTTGTCTGGTGTGTCATTATCAATTTTGTGTCTTCTGCACATGCATCAAGATCTTCAGGTACCTCCTCTCTAATCAACATAATCTTTCCATCCACACTCTCCAACTTTTCTTCCTCTAGTATCATAGGTAAAGGCTCACTTCAATGGGCCCTTTTCTTTGTTCACAACACCATTTGAAGAGCCCAAAGGTTAAGGCATGACCATCCAATCTTCTCAAAATAATACATGGTTGTCTTGTTATCCCGCTTGACTCTCCTAGTTCAATGCCCTCTAATGGAAAATGTCGACCTCTATAACCTACAAATCTGAAAACCTATGCATCCTTACACTCTTCCCATCACTCTTTCTATTTCTCACAACTACACTTTGCAATCCTTAAAAATAGTCTCAATTCATTAATTCTCACTCATCTATAAGATTGAAAAGCACTCTATAGTAGCTCAACTATGTTCCTTCAGCTTTGTAAGTTTGTAAATGTGACAATAGTAAAAAGTGAAATGACATGTGTTGAACCTTTTATAGGCTCGAGGGGGTAACTCACATTTATTACCCTACTACCTCTTCCATCATTACACTTAAGGTGACTCACCAAGGATCATCAATACATTAGAGTCATAGCAGGGAATTACATTAATTTCCTAAGGACCCAAGCCTTTATACCCCTATATTCTCTCTTCAGTGTTGGATCCTCATTGTTGAGTGCCTATCGTCCCATAGGTTGATGTTTGATTTGTGTTTGACTTATTCTCTTCCATCCCTATGAATCACTCCATAACTATTCTCCACTTTTTGTGCACTCCCCAAGTCTTTTGCTAAGTTTTGAGTTTTTCATTCTTGGGTTCTCCATTTAAGATGCACATTTATTCTATGATACTTGGTCCTTCCACACCATGGACTCTCGCGCCATGGTTTTCTATTCCATAGTCTTTTGTGTCATGCTTCTCTATGATGGTTATTTCTAAAAAGTACTTAGCCAAAGTTGGGGCCCAACATCACTCCACACTAAGCCATTAGACCATCCCAGACTAAGCATTATTCTTGGGTTTTGCCAAAATTCTAGTCTTATCTGCTCAATTTACTTTTTGACACCTTCCCAATGGTTTAAGTTGTTCAATAGCTTGGACATTATTTCTTCTACCATCACTTTTATCTTCTTGGTCTCCTTAGGTTGTTCGAGATACTCACCTGCTTTATTCACCAAAAGTTCAAGGGATGTGGAATCATCCTTGTGAATGCCTTTAAGCGAAGTGACCTCGATTATAATTTGTCCTTAGAGTGCTGTGAATTTTTTTTTTTATGGTAAGCACTTATTATGTTCTCCATTGCTTTCACATCCTTGAATGCTTTGGAATGCTTTGTGTAGTCTTTTATTAACAAGGCGTTATTCACCAACTGTTGTCATTGAAGATCTTTTGCTTGGAGCCTAGCTTCAAAAATCTTGTTAGGCCACGTCAGCTTTTAAAAAACCCCATCTAAAATGGGAATGGTGCCCCCAACTCTATGTAAAAAACTTTTGCATATCTCTATTGCTTATGTGAATTGATTTGTTTCCCAAGTCTATTCATTATAGGGGTCATGTTGTTCTTTGCATCATTTCAATATGAGCTCTTCTAAGGTCTCCATTGTATCCACTGCTCACAAAAAAGGGGTACTCCATCCACAAGTGTCAGTTCTTGGCTTAAAATTATTTTACAAATGTTCAATGTCTTCACCTTGATCGTTGTTTTAATTTTCAACTGGCACTTGACCTCGGCCAATTCTTTCTCAAGCTTTGCTCTTATAGTGATCTCATTTCAATATAAAACCACCATTTTTACATGTTTCTTTTGGTCTCATCAAGCATTAGACTCAAATAAGGCATTCTACCTTGTAACCTCATGTGCCAACTTTTTATGTGTCATGCTACCATGTACTATAGTAAACTACCATGGGTCTACCCAGAGGGTCTCTAGAAGTGCCACCTCTTCTGAATCCATTACTAGGTTATCTTAAGGCATCTCAAAATGGAGTTCTTCATTATAAACATAATGGGAGAATGATAACTCCCGTCAAGTCTGCTTGGATGCATCTTTTGGTGTAAAATGTGAAAACATGTACAAAATCTTTTATGGTGTTCCCCTATAAAATTGGGTGCATAGGGTCATGGTCGCATTGGTTTTCTTTGGCCTCAGGATGGAGTCATCAATCAACTCTTTCCCTTTAGAGGGATTCACTCAAGTATTTTGATGTTCACATTTCCACTCTACTGACTAGTCATGATGTCAAACTCACTCATTCCCAAAGTCATATTAGAACCATCCCTCTCTTCACCAATGACATCTTTGATTTCTATGTGTGCCTCATTGAGGGTGGTTTTCTCATGTTGTGTTGACAAAGGTGTCTTCTTAGAGTCTAGGGTGACTTACTTTTATTCTGAAACAACTTATTTTTTTGGTGTCTCCTCTAAAATTTCTATCTTCTCTTCCAAGTCACCATTCTTAGGTGTCAATGTTTCATGTTCCAAAGGAACAGTTTGTGCTACTGGCTCTGGGCCTTTAGGTTGACTTACTAGTGTATTCTCCTTAGGTGGTACCTAGGCAGTCCTTTACCACTTTGTAGGTTTTTCATGGGTGCTTTTTGTTGGGTGAATATTTCGTCAGCCAGCTAACTGGTGACCAAAATAGTTCCTATCACCACAACATAGGGAGATCAGTCAGCCAGATGTGCAAGTTTATTGCATCAACAGGGGACAAATCTCTCCTCTCATCAAGGGGAGGTTCCCTATTAAATATTTATACGCTGGATATATGTATATAATTAAGTAGAAAATAACACATGGGGTGGTATCACAGCATCTACCTCTCTTTTTTCAGAAGTAATGTATAAAGAACAAAAGGGGGAAATCCTAGTCCGCAGCCAACAACATTCCTCTTCTTTCAAAAATGGTATCAAACGTGGAGTAGGAAATCACCTGAAGTGATGAAGTTCTCAAGAACACTCACGTAAGCACAAAGTCTTCTGTAGTCTCCTTCACCGATTCCGAACAAGTACAACCGTAGAGTGAAGTGAAGCACAAAGTCTTCACCTGAATCTACAAAAGATAACTAAAACTTAAAGATAAAAGCAACACAAAGTCTATCTTCTACCTTCCAAAAATGCTCTCAGATAATACTAACACACCCACTTTGCTTATTAAATTAGATAAATAAGATATTACTAGGAAAAAGGACATAAGAACTATTTCCTAAATAACACAGACTATCTCAACACAAAGTCTGAAATAACCTACTTCTCATTCATTCAACAAAATATGATTTACAAATTTGAGCACAAAGTCTCAAAAGTTGCTTCAATTTCAGCAGAGTGTTTGCTATTAATTTTTTCAAGATTATTTACAAATGAGGTCTCCACTATATATAGGGAGAAAATCCTTAAAAAGAGAAAATAATAAAATATACAAAATATCTTGGTCAAAGATGACTCATCTTTGACTTTTAGATATTTTTCTAAAATATTTACATGTAATTAAATTTTTCAAAATTGCATGCACTTTGCACAAAACAGAAGTGCATAAGGAGAAAAGAAGAAAGAAAGAGAGAGATTCAGTTCTTGCTGCCAGATTTCTTCATATGTGCATCGAACATTATGATGGATGCCTGAATTATGATGCTGTCTGGTGCAACTGTGTTCTTAGAGACGATTTTGGCTCTGATCAATGCATCCTTCAATGTTGTGACAGCTTTAGCATGGCCAGTTAACCTAGATTTTAGATTCTCCAAAGTCAACTGAGCATCTAGAATGTTGTCCACAGTAGACATTGAGAAGAATTTTACTTCAAAATCTCTCTAAACCATCTCCTTGAAATTCTAAATCATTTCTTCTGCCAGAAGGAACTGATTGTCCTTAGAGGTCAGGTTGCATGGCAGCTCTTCTAGTTTATTCAGCAGGCTCAGGTCACTCTTCTCACTAGCCTCCTTGAAAGCTTTGAGATCATCAATTAGATCTTTGAGTACCTGAATCCTGAAGATCAGTGACTCCTTGATTTCAACATAGGAGTCCTTGCTGGAGATGACACTGATAGATATTAAGGTACTTTTCTTGAGATCCTTCATTTCCTTCCATCTGCTAATATCTTTTTCTGAACTATCGATCTCTTGAGAAATGAGGGAGACAAAGTCATCTAACTCTGCTTTTACTTTCTTCATTTTTCTTGTTTTTTCTGCAACCTCTGACAGCAAAGAAACTCCCTGAGTATGCATCTTTTCAATATAATCCTCCAGGACTTTTCTCTTCAAATAAGTCTTTTCTATTTTTTGAATGACTGAGTCATCCATGGAGAAGGCTTCTGGAGTTGTTGCTTCAGAAGGAAGAGTGAACCTTTTTATTACTACCGTTAGCTGCTCTACTTTGGCCTTGTAATAATCCTTAATTTGCTTCTCTCAATCGAATTTCTAGACCATGATGTCCATAGCCGACTGAAGATCACTTTTCGCACCTTCGTAAGTGACTTTGCCAAGTTCAACACGAGAGATGGAATAGCTGCTCATCTCAAAACCCTCAAGGGTTGCATCTTGTGGAGGCTTGGCAATTTAAAAAAAAAATTGTCCTTTTTTTTGACCAATTTAGAGAGGATTCTTGGCCTCTTAGGAGCCTTTGCTTTCACCGGCACTATTTTGCCAAAGTCAAATTCATCTGGAGAGATGACCATCTTCTTTCTTTTTGGTGTAAAAATAGACATCCAAGGTGGGAGAGAAGTACCTATTGTGGCAATGGTTGTCTCAGCCGGTGTTACTGTAGCAGTTTCCATACTGTTAGTGGTGACAGTAGTTGCAGTTGGAGTAACTGGCAAAACTGCACCAACTACTGATTCTAGTTCAGGTGCAGGGCTTGTTGGCAAGTTGAAGGAAGGAGATGATAGACTTGGAATGGATCTAGAAGAGCGAGGGGAACTTTTAGAAGGGCCCTGAGGATCACCAAATATGACTCTGGAAGGAGAAGCAGCTCCGAAAGAGGGAATACTGATAGGAGAGATGGGAGAAGAGGGTACTACAAGAGACTGAGGGGGAAAAGGAGAGACGCTCTAGAGTGGCTGCGCTTGTTCTTGTGAGAGTGGAGGTCCAGTGCTGGGTTGCCCTGATCGCTGATCATCTTTCTCCATGGGCTGAGCTGCCTGCGTCTGCGGGTTTCATTCCTCAATTCCTTTTGGTGCTGCTTCAGGCTCTTTAATAGCCTTAGGTTTCTTGGATTCAAAGATGATCCTAGGCTTGTGAGGCCTAGAAGGAGAAGGGAAATCACCTTTATTTTTAGTTCTATTCTTTGCTTTTATCTTCAATTCTGCCTGGTATTCAACCTCTGATCTCGTAACAAATTCCTTCAGGGTGATCCCTTAGGCTGCTAACCAATCATTGGTGTTAGCCAATATTGGTTCGAATCTTTTTTTCAGAGAAGTCAGCTCCTTCTGAGACCACTAAATTGGAGGAAGAGGGGAACCAACAACCTTCTTTGCCAGATCCCTGCTATTAACGATGTTTCCATCATCAACCAGATTGGAGGGGATCTTTGCAAGCCCTAGGTATTCAATTTGCTCTAGGGTCAGTCTGCAATAGTCCATTTTTTTAATTTCTTCGACCGTTTTGAGGTCAACCCAGATATCCTCAATCATAGGTTCATGGAATTGGGTTTTCCTCCTGATCTTTTCTTTGACTCCCCTGTAGTCAAATTTTTTTCGTCTCTTGAATGGTTTTAAAGTAACCATCTGTATTTCGGTTTTCATGACCTTGGCTTTGGTTGATGTTGCAACGGAATACCTGCCAATCTCAATTGAAAACTTGAAACCTGGTCTCTTTAGTTTCATCTGTCTAGTATGCACGACAACCAGTTGTTGGCAAAGTTCCATTAGAACTAATTTATCTGAAGGGAACCTGGGGAGCATGTAGGGGTAGCCGTGGTAAAAGCCAACCCAAAGATAAAAAAAAGTGGGGAACTGAAGGAACATGCAGCCGTAATCATTGATCACTGCCCAGGCCTCGTCTGATATTCTCTTTTGCTCGAGCTGAAGGTCGAAGAGACATAAAAATGTAGCAAAAAAGCATCATTTACCTTAATGAAGTGACGGGTTGACCCTTGAAATGTCAGCTGGTCTTTCTATCTCTTTCAGTAGTTAATCTTGAGAAAGACCGCATTGCGGCAGCTATGTAAACCAGGTACGAAGTCATGTAGAACTTGAAGGAAGTATGTACCCTGATTAACTACTCATGGAAGGCATTGCTGATTTGCTCTCCCCAAAAGATGGCTTGTTTGCCTTGGAGAATGATATTGATGAATGGATACATCCATTCATAGAACTGTGAAGAAGATGGGAGGCCCCGTACTCTGCTAAGAAAGGTGATCAAATCACCAACTTCTTCAATGAAATCGCTCCTCAAAAAGTTTCGTGGCCATCTTGATAAGCTCGTCCTGGGGGACTTCAACCACTTACGGTTCATAACTTTCTTCGCCCTCTCAGGGTCTTTGTCATACTCCTTTTGAGCGTCTCTGAAGTCAATTTGGGTTACTTCGATGGCTGGAGGGCACATGAAAACTTTATCAATGAATTCGAGGTTTAACCGAATCACCATATTACCGCTGGCATCTGAGACCGACCTGGTCTCTTTATTGTAGAAGCGAGCGCATTAGAGGATGAACTCAGTATGATGCACTGCTATCAGAAAGGCAGCCACCAGGTGGATGTTACTCTTGATGATCTTCTTCATTCCAATGCTTGGATTCATCGCCTTCATTCGTGCTAGGAATTCAGCCACGTCCACATGGTCAATCTCAGTGTCCCCAATATCATCGACGTTAGAGGTGACAGAAGTGAGGGGGAGGATGCCCTGATACTTGTATTTCATTATTTTTGCCTTCTTGATAGACGCTTCTGTCATTGGGAATGATTTCGATCGGATGGGAGCAGATGTGCAAGAGTTCACTGATTAAACTGCAGTCATGATCACAGCAATTAGGGGAGAGAAGATGAATGGGGAAAACACATTTTGAGTGATCATGACCACGGAGGTCACTTAAAGAGGCTGGGTCAGGAGAAAGAGCAAAAAATGAGGAAGAAAGGGAAAAAAAGGATAGGTGGAAAATTTTTGGGAGTTAGGAAAATCTGGGGGAGGGATGCACGGGCGGCAAAATTTGCCACCCCTGCATCCAGATATGAAAAAGTACAAGGGCAGTGAAATTTGCTGCCCATGCAATGATGGCCTACATAGGTGGTGAATTTTGTCGCCTTTACAAGTTAGAGGAAGAAAAAAGCAAAGGCGGCAAATTTCACCGCCCCTACGAGAAATACTTGCAGAGGCGGTGAAATTCCCCGCCCTTACAGAGAAGGGTTACACAAGCGGTGAATTTTGCCTTTGATGCACGTGAGGCAAGAAACGTGTGCGAGTGGCTAAATTCGCCGCTCGTGCACGAGAGGGTGAGTGCGGAAGCCCGCGGGCTAGGAAGAGGGACGGCGTGAATCGTCATCCTTACGGGTTTTGAAATGAAAATCTGCAAGAAAAAGAGAGGGGCGACTTTGTTGCCGTCACTAGCAGGGAAGAAAAACATTTAAACTAACCTAAAAATAATGGAAATTTAAGGAGGAACAAAGAAAAACAAAAAGCAAAAGCAAGACCTACCTGAGAAATTGCACGTGCCACGAGGTTGAATCTGCCAAAACACACTTCGACTCATCAGTTGGGTTGCTTAGACGCAAGAGGCAGGAGGAGAGGAAGAAATAATGAGAAAGAAGAGGTTCAAATTGGGTTATATGGGTTGAAAAATCCACCCCAACAACCCACCATGCATGGCAATAAATGCTATGCATGATTATCGAGACATGCAAGGGTGGCAAAATTTGTTGCCCTTGCATGTCAGAGTGCAGTGACGACAAAATTTGCCGCCCTTGCAGGGAAAAGTGCAGAGGCAGCAAATTTTGCCGCCCTAACACAAAAATAATGAAAATGTAAAGGTGGCAAAATTTGCCGCTCTTACATAAAATGAAAGAAAAGACTAACTCTGGAAGAGATAGTCTGAAGAGGGGACTTGGTTCCCAGAATGTTTCGAGACAGTAATGGCCTTCACTTTTTGGGAAGACGTGTTTCACAAATTTTGAAAGGTTTAAAAAGACCAAGACGAGAATGAGGAAAACCCGCCTCAAAAACAAACTTAGAGAGACAAAAGACGAAACAAACAAGTTTTGTAGAGGGTTGTTCCCAAAAAATGAGCTAAGCTGATTTTGAAAACAATAGCTAGCTCCTGTTGGGGAACTTTTGGTGATCCAATTGATTAGCGAGAGTAGAAACCAGTCTCTAAGTGCCTTCATCCAAGCCATTAGGCTACGGAGTCAAGCTAAAAAAGAAAGAAAAAAACAAACAAAACATAAAAAGTGTACATATATACAAACAGACTCATCTAAGCTTCAAGGATTGAACAGCGTCAGATGCTGCCCATTGTGAGGTAGTGCAAATGGCGTTCCATCTTGGTACTCCAGCAAGAAGCTGGCCTCACCACAAAGTTGTCGAATGGTGAACAGGCCTCTCCACAGGGAGTCAAATTTTCCATGCATCCCTTTTGGTTCTCGCCTCTTGTCCCACAACAAGACTTGATCTCTGACTTAGAATTCACGCACTCTAGCTCTCTTATCAAAAAGTGCCTTCACCCGATTCTGATGCTCCGTAATTCGGTCCACTACCATAACTTATTATTCATTCAACTCGGCCAGACACATAATCCTTTTGTCGACTGAGCTTTCGAAGGTTGAGTCTTCAATTGCTTTAGTTACCCTGAGCGCTGGTAGTTTAAGGGTGATGGGGATTTCTGTATTTAATCCATATAAGAGTTGGAAAGGTGACATACCTATAGCCCTTTTAGGTGTTATCATGTCGGCCCATAAAGCATCATACAAAGCTTTGTGCCATGTTCTCTAGTTGTCATCTACCAACTTCCTGATAGTGGTGACCAGGTTCTTGTTACTCGATTCTGCTTGTCCATTTCCCTGAGGGAAATAATCTGAAGTATGAGATAATGTAATCCCATAACCAAAGCAAAATTGAGTAATTTCATATGAGGAAAAATAGGCCGCATTATCTGTTACAATTTTGAGCGGAACCCCAAACCGAGAGATGATATTTTCTTTGAGAAAATTACACACTACTTCAGACGTAGCATGCTTGGTTGGGATGGCCTCCACCCATTTGATAAAGTAATCCATTACGGTGAGGACATAATCATGCCCGACACTTGAAGATGGGTTAACCGCACCAATGAAATCAATACCTCACTGTTGAAAAGGTTCTTCAATTATAACCAGCTTTAGAGGTAATGTAGTCAGCTTAGGCTTCCCAATGAACTGTTGACACAATTCGCACCTACGCACCCATTTGTAGGCATCTTGGAACAGCGTGGGCCAATAATATCTTGCTCATAGAATTTTTTGTGCCATCACCGGTGCAAAGAAATACCCTCCATAGGCCAAATTATGGAAAGACTTTAAGAGTCTTTCTTGTTGTGCCCTATCAACGCAACAAAGAAATGCCCCATCCAGGTTTCTCTTATAAAGACCATTGTTCCACAGGACATAACTAACCACTTTCAGTTTAACATTTCATTTTTTTATATAAGAAAAATGAGTAAGACATTCACCATATGTCAGAAAGTGAGCAATATCTGAATACCACTCATCGGTGGTTGCAACAAAGAGGACTGTAGATACATCCTCGATCTCAACTTTATTTTCTGCTTTATCCGAAATGTTGTTGGCGATCAACTGGCAAAGACCCTTTCCCCATAAAAGCTTTATAGGTTTGATATCCAGATCAAACTCCTGAGTCTTGGCAATCCAATTACCTCACTTCGTACCAAACTCTTGCTGAGTCAAAATAGATTTTACTGTTGTGTCAGGTATGAGAACTTCGGTGTGCGAGTTCAGGATATAAAACCTGAAATGCTTGACTGCTTTGACCACTGCATATGCATGTTTTTCTATGTTAGAATATTTCAACTCGTGGACCTTGAGTGGGCAACTCATGAAGGAGATAGGAGATTCTACACCTTCCTGATTTGGTTGAACTAAAATCGCTGATAGTGTATGCTCAGAAGCATAACTATATATTTTGAAACTTTTAGTATAGTCAGGACAAACCAAGACTGGTGCGTGAGCAATCGCCTATTTGATTTCATTGAACATTGATTTGCCTTCAGCGGTCCACCTAAATACAGCATTGCCTTTCATCATGTCGACAATGTGACGAGTTTTTTCAGAAAACTCAGGAATGAACCTTTGAAGAAAATTTACCTTTTCAAAGAAAGAGTGAACTGCGGTCTTGTTAGTAGGTAGAGCAAGTTCCTGGATGGACTTGACTCTCTTTGAATCAATTTTAATACCTTCTCAAGACACGATGTGTTCGAGAAGTTTTCCCTCAGTAACTCTGAAGACAGATTTCTTTGGGTTTAAAGAAATATCGTTCTGGCGACAGCATTCCAGTATCCTTTACAAATGATGAACATGCTTAGAGCGATGCTTTGAAAACACTGTCAGATCATCCAGGTATACTACAATGAATTTCCCCATTTCGTCCTTGAAAGTGAGATCCATCACCCTTTAAAAAGTGGCGCCTGCATTTATCAGAGCAAAAGGCATTCTTCAGTAAGCGAACGTGCCCAAAGGTGTGGTGAACGCTATCTTGTATTGATCTTCTTTCCTGACTTCGACTTGATTGTACCCCAAAAAACTGTCTAACATTGATAACATTTCTGACCCTATTACCATCTGCAGGACCTGATCCATGATAGGAAGGGTAGTTATCTTTTAAAGACAACTGGTTTAAGTTCTTGAAATCCACACAGATTCAAATTTTGCCATTCTTCTTCCTGACGGGTACTATGTTGGCAATCCATATTGAGTGATGGATTGAAAAAATTATTTGGGCATCCAACATCTTTTGTATCTCAGTTAAAATAGTACCTGAGATTTTTGGATTATATTGCCTAGATTTCTGCTTATAAGGTACAAAGTTGGCTTTTAAGAGAATGTCGTGGCGAATGTCATTTGGCCTAAGTGATTTCAAATCATCATAGGAATAGGCCAATACATCCATATATTGGCGAAGTAAATCAGCAAGCTTAAACCTTTCCTCGGGAGTGCAACATTTCTTAATGTTTACCATTTTAAGATCTTATTTGGTTCCCAGGTTAATTTTATCAAAATTCAGAGAGGAGTTTGAATTTGTTCATTGTTGCTTAATAAACCTGTCATGGTTATCAAACAACTTCTCTAGGAAAACCAGGCCTTTGGGAATCTTGTTCCCCTTTAGTTGTAGGAAATCCTCACTTGTGTTCATAATTGATTGAGGAGCTGCTTCACTACCTTCAAAACGCAGTTATCCAAAACTATCCTTTTGCTCCAAGAAGGCGATGATTTGATCATCGTTGTTAAAGACTTGTCAGTGGCCAGCATTATCTGGTACACTTAGTCAAAAAACCAGCTCGATAATATACTTATCTCCCTTAAAATTTGGGTGAGGAACTAGAAGGGTGGCAGAGACAGCTAATGCATCTGCTCAGTCATTGAATTCCCTCGAAACGACAGAGATGTTGAAAGCGTCAAAATTTTCAATCTGATCTCAGACCAGGTTGCGATAGTGGCGCAACCTCTCATTCTTTGTTTGATAGAGGTTTCTCACCTGACAGACTATCAACTCAGCATCCCCTTTAGCATGGAGTTCCCTAATGCCCCTTTCTTTGGTAGTCTGTAGTCTGAGCAATGAGGATTCGTATTCAGTCGTGTTGTTGGTATTGTTGAACTGCAATTTGTAAGACAAAGGAATAACATCTCCCTAAGGGGATATCAACACAACCCCAGCTCCCGACCCAGTAGAAGAGCAGCTGCCATCAAATTCTAAGTTCCATGCCTCGTTAGATGTTACTTTTTCTATGAAAACTCTTTTGCTTGGGGGAAAAGACTCTTCCATGTGTTCATCTTGATTTGTCAATTTTTTCACTGCGTCAAGTGAACACAATCTTGGGTTATCACTCGAAGGAGTTTCATAAGATGTCTCATGGGTTCCATCCATAAATAGGAAGTAGTTGCCCATGTCTGAGGACTCAAATAAAATTTGAGCTTTTGGTGCTGAAGATCGGGTAACTACATACCTTGCTTCTTTTCTAGGAAGTAACTTCTTCATGACACCTTGAACTGGGATCCTTGCTTTCGATAAGTCTATACTTAGCTCACCTCCAACATCCTTGCAGAAATTCTACCCGAGCAGGATGCTGTAAGATGCGGGAACATCAGCCACTAAAACCATTATTTTTATCTACTTCTCTAGAAAAGCCGCGAAGGCATATTGAGCATCTTTTATTTGACCAAGGAGAGGAACCTGCTTATTTTCCATGAAAAAACACCTCCCAAAAGTTTTGGTCAAGGTCAAGCCAAGGGAATCTGCCACCTTAGCGGGCATGACGTTATTTGAAGCTCTAGAGTTTATGATGCAATTACTCAGCTTATAACCATTTATAAGCAGGGAGACATAAAATGGTTCAATTTTCCTGGGAGCGACAGGAGGAGTCACAACAAGATTGTTTTGAGCAAATTTATTTTTAGGAAGATCGGGAGCAACTTTCTAAGAGTCTTATCCTACAGGGACGGTTTTGTTTTTTACATATTCTACTAACTTATCAAACTGTTTTGGGTTAGCTCTCAAATATTTGACCTCTGTCATTTGAATTTTAGTCTTTCTAACACGGTCGATTATATCAAATAATTGAAAAGAACTTGCAACAGAGGAAGAGAGTCCATCATCAGGGACTTTAATAGATGTGGTACTGGTCTGAGTAGCAGAAGTGGAAGATATCGGGTGATTGGGAGTACTCACCTTTTTATGGGTTATCTAATCTTTTGATTGTGGAGGCAACGAAGTCTCGCATTTGGCAATGGAAACCGCTGGTCGGGGTTCTTCATCTGCCTTTCCTTTGTCAATCTGTGAAGCCGACTGATTTTGAGATCTAGTGAAAACAGCATAAGTTCTATCCAAACCCTCCCTTTTACTTCTAACTTCATCTTAGTAATCCAAGAAACTGATATTGGAGTCGCCAACTAATTTCTTTTCTTTCTCATTAAAGAGATTACAATCTTCTTTTTGATCTAAGGTTGAAAAGAGTTATCGTGCTCAGCTTCCAGATAGCTGATCGCTAAATTGGTAGGTGTTGCTTTAATGGCTAATCTCCCTGGAGGGGGAGCTAGGCGATTGGATTGCCCTTGCTTCTGGACATCATTACCCTGATATTGCTAATTCTAGAATGTTTTTTTGAGTGCATCTCAATAGGTAAGAGCAGACGTACCTTGGACCATTTGCCTCTTCAAAGCTATCAGTTCATTCATCAATTTCTGCACCATAGGATCTGTAGTACCTGTAGAAGAGCTTTCAGCAGATAAAGAGAATCTATTTTTACTTGGATCTTTTTTGATCTTACCTGCCAGGATAAGATCATCTTCAATCTTAGTAGCCAAACTTTGAGCCAATGCTAAATCCATAGGGCCAGCTCACCTTAACAGGAAACTTACTTCAGGAAGTTGCGAATTGATGAAAAAGCACTTGAGGATTTTCGGCGTGGGCTGAGCCACAGTTGAAATCCAGTTTCTCAACTTGTTGAATTTAGCTATGAAATCCCTCATGGGTTCTTGGGGTTCTTTCTTCAACTGTGTTAGCTGAGCCAACAAAGCGTGTGCATCTACAACAGGTTTAAACCTAGCTTCAAATTTGGACTTGAGCGTATCCCAGTCTGTTACTGACCCGGCCTGCAGGTGATAGAACCAATTCACGGTAACTCCTTGCAAAGTTTCCACAAAAATTCTAGCTACTACATCTTCAAATTCCACGTCGATCACGTCACATGCTATGGAGAAAGTGGCAATATGCTCGTCGGGATGAACCTTTCCATCACCAAAAAACTTAGGAATTTTTTTCTAGAACTACAAGGTAGTTCATGCAAAGGTGCAGTCAAATTGAGAGGACCAAAGGAATTACCCCATGGGCCTTGAGCCATAGTGTTAGGATGATTAAATGGTGGGATAACAAACCTTGGTGGAGTATTTACTGGCAGGGCACAGTTAACCATAGAAAAAGAAGTTCTACCTTGTTTTGGTGACCTGATAAAGTTAGGGGGGAAACTCTTAGAGCATTGGAGGAAAGGTGACGGAGGAAAGAGATCAAAGTTACTTTGCTATGCCAACTCAAACACAGGGTCAACAACACCCTTAGATCTCTAGCTTTTGGTGTAGCGTGGAGTTGCCAGATTTTAAAATGAAAAAAGAACCGAAATTGCTTTAAGTTGAAGCTTGAGGCCTCAAAATGCACGTTCTTTTCAGTGGTTCTGGTTTTGTAGACCAGATAATGTAACGGAGGTAGATGGTAAGGCTATAATGATAATGGGTAAGATGCGAAACGAAGTCGCTAGACTATATAATGGATAAGGGTAGGGACTGCTTCAATCTGAAACTTGAGGTTTCAGACTGCATATTCGATTCCCCAACAGAGTCGCCAAAAAGCTGTTGGGTGAATATTTTGTCGGCCAGCTAATTGGTGACCAAAATAGTTCCTATCACCACAGCATAGGGAGATCAGTCAGCCAGATGTGCAAGTTTATTGCATCAACAGGGGACAAATCTCTCCTCTCATCAAGGGGAGGTTCCCTATTAAATATTTATACGTTGGATATATGTATATAATTAAGCATAAAATAACACATGGGGTGGTATCACAACATCTACCTCTCTTTTTTCAAAAGTAATGATATAATGAACAAAAGGGGGAAATCCTAGTCCGCAGCCAACAACATTCCTCTTCTTTCAAGAATGGTATCAAACATGGAGTAGGAAATCACCTGAAGTGATGAAGTTCTCAAGAACACTCACGTAAGCACAAAGTCTTCTGTAGTCTCCTTCACTGATTCGAAATAAGTACAACCATAGAGTGAAGTGAAGCACAAAGTCTTCACCTAAATCTACAAAAGATAACTAAAACTTAAAGATAAAAGTAGCACAAAGTCTATCTTCTACCTTCCAAAAATGCCCTCATAATACTAACACACCCACTTTGCTTATTAAATTAGATAAATAAGATATTACTAGAAAAAAGGACATAAGAACTATTTTCTAAATAACACAGACAATCTCAACACAAAGTCTGAAATAACCTACTTCTCATTCATTCAACAAAATATGATTTACAAATTTGAGCACAAAGTCTCAAAAGTTACTTCAATTTCAGCAGAGTGTTTGCTATTAATTTTTCCAAGATTATTTACAAATGAGGTCTCCACTATATATAGGGAGAAAATCCTCAAAAAGATAAAATAATAAAACATACAAAATATCTTAGTCAAAGATGACTCATCTTTAACTTTTAGATATTTTTTTGAAATATTTACATGTAATTACATTTTTCAAAATTGCATGCACTTTGCACAAAACAGAAGTGCATAAGGAGAGAAGAAGAAAGGAGAGAGATTCAGTTCTTGCTACCAGATTTCTTCATATGTGCATCGAACATTATGATGGATGCCTGAATTCTAATGTTGTATGGCGTAACTATGTTTTTAGAGATGATTCTAGCTCTGATCAATGCATCTTTCAATGCTGTGACAGCTTTAACATGGCCAGTTAACCTGGATTTTAGATTCTCTAAAGTTAACTGAGCATCTAGAATGTTGTCCACAGTAGATATTGAGAAGGATTTTTCTTCAAAATCTCTTCGAACCATCTCCTTGAAATTCTGAATCATTTCTTCTGTCGAAAGGAACTGATTGTCCTTAGAGGTCAGGTTGCATGGCAGCTCTTCTAGTTTATTCAGCAAGCTCAGGTCACTCTTCTCACTAGCCTCCTTCAAAGCTTTCAGATCATCAATTAGATCTTTGAGTACCTAAATCCTGAAGATCAGTGACTCCTTGATTTCAACATAAGATTCCTTGCTGGAGATGACACCGATAGATATTAAGGTGTTTTTCTTGAGATCCTTTATTTCCTTCCATCTACTAAGATCTTTTTCTGAACTATCAATCTTTTGAGAAATGAAGGAGACAAATTCATCTAACTCTGCTTTTACCTTCTTCATTTTTTCTATTCTTTCTGCAACCTCTGACAGCAAAGAAACTCCCTGAGTACGCATCTTTTCAATATAGTCTTCCAGGACTTCTCCCTTCAAATAAGTCTTTTCTGCTTTTTGAATGACTGAGTCATCCACGGAGAAGGCCTCTAGAGTTGCTACTTCAGAAGGAAGAGTGAACCTTTTTATTACTGTTGTTAGCTGGTCTGCTTTGGCCTTGTAATAATCCTTCATTTCCTTCTCTCGATCGAATTTATGAACCATGATGTCCATAGCCGACTGAAGATCGCTTTTTGCACCTTCGTGAGTGACTTTGCCAAGTTCAACATGAGAGATGGAATAGTTGCTCATGTCGAAACCCTCAAGGGTTGTGTCTTGTGGAGGCTTGGCAATTTCCAAAAAAAATGTCCTTTTTCTTCGACCAATTTAGAGAGGATTCTTGGCCTCTTAAGAGCCTTTGCTTTCATCGACACTATTTTGCCAAAGTCAAATTCATCGGGAGAGATGGCCATCTTCTTTCTTTTTGGCATGAAAGCAGACATCCAAGGCGGGAGAGAAGTACCTGTTGTGGCAATGGTTGTCTCATCGAGTGTTACTGTAGTAGTTTTCATACTGCTAGTGGTGATAGTAGTTGCAGTTAGAGTAACTGGCAAAACTGCACCAACTACTGATTCTGGCTCAGGTGCAGGGCTTGCTGGCAAGTTGAAGGAAGGAGACGATAGACTTGGAATGGATCCAGAAGAGCGAGGGGAACTTCTAGAAGGGCCCTGAGGATCACCAAATATGACTCTGAAAGGAGAAGCAGCTCTGAAAGAGGGAATACTGATAGGAGAGATGGGAGAAGAGGGTACCACAGGAGATTGAGGGGGAGAAGGAGAGAAGCTCTGGAGTGGCTGTGCTTGTTCATGTGAGAGTGGAGCTCCAGTGATAGGTTGCCCTGACGACTGATCATTTTTTTCCATGGGCTGAGCTGCCTGTGTTTGCGGGTTCCGTTCCTCAGTTCCTTTTGGTGCCGCTTTAGGCTCTTCAGTAGCTTTAGGTTTCTTGGATACAAAGATGATCCTAGGCTTGTGAGGCCTAGAAGGAGAAGGGACATCACCTTTGTTTTTAGTTATGTTCTCTATTTTTCTCTTCAATTTTGCCTGGTATTCAGCCTTTGATCCCGTAACAAATTCCTTCAAGGTGATCCCTTTGGCTACTAACCAATCATTGGTGTTAGCCAATATTGGTTCGAATCTTTTTCTCAGAGAAGTCAGCTCCTTCTAAGACTACTGAATTGGAGGAAGAGGGGAACCAGCAACCTTCTCTGCCAGATACCTGCTATTAACGATGTTTCCATCATCAAATAAATTAGAGGGGATCTCTGCAAGCCCTAGGTATTCAATTTTCTCTAGGGTTAGCCCTGCAATAGTCTATTTTTCTAATTTCCTCAGTCGTTCTGAGGTCAACCCAGATATCTTTAATCATGGGTTCATAGAATTGGGTTTTCCTCCTGATCTTTTCCTTGACTCCCCTGTAGTCAAATTTTTCCCGTCTCTTGAATGGTTTTAAAGTAACTATCTACATTTTGGTTTCCATGACCTTAGCTTTGGTTGATGTTGCAACGAAATACCTGTCAATCTCAATTAGAAACTTGAAACCTGGTCTCTTTAGTTCCATCTGTCTATTATGCATGACAACCAATTGTCGGCAAAATTCCATTAGAACTAATTTATCTGAAGGGAACTTGGGGAGCATGTAGGGGTAGCCTTGGTAAAAGCTGACCCAAAGATAACAGAAAGTGGAAAACTAAAGGAACATGCAACCATAATCATTGACCACTGCCTAGGCCTCGTCTGATATTCTCTTTTGCTCGAGCTGAGGGTCAAAGAGACATAAAAATGTAGTGAAAAAGGCATCATTTACCCTCTTGAAGTGACAGGTTGACCCTTGAAATTTTAGCTGAGGATAATACGAGTAGACTGGGGTGGTCTTTCTATCTCTTTCAGTAGTTAATCTCGGGAAAGACCGCATTGTGACAGCTATGTAAACCAGGTACGAAGTCATGTAGAACTTAAAGGAAGTCTGTACCCTGGTTAACTGCTCATGAAGGGCATTGTTGATTTGCTCTCCCCAAAAGATGGCTTGTTTGCCCTAGAGGATGATCTTGATGAATGATACATCCATTCATAGAACTGTGAAGAAGATGGGAGGCCCCGTACTCTACTGAGAAGGGTGATCAAATCACCAACTTCTTCGACAAAATCGCTCCTCAGAAAGTTTCGTGGCCATCTTGATAAGCTCGTCTTAAGGGACTTCAACCACTTATGGTTCATAACTTTCTTCGCCCTCTCAAGGTCTTTGTAATACTCCTTCTGAGCGTCTTCATAGTCAATTTGGGTTACTTCGGTGGCTGGAGGGCACATGAAAACTTTATCGATGAATTCGAGGTTTAATCGAATCACCATGTTACCGCTGGTGTTTGAGACCGACCTGGTCTCTTTGTTGTAGAAGTGAGGGCATTGGAGGATGAACTCAGTATGATGTGCTGCTACCGAAAAGGTGGCCACCAGGTGGATGTTGCTCTCGACGATCTTCTTCATCCTAGTGCTTAGATTCGTCACCTTCGTTCATTCTAAGAATTCGGCCATGTCCACATGGTCGATCTCAGTGTCCCAGATATCATCGATGTTGGAGGTGATAGAAGTGAGGGGGAGGATGCCCTGATACTTGTATTTCATTGTTTTTGCCTTCTTGGGAGACGCTTCCATCATTGGGAATGATCTCGATCAGATGGGAGCAGATGTGCAAGAGTTTGTTGATTGAACTGCAGTCATGATCACAGTAATTAGGGGAGAGAAGATGAATGGGGAAAATGCATTTTGAGTGATCATGACCATGGAGGTCACTTAAATAGGCTGGGTCAGGAGGAGTGAAAAATGAGGAAGAAAGGAAAAGAAAAAGACAGGTGGAAAATTTTTGGGAGTTAGGAAAATCTGGGGGAGAGATGCACGGGCAGCAAAATTTGTCGCCCTTGCATCCAAATATGAAAAAGTGCAAGGGCAGCAAAATTCGTTGCCCGTGCAATGATGGCCTGCATAGGCAGCAAATTTTTCCACCTTTGCAAGTTAGAGGAAGAAAAAAGCAAAGGCAGTGAATTTCGCCACCCCTGCGAGGAATACCTGCAGAGGCGGTGAAATTCACCGCCCTTGCAGAGAAGGGTTACACAGGCGATGAATTTTGCCGCTAATGCACGTGAGGCAAGGAACGTGTGCGAGCGGCTAAATTCATCGCTCATGCACCAGAGGGTGAGTGCGGAAGCCCGTGGGCTAGGAAGAGGGACGGCGTGAATCGTCGTCTTTGTGGGTTTCGAAATGAAAACCCGTAGGAAAAGGAAAGGGGCGGCTTTGTTGCCGTCACTAGCAGGGAAGAAATTTTTTTAAACTAACCTAAAAATAATGGAAAGCTAAGGAGGAACAAAGAAAAACAAAAAGCAAAAGTAAGACCTATCTAAGAAACTACATGCGCCATGAGGTTGAATCTGCCAAAACACACTTCGACTCGTCAGCTGGGTCGCTCAGACGCAAGAGGTAAGAGGGGAGGAGGAAATAATGAGAAAGAAGAGGTTCAAATCAGGGTATATGGGGTGAAAAATCCACTTCGACAACCCATTGCATGCGGTAATAAATGCCGCACATGGTTATCGAGACATGCAGGGGCGGCAAAATTTGCCGCCCTTGTAGGGAAAAGTGTAGAGGCAGCAAATTTTGCTGCCCTAGCACAAAAATAATGAAAATGTAAAGGTGACAAAATTTGTCGCTCTTACACGAAACGAAAGAAAAGACTAACTCTAGAAGAGGTAGTCTGAAGAGGGGACTTGGTTCCTAGAACGTTTCGAGACCGTAATGGCCTTCACTTTTTGGGAAGACGTGTTTCACAAATTTCGAAAGGTTTAAAAAGACCAAGATGAGAATGAAGAAAACCCGCCTCGAAAACAAACTTAGAGAGACGAAAGATGAAACAGACAAGTTTTGTAGAGGGTTGTTCCCAAAAAATGAGCTAAGCTGATTTTGGAAACAACACTTTTACTAGCATCGTGCACTAGACACTTATGCTTCTTCTTCTCTAGTGTTGGTTTTAGTAGGATTATCTCTTTCTCTCATTTCGTGCTCCCTAATGATTCCTTCCTAGGATTTTAACATGTAAAACAAATAATGTATTGAATTTACAACCAAAATTTGTAGAAATTTGATGTTGGTTTTATTTGACTCCAACATTTTCCTATACACCTTCTTTCTAGGGTATATGTAAAAGTGGCAGAGGGTGTGGGTCTCCACATCAATCTTCTTTGCAACAATGTTCACCAGTTGTGTATCATATATTTGGTTGATGGCATTCATGAAGTATTGCACAATGAAAGCATATGATAACTTCATCCATCCAAATAAATATCCAAAGGGAGCCATCCATATGAGCACTAGGAAAAAAGTTCCTTTACTAAAAACTTTGCTTGGTCCCCAACCTGTCTAACCAAGTCCTTCAGAACATATCACTCGTTCCCAAAGACTTCCTTCATCTCATCATACCATCCCTTCATTTTAACCTTGTGGGATGGGGTTATTAGTCTAGGGCAATTGAATGCTTTGAATTACTCTGTAGGGTACTTGTTCATGGTAGGGTATGCCCATTTTAACTCTCCAATGGTTTATTAAGGTACACTAATTTCATCAAACACCATCAATAAAATGAGTGCACCCTATGCAAACCTTTGGTTGGGTAGGTGGTGGGATTTCTCTACATTCGCGATAATTATTTTAGTGAAGTAATGCATCCAATTATACTTTATTCCCATGATAACTTGTTGAGCGACATAAAGGTGGGCCATATCCACCCCTTTCCACCTATCATTTCCTCTAACTTTGGTCATGATGATGCGCATGACCACTCTGAGGGTGGGATCTTGGAGACTCATGATATGCATAACATGGCCTTGTTTTCGATACTCAAGCACCATAGTAGACTTTTTAATCTCATCTTGGTCCTCTAAGTCATAAGTAAGGTTTGCCCCTAAGCACTGCAACCCTAAGACTTTGTTTATCCATTTTGGTGTAATCCACATCTGGTGCCCAACAAAGTAGATATAGTCTTCATGCACTCGTGAAATCAAAAACTTTTCTTCTTCGACTGGCTTCCCAAAATATGAAAGATTGAACAATTGGTCCAGCATCATTTTGAGCATTGAAAATTTTCAAATCATTTACTAGCTCACTCCTCATGTTTTGGTGCTCTACCTAGTAGTCACATTGTAGTTCCACTTCATTGCTAGGCTGGCAATGGTTGTAATCAAAAACATTACAAGTGAGCACATTCAATACCCAGTTCTTTGATCATAACATTGTCTCTAGGTATTGTATTCCCTCACCCAATAACAGGGAAAGAGAGGGTACAATAGCCTTCTTCTTTGTCTGGAGTGCCATTGTCAATTTTGTGTCTTCTACACATGCACTGAGATCTTCAGGTACCTCCTCTCTAATCACCATAGTCTTTCCACCCACACTCTCCAATTTTTCTTCCTCTAGTTTCCTAGGTAAAGGCTCACTTCAATGGGCCTTTTTCTTCATTCACAACACCATTTAAGGAGCCCAAAGGTTGAGGCGTGATCGTCCAATCTTCTCAAAAGAATACATGGTTGTCTTTTTATCCTACTTGACTCTCCTACTTCAATGCCCTCTACTGGAAAATGTCAACCTATGCAACCTACAAATCTAAAAACCTATGCAGCCTTACATTCTTCCCATCACTCTTTCTATTTCTCACAACTACTTCACTTTGCAATGCTTAAAAATAGTCTCAATTCATTAATTCTCACTCATATTTAAGCTTGAAAATCACTCTATAGTATCTCAACTACGCTCCTTTAGCTTTGTAAGTTTATAAATGTGACAATAGTAAAAAGTGAAATGACATGTGTTTAACCTTTTATAGGCTTGAGGGGGTAACTCACATTTATTACCCTACTACCTCCTCCATCACTACATGCAATAAATGTTGATAATGGTATTACCACGATGCGTACTTGGCACACTTGCCATTACCATTACTTTCCTTGTATTAAATAAATGTTATGTCATGCACTTTTCTTGATGTGCATGATAGTTGTAAAGAATTTAATAATTTTTTATTCCAAAGGTAGGAATCTTACTTCTTTACCTCAACTTAGCTTAGAGTTTATGCACCACATCCTATGTACCCTTTTATCCTTACACACTTCCACTTATGTGCCTTTGTTCCTGTATGGATTCCCATTGACTATATCCTTGGCATTCCATATATTTTACTTCTTCTACCCTTACCCCACATGAAAAGTTATTTGTGGTCCTCCACAACAGTAAAAATAATTACAAAAAAAAAGTGTTGACCCTAAAAATACTCAAGGACACACAACCAATGCCATGCTTTATTGAAAACAATAAAAATCCTAGACTAATCTAATGGCATGTGCTTTATTATTACAGAGAGGAAAGACTATTCATAATAGTAGGGCCACAACCAACTACCATTGAAATGGCCAGGAAGGAATTGACCATCTAGTCGCTTCAACCTACATGTGCCAATGGGGTAGATACTATGAATAATGAAGGGGCCATCCTAGTGTACACAAAGCTTTCCTAAGTGCAGTGCAAACTGGAGTTGTATACTAAGACTTACATACTAGAAGCAAATATTTTGTTCTTCAAATGGTGATCATGTCAAGTCTTTTATTTGCATTTCTCGACCCCTTGACTCTAATGTGTGAGAAATTGATTCTCATCTAATTATAACAAAACATCTATGCATGCTTTCAAGGACTCTTCATCATCCAGGTAACCAATGTGTGTAATACAAAGAGAAAGGACAAGGAATTTAATGGAAAGAATTGCTTCAATACCAAACACAAGACTAAATAGTGTGATCTTGTTTAACCATTTGTAAGTGGTCTGATATACCCATAATATCATAGACACACAATCATCCCAATCAGTGCATCCAATATTACATATCTTGTTCAATGTATTTCCTAAGATCTTGTTGAATGAATCGGTTGTCTCATTCGTCTAAGGATGATACGGTGTAGTTTTATGGTATGCGATCATGAATTTTTCCAAGAGGATATGAATGGTCTCATTAATGAAATGGGTTCCTCAATCACTAGTCAAACTTAATGGACATCCAAACTAGGTAATGATATTCTCCCAGATGAATCTTGTAATAGTGGTAGTGGTACAATCCCTTGTTGGTGCAACTTCAACCCAACAAGTAAAATAATCAATAGTAGTGATAACATAACATGCACTAGTATGCCTCCCTATTGGGTTGATGGGACAAAAAAATTAATAGACCACTTTTCAAAGGGTTCTTGTGACAATATAGGATGAAGGGGCACCACATCCCTTCTATTTGGCTTTCCCACATGTTGGTAAATGTCACACTGACGCGCTTAAGTTTTAGCATCTTTAAACAATGTAGGCCATCAAAAACTAACCAAAAGGACCTTCTACATCATAGCTTCATTGACATAGTGTCCTCTAATGACACCATCAAGAAATTCTCAAATAACCTCAGAGTGCTCATCATGCATTACGCAATGTTGTAGTACTTCATCCTGGCCAAGCTTATAAAGGTCACCCCTATGAATTGGAATGAAGTGGCATGAACAACTAGCTGCTTCTTTTCTATAGTGCTAAGGTGAGTTGGAGCTAAACTCGTGTTTAAAAAGGTAATGATATCTTCTAAATCCTTGGGTATGCATGTGACTTTGAATAACTAAATGTTGGGTAAGTCATCTTTAATGACGTGCATCAATTCACCAGATTCAATGCATGATAGATGATATGGTCTACAATTGGCCTAATTGGGTTTTACCATAATTGAAAACTAGAAATCTTGGAACATAACATACATTATCAAATGCACCCATGCAATACCAATTTATTTACTAAGTAATTTAGTGCCTCATAGTCCGTGAATAAGATAAATGGAGTAGCTAGAAAGTACTGATAGAACTTTTGGAGGGCATAAACCATATATAATGATTCTCACTCTATAGTAATGTAGTTTTGTTTAGTCAAAGTAAGTTTTTGACATTTAAAATGGATAGGGTGGTCCAGGTTACCCTCACTAGGTTGAGCAAGGATGACATCAACTGCCATGCCAGAAGCATCAACATGGACGTGAAAAGGCTTTGTATAGTCTAGAAACTGGAGAATAGGGGCAGTGAGAAGCTTATCTTTGAGTGTAATAAATGATTATTGGTGAGCATTAGTCCAACCAAACTGACCATTTTGTTTCAGTAATTCCACCAATGGCATAATACTCTTGGCATACCCATGAATGAACTTCCTATGATATCCAATATGTCATAGGAAAGCACATACCTCTTATTGGGTGGTCAACGTTGTAAGGAAAATTATAACAGTAATCTTGGTTGGATCCACCAAGATTCCATCATGGCATATGACATGACCAAGTATAATGCCAAAAAATAAACATTTATTTAGACTGATGGAAATCTAAAGGTTTCGGTAGCACTCAAGCATTAATCGAAGATTAGAATAGTGGTCCTGCACTAATCCATAAATAGTCTAGTCATCAAGGTAGACTTGAAGTAACTTATGAGTAAAGTTCTTGAAAGCCTCGACTACAATCCAAGAGAATACATCAAGAGATTTTTTCAACCCAAATGACATTACATTGTAAGCAAAGGATCCCCACTCAGTTACAAATGTGGTCTTTGGATTATCCTCTTCCACGATTTGAACTTGATGGTATTTAGAGAAGCCATCTGTAAATTTATAGATTTCACACCTGACAACTCCCTTGAGTATCTCTTTAATGAAGGGCATTAAAAAGGGGTCGATCACGTAAGCAACATTGAGTACCTAATAATCCACACAGACCTAAATGCATCCATCCTTCTTGATACTTATAACCATGGGACTCACCCACTCAGACTCATCTATAGGGTAATGACTCTTGTGTGCAACATGCTATTGATTTTTTCCTTATCTCGAGCATGCAAGTTGGGAATCCTGATAGGGCCTCTTCCTGACACATTGAGCATCCTCTACCAACTTTATGTGCATCTTTCCTAAAGAAAAATACAAATCTTTCATTTCAGTATAATTCCATGGGAAGACGTCTTGATATTCTTTTAACAGCTTAAAGACCTTATAGATCTCTATATCAAACCAGTGGTCTCCCACAATAGCCATATTGGGTGCTTCCTCCATGGTAATATTTCATTGAATAGTCTAGAATGACTCCAAGTATGGGTTTTGTTCATCCTAGATGGTGTATGTGTGTGTGACATACTTCATGTGCATAGCCAAATGATTAGTAGATAGGTCAAGAAGATCAGAACTGACACCTTCATCAACTTGGTACATGACTTTATGCTTACCCTTGTGGATTTATTCTCTCAGTGCATGGACTAGTGCAGGTTCAGGTGGTGGAGATGATGCCTCCTTATCAAGTTCATGGAAAATAGTCAAACTCTCTTCCCACATGCCATATATGCATCTAATCCGATCTTCAACTGGGGTTGGGTCACCTATTATAGCCTAATGCATGGCTTATAATGTAAGGCATAAATCCATCTATGGAGATAAATAAGACAACATCATAGTCATGTTACTCTTAAGTAAATGCCAATAACTCATTTCTAGATTGTGCTCTTCATGGACATACCACACTCTAGCCTAAGTGCATAGAGTGCCATAAAATACATGAACCCAAAGGTACTCAGACAAAAATGTTTCATCCACCTTCTATATAGTCTCATAGGCATTAATATGAGGTTTATGAGCTTTGATGCCACTATATTTGATGGTGTCATGAATATGGTTATCATGGTGAAAGCGATGGTGTAAAGTAGAATGAACTCGATCTCATGTAAGTTTGAATGATTAGTTCTCCACCACCGAGCAATTGTGCCATCAAAGATATATATAAATGATCATTCCTGATTAATGTCACAGTTATAAAAAGCTTCTAACTATTGTACAAATTCATGTACTTCCATCTAACCATGGAACCTCGAAGCTTCATCCAACCTTACCGGTGGTGAAACCATAATTTGTTGATGAAGTGTTAAAGTTACAAACCACTGAGAGGGGGGATAAATCAGTGGTGGCAAACAATCCAATTCAATTTCCAAATCCTTCAAACATTTAAGCATTTAATACAACCATTCATGAAGCATTCAAGATATTTATATCAATGAATAATAGATAATGCAAGATCACAGACTCAACACAAGATCTATGTGGGAAACCCTCTCAAGAAATAAAACCCACTCTCAAGCCTGCAAACACATGGACTACTTGTCATATAAGGTATTACAAACATGAGACTTTAGTGGAACACCCATTCCACAAGGAACACCTGCCCTTAAGATGGTCACCTCCTTCTGACCATAATTTAGTGAAACCCATGTTCTACAAGGAACACCTGCCCCTAGGATGGTCAAGTCCTTCTGACCAGTGAAACACCTATTCCACAAAGAGCACCTGCCCTTATGATGATCAAGTCATTTTGACCTAGATGTTGAGCACCCTCCCAACACTTATGAAATGAACATCTCCTAAACATTGATTGCCTACTAATTTGATGGAGATACAATGTATATCATCCCCCTTCACTTCTTCACATAGTGACAAACATCCAAAACCACCTTTTGGATCACTCTACACTTCTCAACAACAACTCTATCACAACCTCAAAAACATGAACAAATGGTCATACACACATTCCACACTTTCATTTGACTCTCAAATCAAACACCATGCTTACACAAACATCATTTGTCCTTCACTCACACTCAAGGCATCCAAAACATCCTTTTGGATCACTCTAGACCTCTTCACTCATCCTCAGTATTTACACCTACAAGAGCACTATCTTTGACATCATAAATATAACCTATAGGTCATACATATAGTCATCAACCTACTCTACTCTACAACCCATCCACTAGACACACACCCTTTCTTCTTTCCTTCGCTCTTCAACTCTCACATGAACCTCTTCTCTCGAGTCTAGAAATCACCACATTTGATTTCACCTTTTATAGATCCTTCATGATTATTATCTTCTTAGTCAAACTTTAAACTTGTCTTAACCCTTAAAGCTTCTATCATATGAAGACATATCTCAATACCATTCTCATAGGTCAGCCATAGCATCCATGGGTCACCCTTAAGCAATCACACTTTTTAATTAGGCCTTAGTAGCCCTTATAGGTCTCATTGAGACCTATTCACCCATTTATCACTCCATCAAGCAATTTAGAAACACATGACCACTTACAAATGCATAGGCCCACTCCTCATGACCTTTTAGACATCCTCAAATGATTACAGTCATCATTACACACTTCTATGCATGCTCAATCTACTCAAACATTAGCCATGTAAATAAGAACACCATGAATTAACCCACAATTAAGTTATAAGCATTTGTTCATACTGAATATGGATTGGTTAAACCTTCAAAATCCATACAAATGATCCTCATGTAGTCTACAACACTCTATAATATCTAAGTCACCTTGAAACATCCAAATACCATTAGAATAACTCAAATTATCATTCTCAAGTCACTTACAAAGCATGAACACACATAGTCAATTTTGGAGCTAATAAATTTGATTGTAAAAATATTCATACCTTCTAACTAGATTCAATGGATGTGCCTTGAAGTCCTCTACAACTTTACTTTTTATTTCATCAAAAAATTCATCCTGGATCAAAAGTTATAGCTCAAAAATTAAGCATTGGTTTTCCTTTGTTTATTTAAATTTTCAAATTCCAACGGTCACTATTAAACATCAAACACTTTGTCAACATATCATGCCCCCTCATAGCTTGAATGAACACACATTATTGATCTCCCTCAAAAGTAGCCCAAAATTTAACTATGCTAAACATCTGTCAGTTTGACCTCATTTCGTGCACCTTGACAAATTTGACTAAATATGCATCATCAATCTCTATGGATTAACCAAGTCTTTATCTTGCAGTGCTCATCATTGATATAAGCTCTAAGCTCTCATTATTATGCCACTTAACAACCCCACATGTGTTCTACACATTTGACTCATTGACTCTAACGTGCATTGTTGTTATGTATGTACGAACACCCGCTCACCGTTGATCTTTATCTGACAGGTTTCATGTTCATCATTAGATCTTTGATAATAATAATGCTCATTGTTAGATCCTTATCTAGTCATATTAATTTCATGCCATAGATTTGTGATGCAATTAAACGTACACCTTTAGATCTCCCTTTGCAAAATTCGCTAAGTATGGGAACTTAGTGAACTTTTGCCTGAGAAGCCAACTTTGCACCTTAATAGCTTTTGGTCTGCTCAACCTCATGACCTAAAACTTGTACCACATGATCACCTTTCATAAGGGAATCCATCAATATATCAAGTTGCTTCTATAACCTTCACATGTGTGAAATATAACATCATTAATATACCTACTCAGATTTTTATATCATAGAACCAACTATGCCAAGATGAAATGTAATGAAATTACTTGGATGTTAGCAAAAATTCACATAGAATAAATAGATATGAGAGATCACACAACAATAATCGATAACAAATCAAAATACTAGATAGAATAACAAAGCCACTTCAAGGGGGCAACCTCTACAATAATGCAATAAGAGAAAAATAGTTCATATATGATGACTAAAGACTAACCACTACCTCCTATTTACAGTCTACTTAGCCATAGTTATTCCATAGGTCGACCTATCTAAGAACATAGAGAAATGTAACAAGCATATAAAAGAGGTACATAAGCCACAAGTCAACCACACATATCCCTAGACACACCAACGGTTAAGGGCATAAAATGCCCCTCCTCTTCAAAACAACATTGTCCTCAATGTTGAGGCAACTTTGGATGTTGTTGCACAATGCTTCATCCTCCCAAGTGGCATCTTCACATGGTATATTCTTCTATTTGATCAGGTACTCTGTAATTACTCTGCACTGCAGCTGCTTAGTGCACATGTGAAAGATTGCCTCAAGATCAAGAATAACTCTGTCTTCCTCATCCAATTCTGATAACTCTGTTTGAATGCCAACTCTATGTCCAATGACTTTCTTCAAGCATGATACATGAAATACTAGATGTATGTGAATGGATGAAGGAAAATCTAACTTATTGACCATATTACCAATTTTTCGTAAGATCTGATAAGGCCCATATTACTTAGGGGACAACTTGTTATCCTTTTTTGTTGCTTTAATGACATCTACTTATATGGTTGCTAGCGAACAAAGACCCAATCACCAATGTCAAAATGCCTCTTACTTCTATGTTTATTTGCCTGTTGCTTCATGCGATTATGGACCATAGCTAAATTTTCATGCAAGCTTGCAAGGACATCGTATTGATGGTAAATATGTTCTTTAACTACATGAACTTTAGGATGGAACTTCAAGGTTGAAGTGATGGATGGAGGATGGTATACATACAGTGCCACAATGGGAGACATTTTGAAAGAAATATGAACAAAAGTATAATACCACCATTCTGCAAGTGGCAATCAATGAACCCATTTATCTTGTTTATCAAAAACAAAACAACGGAGATATCCTTCCAGATATTTGTTGACTACCTTAGTTTGTCCATCAGTTTGAGGATGATAGGATGAACTATGAACCAATTGGGTGCCCAAACATGCAAATAACTCTGTCTAAAAATTACTAGTAAAAATGAGACCTCTATCATTGACAATGATCTTAGGGGTCCCATGTAATTTCTGAACTATATTGAGAAAAGCATAAGCTACTGTAATAGCAAAAAATGGTTGTGATAAAGAACAAAAATGAGCATACTTATTGAGATGATCCACAACAATCATGATAACATTTTGACCATCAGATCTTGATAACCCTATAATAAAATCCATAGATACCTCTTCCTAACACTGGCTAGGGATGGATAAAGGCTGTAAAAGACCTAGAATTTTAATCATTTCACCTTTGTTTTGTTGACAAATCATACATTCAACGACATATTTCTAGACATCCCCCTTGAGTCCTTCCCAAAAAAATCTTGCTTGATTCTGTGATAGGTTTTTAAAAATCTTGAATGACCCCCAAGTGGATTTGCATGAAGTTCTTAAAGGATTTTTTTTTTTAAGAATAAAATTCTTACATAGGTATAATTTATCTTTATACCATAATGTATTACCCTTTCACGTGAATTTTTCAAATCCACCTAAACCTTGCTGAATATTTTGAATCAAATCATGGGTAGCACTATCATTTTTCCATTCTGATCGTGCTTCTTCTAGACAATCTACCTGCAAAATGGTTTTAGCACATAACAATGCTTCAACTGATTCATCCTTTTTGTATAGTGCATCTGCAACCACAAATTTTTTGCCTTTTTTGTAGACTTTTTCAAAATCATAGCCTAACATCTTAGTTACCCATTTATGTTATTCTTCAAATGATAACTATTCTAAAAAATATTTGAGACTATCATGATCAGTGTTTACTTGAAAGTGATGATCCATCAAATAAGGTCTCCATTGTTTAACTACATGCAAAATGGCCATCATTTTTTTCTCATATATGGTTTTGTGCTGATTTTTACCTTTTAGTTGACGACTTTCAAATGCAAGTGGTTTACCTTCTTGCATGAGTACAACACCCATACCATACCCAGATGCATCACATTCAACCATAAAAGTTTTGGAAAAATCAGGAGTGGCCAATACTAGAGTGGTGCACATAGCCAATTTCAATTATTCAAATACTCTGGTAGATGTATCAGTCCATTGAAAGGAGTCTTTCTTCAACAAAGAGGTGAGTGGGGCTACAAAGCTACCATAATTTTTGACAAATCTACGATAGTAACCAGTTAGCTCTAAAAATCTTCGTAGTTGCTTGAGTGTCTTCGGAATTGGTCAGTCCACCATTGCTTGGATTTTTTTAGGATCCACTTTTACTCCATGAGAAACCAAATGACCCAAACATTCAACCTCACGAGCCTCGAAAGTACATTTCAAAGGTTTGGCATACAACTGATATTGTTCCAAAATTGAGAGTACGTGTTGCACATGTTGCAAATGGTCTTCCCAATTTTTATTGTAAATAAAGATATCATCAAAAAATACTAGAATAAATTTCCTCAAAAATGGCCTAAAAACAATATTCATCAAACTCTGAAAAGTAGATGGTGCATTTGTTAGACCAAAAGGCATAACCAAAAATTTATAATGGCCCTCATGAGTCTTGAAAGTTGTCTTAGGTATGTCTTCATCACGGATTGGGATTTGATGATATCCAGAATGCAAATCTAACTTGGTAAAATAAAAAACATGATTAAATTCATCTAGCAAATCATCAATGATAAGAATAGGAAACTTATCTTTGATAGTGTACTTGTTGAGTTCTCTGTAGTCAGGGAACATCCTCTAGGTGTTATCTTTCTTTCTCACCATGACAACTGGAGAAGAATATTCACTTTGGCTATGGTGAATGATTTTTGTAGCCAACATCTTATGTACCATCTTTTCAATTTCACCTTTTTAGGCATAAGGACACCTGTATAACCTGATATTGGGTGGTGTACTTATAGGAATAAGTTCGATAGCATGATCATGCGTGCAGCTAGGTGGAATTCCTTTCAGCATATCACTAAAAATAAATGAATGACCATCAATCACTTGTTGTAGATCAAGAGATGGAGATGGCTAAGTTGACTATACTTCCATGGAAAATAAGTGAGCCACGAATCCTTCAGCACCCTTACAGATAATCTTTGTCATTTGATGGGAGCTAATAAGTTGTGGATATTTAGCCTTTAATCCCCTTAGCTCAAATGTCCTTTCTTCATAATGAAAGTGCATGAATAATTCTTAGGAATTCATCTCAATAGTGCCCAAAGTGGTGAGCCATTGTACTCCTAGAACAATGTTAGCTCCACCCATGTGAATAACAAACATAAGAGAATCCAACAAGTAATCTCCCATGGCTAGCTTAATACTATGACATTTTCTTGAATAGCTAACAATACCACCATCTGCAATCATAACTTAAAATTCTTGAGCTAGATAAATAAAATAGTTCAAATGAGCATCCAACTTACTGTTGATGAAGTTATATGTGCTCCCAAAATCAATAAAGATAGTGACTTTTTGTTTCTTAAAGAAACCCATCACCTTAAAAGTTTGGGGAGTATTAATACCTGAAAGTGCATGACAAAAAATAGTAGGCTGAGAGTCTTCAGATTTCTCCTTAGAAACTTCTTCATCCTCAACATTTACCTCTTCATCATCTTCATCCTTATTGGCACCCTCAATGTAAGACTTCTTTTCAGCACAATGATGGTCTTTGCTTCATTTGTTGTCACAGTCATAACACAACCCTTTGGCTCACTTCTCTTCAATTTCTCATTATGTCAATCTGGTGGGTTGTTGAACTGATGGTGCTAGAAATGTGTGATCATGATCAATAGTGAAAGTTTTCCTTTTGACCATCACTTTTTCTTCTACCATGTGTGCCATAGGGATAGCTTCTTATAAAGATGTTGGGTGAAACATTCAAACCTCAAATTGAATGTTATCTTTGAGGCCACCCAAAAAAATATTAGTCAAATTTACCTCAGTGATGTCTTCCACCCAGAGATTCTAAAATTGATGAACATAATCCTTCACAGATCTTATTTGCCATAGGATGGCTAATTGACTAAAATAGTTTTTAGATACATTATTCCAATAATGAGTCAACAACTCATCTATGAAAACAAACCATGTAACAGGGGCACCCTTCTTTTTCTTTTGAGCACACAACCAATAATACCAAATGAACTACTTAAGTTCTAGATACAGAGATGCCATTATCACCTTCGAGAACTAGGAGTTTTTTTAGCTCAAATAAATTTTCAATTAGGGTACTCTAAGTGAGAGGATCTGTACCATCAAACTTACACATATCCACTTTTGGCAACATCAGTTTCACACCAGTGTGAGAGTTGTTGGTGTTGAGAGGATGATTTGAATGCTGAAGTGGAGGGTTGTTAGGCTGAAACTAAGATACAAGGGAAACCAATTGTGTAGTTATATGATGTAATTCAATGTCAACCATGTTAATCTCTCAGTGCTTCCCTCAAACATCAGCTTGAACTATAATAAAGTCATCATGCCTTACCAATTTTTTTATGTTAGCCTGATGTTGAGAAATCATTATATCTAAAGTTCTAGATTCCATGTCTTTGACATAAGGAGTCTTAGGAGTTTTTGGTGCTCCTTTTCTTCTTTGAGTTGAAGGACCTACCATAAACAAACCTTGGGAGGGTTTGTTACCCCAAAAAAAGTGTACCAAGAGATGATACCATTGCGAGCACCTCACCAAGATAAATCCAATGACTACATTTGCGCACTAGGGTGAAAATTTTAGCACAAAAAAATGTACCAACAAAATATATTGTTGCAATCATCTCACTGAGATGAATCCAACAATTGCAATTGTGTAAGAGGAAAAAAAATTCTAGATTTTTCTTTACTAATTTTTTTTCTTTCAAAAAAGTGTTTTGAGCAATATTGTGCTGACAGAAAAAATAAATTCTTCCTAAATTGCAAGTTATGTATTTTCACTCCTCCCTGAAGCCACACCTCGCTAGATCCAGAAAAAAAAAATGTTGCAAGAAACTTGCCCAGATCGAAGCTCTAATACAACTTGTAATGAAATTACTTGGATGTTCGTATAAATTCACACAAAATAAATAGATATGAGAGATCACATAGCAATAATCGATAGCAAAGCAGAATACTGGATAGAATAGCAAAGCCACTTCGAGGGGGCAACCTCCACAATAATGTGATAAGAGCATAATAGTTCATATATGATGGTTAAATACTAACCACTACCTCCTATATATAGTCTACTTCGACATGGTTATTCCATAGACCAACCTATCTAAGAACACATAGAAATGTAACAAGCATATAAAAGAGGTATGTAAGCCACAAGTCGGCCACACATATCCCTAGACACAATAATGGTTAAGGGTATAGTAGAACATAATGAAGAAATAAATGAATAACAAGCACTTTCACAAGCTCTTCAATCATCATTGAACTCTAATAAGACCCCTCACACATTCTCAATACTTCAGACCCATCCCTAATCATGCCAAAACTAAAGATCAACCAAGTCTACTTCAAGCATACTAGGACAAGCACATTGCACACTTTGTCATTGACACTTAAACTATCAAGACAATTCATCCACTCACCTGGACATCTCTATGACATCACTGATAACTCTCCAACAATATCACCTTTTGTCACTAATGTCAACACCCATCATACAACTCACCTTCCTTCTCTCTCATCAATCACTCTCAAAATAGGAACTTTCTTCACCTTTAACACAATGAAAAAGTGGGTACAAACTGATCTTGAAGACCTTAAAAGACCACTGACATGAGAGGACCACCTTAGAAAGATTATACAAACTCCCCCTTACCTTGAGCCTACCTCTTCTTGCCTTGACAACTTCCTCTTGTTACATGCCAACACTCTCTTCAACCAAACACTGCAACCAATGAAGAAAGATCACACAAAAGCACTAAAATCTAATGGAACTCACCAAGAAAACATCTTAGAGGACTCTCCCTAAGATCTCTGAGCCATTGCACCTCTTGAGCATCTTCAGATCTACATACACCACGAAGAACCACCACACATGCTTACTAGCCTTCTCTCTCAAGCCACCTCAAATACCACTAATAGAACTTCATGCCATTCAAAAAATAGAAAACATGCTCTGAAATAACCTGATAACTCACCTTGAAACACTCGTGCCTTTCTCTTTTGGAGAAATTGAGCAAAATCATCAAATCTTCACACTAGCCCTGTCTAGACTCTTTGTAGGCCTACCTAGATCTTTGTAGAGACCACAAATTTTAGTAAACACTCTTCAAGACTTAAAAATTTATATCTAGATCACTATCATATGCCCCATTATTCACACCAATTTGCATCACCTATATCCTCCTCTGCAACATACTTCTTTCACAAATCTACTAGCCAATTAGACCTCCACTTTGACAAAAACTTGAATAATTTAAAAAATACAAACCTTCAAATCTCTTTGAATCTTTATTTGGCAACCTGTTTGGCCCATTCAACCTATTAAGAAGCCTTATAACTCAAATCATAACGCAAACCGCTTTTCTAGCATAGCCTAAAACTCTAGAATCTCAAAATAAACAAGGTTAACAAACCTCCTTCTAGTCAACGCCTACATCTAAAACTTCTTGCACACTTTGAGATAATCATCACACACTTCTAGACCAAGATTTGAGCCTTCACACCTTTGATAACCTTGAGTTCATATACAATGGCTTTGGTTTTCAATAAGAAAGATAAACCCAAGAGCACACAAAAACCTCCAAAAGGCACAAACATGATCATCAAGACACAAAACCACCTAGAACACATCACAAAGAAGTGCACAGACCTTTCTGAACACCAAACTCTTCTTGACATTCCACAAATCTCATTATGACACCTAAAAACACCCATTCTAATCCTACAAAAACTATATACACACAAAAAACACCTTATGACATCACTTTGACCTCATCAAAGCATTTCTCCCATCTTGACACACCAACTCCAACTGGAAACCCTTGTCTCTTGCCTTCTAGGACCTTCTAAAGAACACCACAACAAAACTTGCTTCTCCACTGAAAGGAGTCTCTTAAGAAGCATAGACATAGACCTCCTCCATAATGCTCTAAAACAAAGTGAAGCCAAGAGTGGCCCACATCTCCTCGGTAACCATTAGAATCTTTTTATAGTTATAAGACTTATTGCTCTTGTTCTCCTTCTTCTTAGTTTGAACTTTGACAACTTGTTTCATTACTAACTTTCTCTTCTATGATAGGATATATAATATTTTGAGCAACTATGGAAACTTGACATACCGTCATCACCAAAGTATCTTCTTTAAATTGTAAAACATCACCTTCAGACCTTGACAACATAGTAACCAAGTTTGAAAACTAATCACACATAGCAAGTTGCTCATTAGCATCCAAACACACCTCATAACTAGCCTCAATTAGAACATTAGTTTTTCATTCATAACATGAGCAGATAATGAAAGTTCTTGGCACTCTCCAACTTTTGTAGCATTCTTTATCATAACAAACAAATTACATGGACCTGCAAACTCATCATGACTCACACTTACCACCTTTAGTTTTCATGAGTTAACTTACCTTCTTTATTTCACTCTAGGAGCTTGGTAAAACCTATTCTATCTTGTAGGCTTGTGCTTGTAAAATTTAGCAATGTGACCTTTATTGAAAACTTAAGCACACTATACTTTTTGCAAGAAGTTTATCATGCCTTTCCTGACTAGAAAAAAATCTTGTAATATGTCCATTCTTTTTACAATTGAAACAAACTACTCCTTTTGAACAAGAATCACCTTTTCATTGATGACCCCCATCATAGTTTCATGCAAACTCATTTCGAACATGTCTTTTGCATTCTCTAGCTCTATGTCCAAACTCATTACATGTATAACAATAACCATTAAAACTTGCATACCTCATGAAATTTGGTTGTCCAATTTGATTTGTTTTCATTATGTCAGCATCTTCATTTCTTGACTGATTATTGAACTTAAAGGTCTAATTTACATTAGTCTTCATCTTGTCTTGAGTTGCATTTTTTGGTTCTTCTTTGTATCCAAGACCAGTTCTATCACTTGCATACTTTTGATTACTCATAATATTGTCTAGATCACTTGAGCTCTTTTAAAATCTCACAAATGACTTCATCTTACTTGATGCCTTCTCTAACTTAGCTTTGATGACTCATTTTCAATTACATACCTTAAACACTCATCTTCTTTAGCTTTCAGGCTTGTAGACAAGATTTCTAATTGACAACTGAGATACTTGACTATATATTCATGTTCCTTGGTGTCTTCATTCATTGTTGCCTCAAACACACTGAATTGTTCTTCATAGTCCTTGATTTGAGACTTCATCTTCTTGTTAATCTTCTTCTCAATCTTTAGTTCTTTAAGAGTATTCATCAATTCAGTCTCATAGTCCACCTCATCTTTATCATCATCTGAATCACTCCAAGTAGACTCCTTTTGATATGAACAAATTCCTTCCTCAGCCATAAAGAGGGCTTTATCTAAAATAGGACCATCATCTTCATGATCATACTCTAAGTCATTATTTTCACTCTCATCTGATGAGCTGCAATCTTTATTGGTGTAAAGATTCTTCTTGTTGTCGTACTTTATGAATCCTTTCTTCCTTTTATCAGACTTGTATGTCTTCTTTTCTTCATTTTGGCCATCATTATGCTCTTCATCAAAATTCTTCTTATTCTTATGAGGGCATTTATTAGCAAAATGTCCTACTTCTCCACAATTCAAACATTTAAAGGTTAGTTTACACTTATACTTGCCTGACCCTATTTTCAATTTTCTTTCAAACAAAGCAATTAGTTCATCTTCATCAATATCAGATATGTCATCCTCCTTGAGTTTTTTACCTTGGAACTTCTTCTTTGGTTTCATTTCTATCTTGAATGTTGCTTCCTTCTTTGGTGGTATATCATCATTTACTCCCATCTCATAGGCAGTAAGAATGCCATGCAATTCATCCATCTTCAACTAAGTAAGATCATGACTTTATTCTACAACATATACTTTAGAATCAAACTTGAGAGAGAGAGACCTTAATACATTTTGAACTATAGTAACTTCTTAAAGCTTCTCTCCAAGACCTCTGATGAAGTTTACAATCTCATCAACTCTCTATAGAAAGGATGCCATAAAATCTTCTTCCTTCATCTTAAGACTCTCAAATTATCTTTGGTGAGTCTGCAACTTTGCCAACTTAAGCTTTGAATCTCCTTCATAAATAGTCTTCAATTTATCCCACATTTTCTTGTCAGATATGCAATGGATTACCTTGGTGTTTTCAGTCTCTAAAAGACCACAAGTGATAGCATTCACTGCCTTAAAATTGGTCTCAAACAACTCCTTATCTATAGTACTTGATGGGGGAATAGTAGGTGCAAAATAACCATCCACAACAGATTGCCAAGTGTCAAACCTTATGGACATGATGTAGGTCCTCATCTTCACACTCTAAAAAGCATAATTGGATCCATTAAACATCGATGCTTACTTAGTGGTAAAACCTCCTTGTATTTGATGGCTATCCATATTGTACCTTGGATCTCATTCAAGTTGTCAAGCCTTTACCAAAGGACCTGCTTTGATACCAATTGTCAAAGGTACAAACCAATGAGGGGGGGGGTTGAATCAGTGGTGGCCAATAATCTAATACAATCTCCAAATCCTTCAAACACTTAAGCATTCAATACAATTCTTCATGAAGTATTCAAGATGTTTATAACAATGAACAATAGATAATTCAAGATCACACACTCAACACAAGATCTATGTGGGAAACCCTCTTAGGTAATAAAACCCACTCCCAAGCTTGCAAACACATGAACTACTTGAACTATAAGGTATTAAAAACACAAGACTTTAGTGGAACACCCATTCCATAAGGAGCACCTGCCCCTAGTATGGTCAAGTCCTTCTGACCAAAATTTAGTGAAACCCTTGTTCTACAAGGAGCACCTGCCCCTAGGATGGTCAAGTCCTGACCAAAATTTAGTGAAACACGTGTTACACAAGGATCACTTGCCCTTAGAATGGTCAAGTCCTTATGACCTAGATGTTGATCACCCTCCCAACACCTATGAAATGAACAGCTCCTAAACATTATTTGCCTACCAATATGATGGAGATATAATGTATATCAACCCCCTTCACTTCTTCACACAACCATAAACATCCAAAACTACCATTTAAATCACTCTACACTTTACAACACAACTCTATCACAACCTCAACAACATGACCAAATGGTCATACACATAGTCCACACTCTGATCTGCCTCTCAAATCAACCACCAAGCTTACATAGACATCATCTATACTTCGTGCACACTCAAGGCATCCAAAACATCCTTTTGGATCACTTTAGACCTCTTCCCTCATCCTCAATATTCAAACTTGTAAGAGCAATGTCTTTGACATCAAAAATATCACTTACAGGTCATACACACAATCATAAACCTACTCTACTCTACAACCCATCCACTGGGCACACACCCTTTCTTCTTTCCTTCATTCTTCAACTCTCACATACACCTCTTCTCTCAAGTCTAAAAATCACCACATTTGATTTCACATTTTATAGAGCCTTCATGATTATTATCTTCTTAGTCGGCCTTTAGACTTGTCTTAATCCTTAATACTTCTATCATACAAAGACATATCTCAATACCATCTTAATAGGTTGGTCATAACATCCATGGGTCACCCTTAAGCAACTACACCTTTCAATTAGGCCTTAGTAGCCCTTATAGGTCTCATGAGACCTATTCACCCATTTAGCAGTCCATCGAGCAATTTAGAAACATAGGACCACTTCCAAATGCATAGGTCCACTCCTTATGACCTTTTAGACATCTTCAAAGGATTACAATAACCATTACACACTTCTACATATGCTCAATCTACTCAAACATTAGCCATGTAAACAAGAACACCATGAACAAACAAACAATCAAATTCTAAGTATTTATTCATAGTGAATATGGATTTGTTAAACCTCTAAAATCCATACAGATGATCTTCATGGAGTCTACAACACTCTGCAATAGCCAAGTCACCTTGAAACATCCAAATACCATCAAAACAACTCAAATTATCCTTCTTGGGTCACTTACAGAGCATTAACACACATAGAGTAAATTTTAGAGCTTAATAACTTTGACTATCCAAAAATTTAGACCTTATAACTAGATTCAATGGATGTGCCTTGAAGTCCTCTACAACTTTTCTTTTTAATGCATTAAGAAATTCCTCCTGGATCAAAATTTATAGCTCAAAAACTAGGCATTGATTTTCCTTTGTTAATTTGAATTTTCAAATTCCAACAGTCACTATTAAACATCAAACACTTTGTCAACATCTAATTCCCTCTCATAGCTTGAATTAATATGCATCATTTATCTCCCTTGAAAGTATCTTGATCTTTAACTATGTTAAACATCTGTCAGTTTGACCTCATCTTGTGCACCCTGATAAATTTGATTAAATGTGCACCATCGATCTCTGTGGATTAACCAAGATTTTATCTTGTAGTGTTCACTATTGATCTAAGATTCAAGCTCCCATGATTATGCCACTTGGTATCTCCACATACCTTCTTCACATTTAACTCATTGAATTTAACACACACCGTTAATCTACATGTACAAACACTTGTTCACCATCAATCTTTATCTGATAGGCTTCACGCTTACCATTATATTTTTGACAAGAATAATGCTCACTATTAGATCCTTATCTGGTCAGATTAATTTTACATCATAGATCTATGATGTGATTAAACGTGTACCTTTATATCTCCCTTTGCAAAATTGGCTAAGTATGGGAACTTAGTCAACTTCTGCCTGAGAAGCCAACTTTGCACCTTAATAACTTTTGTTGTGCTCAACCTCATGACCTAAAACTTGGACCACATAATCACATTTCATAGGGGAATCCATCCATATATCAAGTTTCTCTTAGAACATTCACACATATGAAATATAACATCATTAATATGTCTATTAAATTTTTATGCCACATAACCAACTATGCCAATATGAGTATAGTGAAGAACCAGATGAATACCATGCACTTCCATAAGCTCTCCAATAATCCTTGACCTCTGATAGGACCCCTCACACATGATCAATACTTTATACCCATCCCTAATCATGCCAAAATTGAATATCAACCAAGCCTACTTCAATCATACCAGGACAATCACACTACACACTTTATCATTGACACTTAGACTATCAAGACACTTCATCCACTCATCTGGACACCTCCATGACATTACTGATAACTATCCAACAAGAAGGGGACAAATAAATTTATGGCATTTATGATACTTTTACAAAGTATCATCTTGACTACCTGTAGCACCATAAATCCTCCTAGTAAGTTCATAGTCACCTTAAGCCCAATAGTTGTAGGTGTTACTAGTGGTGTCAGACATAGATTTTGCATCTGCCCAATGTAAGATGCCATGTGGGGTAGAATCAAAGCATTTGGTACCTTGAGCTATGACATTATAGATGTGGTTGATGTCCTCATCAACATTGATCGACTTAACATATTGAGGTCTCTGAGCATGGTAAAATGGGATAACAATGCATTGTTCATCATTCTCAAAGTTGATGTATCGCTTCTTAAAGCTCAAATAAAAATTATTTAACACCACAAGAGACCAAAAAAAGATAAGAAGTCATCATTTTCGACAACTCTATGACTTCAAAGTTGGCTTTGAAAGTGACACCAAGGATATCCATGGTGGCATATTTAAGTACATCAATGGGCAAAGCATGAGTCTTGTTAGCCATAAATAACACATGGGGTAAGGGCTACAAAGCCAGGTTGGATATCTTCCTCCACACATCCTTGGTAAGGACATTCACTTTATCGCCTGTATCTACTAAGATATCTTGGATAACCCATCCATCTGTAAAAACATTAACCAATATCTCCTTATCTCCTCTAGGCTAGGCTGGATGTGAGTCTCTTACCATCGTGTATGGTTTAATGCGTGATCTTTAGTATGCCTAGGTGTATGATGCCTTAGCCAATTATGCATTAAATATATAATGTCCTCATCCAAGAGTCATTTGCACAACTCATGAAATTCATCATGCATCATGTTGTGAAGGTCTGTAGCTTTTTACATATCAACACGTGTAACAACATCTTGATCCTTGAAGAACTAGATCTTTCCTTGCAATTATCTTACTAGATCCATAGTATCATGGAACACCTCCTTCTATTGTTGAGCATCTAGATAGCGAGTAATGTGAGTCTCCTCTCATTAAACTTTCTCAATGGGTGGGTTGGACATAGACTGGGATTGACCACCATTATGTGTTGTAATATTGACTTTAGGACCTGTCAGAGTAGCAAGGCGCTGTCTCCATGACTTTTCAATACGTATCATGTTATCACCCTTTTCATTTATTTCTTTTGTAATAACAATGTATAGGTCAATGCATTCCTCAAAATGGTATTCATTTTTAGAAAAGGCACATTTAGGATAAACTAGGCAATCGCATTAGTAGTGCTCTAAGGAACCACACTTATAACATGTTCATGGTGGAATACATCCACCTCCACATCCTCGACCTCAACCTCAAACCACATTAGCCTCCTCCATTATCTGAGTTATTAGCAACATATGTTTGATGCACACTACATGCATGCACCTCATGAATTTCACTAATGAGACGACAATCATTGGTATTGTGAGTGTATAAATCACATATCTTACAATAAGTTGACACCTTTGATTAAGTGGCACATTGTAACATAGGGCAATACTTGATGTTGTGCTCTTATTAACAAATCTCATAGGATTGCTTCAACACAACATGAATACTCTTTTAAGGACAATTGTTCTGATTGTGGATCTCAAACTCATAATCTACACATTGTAAGCCACTACAGGTATCTTGATCATTATGTGCAATGAGCTTTTCAAGATGAGATGCCATTGTAGTGATCTGAGCCTCCATGAAGGGACTAATCCCTCTGTCAATACTTCTAACAACTTTAGCATGTAAGGCAACTTCCAAGGCCTCTCACGAGTTGGTGAAAGTTTTCTGTGACAAGGTACATCTGAAAGAAAACAATAAACCTCCTATGAACCACTAGGCATGTTGAGCAACACTTATCTCAAAAAGAGAGTTTAGAGAGAAGCATCTTGAAATGTGCATCATACTCATGTACACTCTCAGTGAGTTCCTACTTGATATCCTTTAGGGTAGCTATGCTCTACTATTCAAACTCCAGAATATCAAATTCTTGGAGGAATGTTGCCTTTATCCAATCATAATCCACCACAACTTGTTACAAATCATACTTATAGTACCACTTATGCGCATGGTCCAAAAGGGTGGTAGCAGATTGGGTTGCTTTACATTTAGAACGATAATTCCACGTGCTCTCCAAATAAGTTCACACTTGTGAACATGTTATGTGGCATTCTCCACACCTCGATACTCTAGCAAGTGGAGTGTCATCTCGTAGTACACAGTGGGTGGCTAAGGAGATTGTAATGGGGTTTACTAAGAAGCACTTCCTATCCCTCTTGGACCTCATGGGAGAGGTCCACCACTGCCTCCTATGCCTCCTCCAACTCTTCCAATCGAACCACCACCAGTTTCACCTCCCATTCCTTTCGTAGCAATAGAAGCACTTGAGACATTAGGTGGTGATGTAGGTTGATTAATTATAGTCAGGTTGGTACTTTGCCCACTGGTTATGCTTAGCCCACCAGGCATTCCAAATTGTGCCACATAATTATCACATAAAGGAAAAGAAATGGCCAATAAACTATTACCTAAAACTTGGTTTACAAATGTGTCTCTCACAAGTTCAATTTTTGATTCAATAATATTCATTTCTCAGTTGCATACAAATATATCTTTTAACTCAAGAGCATGAGCACACATTATGGGTGGGGATATGGACCTATCTAAACTGGGTTCTTCAATCACCACTACCTAACTTGCTTCTCCCATTCATACTTGTGTTGGTGTCGAGTGCGGTCTTATGGTTGGAGATTCCTCTTTATGTTGTTTCGCTTCTTTGCAGACCCTTAAAACACTTCGTAAGTTCTCCTGTCCCCTTCCTAGATCGCTTCCACTCATAACCCTTCATCGAGCTTCATCATACTTGTGCTTCTGTAATTCCCACTAATTGGCTGCCATATTGAACCAATAATTTTAATTCAAATGTGCCCCTTCATTTCCCCACCAACCACACTACTTAGGAGAATTTAGTCTTCCATAGAGAAATTCTCGAGTCTAAAATCTATAAAGAGCTTATAAACCTCTAATAGAAAGTGTCTAATATATTTACCACATGGTTCTTGAAAAAAGTGAAAGAGAGCTTCCTGTGGACAAGAATATGTCAAGACTGCATATAACAAGGCATAACTATTCAAAATTTTACACCACCAAACATCAGCAACATGCATCCACAGTGTTCCCAATCGTGCTAAAGCCGACTGATGCTCTAGTGTCCAAGCTATCTTTTGTCCATAGTTCTGTGACTAGTCTTGCGCATAAGTCATAATCTAAGCATGAATGTGGACAAGTACCTCTACAAAGAATATCTCATATAGTGAGTCATACAAATTTTATTCTACCCATGTACATGTAGAGATTCCTGGTTCGAGAAACATTACTATAAAATTATCCTCAATGCTGGTATCCCATCACTCAATATTCTCAAGTGACAGTCACTCGAGCATCTTCCACCATTGTGTAGACAACTGCTACGGGTCCCAATAACAGAATGTTGGTATTCTTTTTCTTATACGGGCATAACTTTCCCTAGGCACGCATTGAAGTGGTTAAGAGTCCAACATGCTAGCATGCTGGCATTTCACGTAAGAACAAGTTTTTGTGTGCTCACCCAAAGTGCGTAATAAGGAATTGATTATTGTTGGTTTTGTTGCATGAAGGTTTTAGTCTAATTATTTGGAAAGGGGAACTTGAACACATACACAATACTAAGCTCATTCTATAATCCATATTTATCTTAACACACGTTCATTACTCGATGATCAAAAATAAAAAGATGGCATAAACAATAGCTATTAACTTTAACTTAGTTGAATAATGACATAAATTATAACTAACAATATTATCTCCATAATTAACTGAACAATAGTATTAAGTTAACACAAGCTTCATTCAAAATATTTTAAAGTGATCTATAAATATTACACAGTTTCAAAGTTATAATTGAACTAAATCATATAAACTCTATCAATAATATTCAACTGAACAACATCATTACAAGGTACATTCTAGAGGTATTTCTACTTGGTTTTCCCTGACCAAGCAGTTACAAAAGTAAATAACTCAAGATGACTCACCAATGATCATGAATACATTAGAGTCATGACAACCAATTATATTAATTTTATAAGGACTTGGGCCTTTTTGCTCCTATATTATCTATTCGGTGTTGGATCCTCATCGCCAAGTGCCTATCTTCCCACATGCTATTGTAGACTCATGCTTGACTTATTCTCTTCCATCCTTACAAATCACTCCATAATCATTCTCCACTTTTTGTGCACTCCTCAAGTCTTTTGTTAAGTTCTTCGTTCTTCGTTATCGGGTTCTCTGTTTAACATGCACATTTATTGCATGAGACTCGGTCCTTCTACGCCATGGACTCCCATGCTATGGTTTTTTTGTGCCACAGTCTTCCACGTTGTGCCTCTCTATTTTGGTTATTCCCAAAAAGTACTTAGCCAAAATTGAGGCCCAACAACTTAACAGTTAGAAACTTTTTCAAAGATGCAATGTATTAATAAATATTTTATATTCTTGAGAGTTATTATAAAAACATATGTTTTTATACTTCCGCACTCCATTTTTTTCTAACCTTCCACGCTTCATTTTTAAAATCCCTACCAGGTCCATTTTATCTAATCCCTCTGGACTTCGTTTTCCCTAATCCCTTTGAGCTCCATTTTCCCTAATGCCTTTGAGATATATTTTTTTAATCCCTCTAGGCTCTATTTTATCTAATCCTTCCATGCTCCATTTTTAAAAATCCCTCCATGCTTCATTTTCCCCTAATCCCTTCGAGCTCTATCTTTTCTAATCCCTTCGGGCTCCATTTTATCTAATCTCTTCATGCTCTATTTTTAAAATCCCTTTGGGCTCCATTTTTTCAAATCCCTCCAAGCTCCATTTTTTCAAATCCCTCCAAGTTCCATTTTTCTCTAATCCCTATGGGCTCTATTTTTTCTAATCCCTATGAGCTCTATTTTTTCTAATCCCACCGAGATCCATTTTTCCCTAATTCCTTTGGGCTCCTTTTTTCTAATCCCTCTATGATCCATTTTATCTAATCCCTCCACGCTCAAGTTTTTTGAATCCCTCCGCGCTCTATTTTTTTCTAATCTATCTGGGCTCTATTTTTTCTAATCCCTCCGTGCTCTATTTTGCCTAATCCCATTGGGTTCCATTTTTCCTTAATCTCTCTAGGCTCATTTTTTTCTAATCCCTTTGGGATCCATTTTATCTAATCCCTCCACGCTCTAGTTTTTCTAATCCCTCTGTGCTCCATTTTTTTCTAATCCCTCTGAGTACCATTTTTCCTAATCCCTCTGGGCTCTATTTTTCCTAATCCCTTTGGGCTTCATTTTTTTCTAATCTCTCCAGGGTCCATTTTGCCTAATTCCTCTGCACTCCATTTTTAATCCCTTTGGGCTCCATTTTTTTCTTATCTCTTTGTGTTCCATTTTTTCTAATCTCTCTAGGATCCATTTTTTTCTAATGCCTTTGGGCTCCATTTTTTCTAATCCCTCGACGCTTCTTTTTTTCTAATCCCTCCAAGCTCTATTTTTTCTAATCCTTTCGGGCTTCGTATTTTTCTAATCCCTCAAGACTCCATTTTGCCAAATTCCTTTGCGCTTCACTTTTAATCCCTTTGGGCTCCATTTTTTCTAATCCCTCTAGGCTTTGTTTTTTTCTAATCCCTTTGAGCTCCATTTTTTTTGGTAATACTTTCGGGCTCCATTTTTTCTAATCCCTTGGTGATTTGTTTTTTCTAATACCTCCAGGCTCCATTTTTTCTAATCTCTCCATGCTTCATTTTATCTAATCCCTCTACGTTCTATTTTTTTAATCCCTTCGGGCTCCCTTTTTTAAAATCCAATCAAGCTCTATTTTTTCTCTAATCCCTCTAGGGTCCTTTTTTTCTAATCCCTTTGGGCTCTGTTTTATCTAATGTCTTTGTGCTCTAGTTTTTCTAATCCCTTGTGCTCTGGTTTTTTTAATCCTTCCACGCTCCTTTTTTTCTAATGCATCCGGGCTCCATTTTTTCTAATCCCTTTGGGCTCCTTTTTTTTTGATCCCTCTGGGTGCTATTTTTTCTAATCTATCTAGGTCTATTTTGCCTAATCCTACCAGGCTCTTTTTTTCCTTAATCCCCCCGTGCTACTTTTTTTCTAATCCCTTCAAGCTCCATTTTATCTAATCCCTCTATGCTCCATTTTTTCTAATCCCTCTGCACTCCATTTTTTCTAATGCCTCCGCGCTCTATTTTTTTTCTAATCCCTTCGGGCTCCATTTTTTATAATCCCTTTGGGCTCCATTTTTTGTAATCCCTTTGGGCTCCATTTTTTCTAATCCCTCTGGGCTTCATTTTTTCTAATCCTTTTGAGCTCTATTTTTTGTAATCCCTTTGGGGTTCGCTTTTTTCTAATCCCTCCAGGGTCCTTTTTGCCTAACTCCTCCGTGCTCCATTTTTAATCCCTTTGGCCTCCATTTTTTCTAATCCCTCCAGGCTCTATTTTTTTTTAATCCCTCCAGGCTCCATTTTTTTTCTAATGCCTTTGGGCTCCTTTTTTTTGAATCCCTCGATGCTCCATTTTTTCTAATCCCTCCGAGCTCCTTTTTTTTGATCCCTTCGAGCTCTATTTTTTCTAATCCCTCTGGGCTCCATTTTTTTCTAATCATTCCACACTTTGATTTTAATCCCTTTGGGTTTCATTTTTGCTAATCCCTCTAGGCTCTATTTTTTCTGAATCCTTTCGGGTTCTCTTTTTTTTTTCTAATGCTTTTGGGCTCCTTTTTTCTAATCCCTTGGCTCTTTATTTTTCTAATCCCTCTAGGATCCATTTTTTCTAATCCCTTCATGCTTCTTTTTTTATTTTCTCTTCACGCTCCATTTTTTTAATCCCTTTGGGTTCCAATTTTTCTAATCCCTCTAAGCTTCATTTTCCCTAATCCCTCTGGGTTCCATTTTTTCTAATCATTATGTTTTCCATTTTTTCTAATCCCTATGGGTTTCATTTTTATCTAATCCCTCCATGCTCCTTTTTCCTAATCCTCTGGGCTTTGTTTTATTTAATCCCTTTGCGCGCCAAATTTTTTAATCCCTTACACTTCATTTTTTCTAATGCCTTTGTGCTCTGTTGTTCCCTAATCCCTCTAGATTCCATTTTTTATAATCCCTCTGGGCTCCTTTTTTTATAATCCATTTGAGCTCCATTTTTTCCTAATCCCTCTAGGTTCCATTTTTTCTAATCCCTCTGGGTTTCATTTTTCCCTAATTCGTTCGGGCTCTATTTTCCTAATCCCTCCAGGCTCTATTTTATTTAATCCTTATGTGCTCCAATTTTTCTAATCCCCTACGCTCCATTTTTTCTTATGCCTCTATGCTCCATTTTTCCCTGATCCCTTTGGGCTTCATTTTTTCTAATCCCTCCGGGCTCCATTTTGACTAATTCGTCTGCACTCCGTTTTTAATCCCTCTAGGCTCCCTTTTTTTCTAATCCCACCAAGCTCCATTTTTTCTAACCTCTCTAGGCTCCATTTTTTCTAATCCTTTTGTGCTCCATTTTTTCTAATCCCTCTAGGCTCCTTTTTTTTTTGGTACTGCCTTTGGGCTCCGTTTTTTCCAATCCCTTTGTGCTCCATATTTTCTAATCCCTCCAAACTTCATTTTTTCTAATCCTTCCAAGCTTCATTTTTTTTGAATCCCTCTAGGCTCCATTTTTTTAATACCTTTGGGCTCTATTTTTACCTAACCCCTCCATACTCTATTTTACCTAATCCCTCTATGCTCTATTTTACCTAATCCATCTGGGTTTTATTTTTTCTAATCCCAAAGGAAATGTTCAAATTAAACTTCATTCATAATTTAAAAATTCACTTTGAGAGCTTAACCACCATTTGATCGGCTACTAGCCATTTTTTAGCAGTCTTGCTTAGTATGATATGAAATCATGTTGCTTTATACCACCTTGTCATTTTCCACTCCAACGCATTTAGTACTTATTACTTATAATAGATATCTATTATGCCCTTAAAAAATTAGGTCCCTCAATGGGTCACAAAGGGAATTATATTATTTGGGTATAATTCGTTTTAATACATGTTTATTTTTTAATCATTTTGTTAGTACTTATCGAAGGTATGGTGTTATACTTTTTGCCTGCGACAAATATTTTAACTTGCTTATTGCCTGCTGCCAATGGGATTAGGTGATTCCGCAAAAACCCAAACTATGTTCTAAAGTTTTACGGTGAATATTAATATTTGATTGATTTCCTCGCTGCTACTAAAAGGGGAATAGCCTTTCTACCTTGCATCCAATCAAGTGGATTTATTTCATTTATCTTCCTTTCGATGCCTTTCGTAATAGCATGGACGTGGATGTTATTTAGCGCAAGTGGATGGAGTGGTTAGATGACAATGCAAGAATGGTAAGATTAACAAGTGATGTGAAACTGTCCAATTTTTAAATAAATCTTGGTTGCATATGATGATTTTGGCTACATATGATGAATACTACTACATAATGTTGTTTCATGTTTTTTGTTTTGGCTGCATATGACCAAAATACTAGTTATAACTCATAAAGTGAAATGCAGTCAACATAATGGCTCAATCAAATAGAAAATCGACAACCATACTAACTTTTCAAATGAAACCCTAGTTTAGGGTTTTCTTAAACCGCAAGACAAAGAGCACATTCCCTGCAAACTAAATGAAAATGTTTGTTCTACAACAAAAAAGGAAAAAATAAAACCATCAATCTTCCCACCAAGAGCACATTTCCTCAGAAACAAAGAAAGGCACATTCCCTGAGAAACAAAGAAAAACACATTGTCGAGAAAGAAAGAAATCCCAATGAAACCCTAGTCCAACGTTTTCACAAAACAAAATTAAAAAGAAGAAGAAGAAAGATTTAAGGTTTTCATAAAAAATCGCCATTATCCCTTCCTCTTGATAGAGCTCACCATTTTTGGTGTTGAAATGGCTTATCCAAACACATTCCCTGCAAACTCCTACAACAACAAAAGAAAAAATAAACTATAAAAATATAAATATAAATGAGAAACAAAATAAAAGAACAAGAGTGCAAATGATTGACGAAAGTGCTTGTACATATTAACTTATTTATTTATAATGGGGTTCCTCAAACGATCATCGTTTATTTATTTTATGCTTTTATATAAGCTTTGTGCTTTATGTTTTTTGATTTTATGTTTTTTTTACAACCATGGATCTTCCCTAGGCATAACGTTCATCTTTAGAACCATCAGTCTTAATCCTAACAACTCCCTTCTAGAAATTTTTCGCCAACACATGGGTGCCATGCCATGCCATGCGCCAAGTCCCTCCCAAAGTCCCATGTGGAGTTTACTTTATGTCATATTTGAGGATAATTGAAAACATATGAATGTAGAAGGTAACATGGACACATGGAGTTGGGACTTTGAAATTCATTGCTTAATTATCAATGCCAATACTTAAAGCCTCATTAATATTACTATTATAATTACAATATAGCTATACATACCCAACAATTAATATAATATAATCTATAGCTATAGTCATGTATATTTATATATAGGTAGTAATTATGATATTATTAAGAATATATATATATATATATATATATATATATATATATATATATATATATATATATATATATATATATATATATAAATTTTGCAATTAATTATCGATGAGATGGGGGTGCATTGGTAAAGCAACTTGATTGTTATATGTACCATCTATGTTCAAATCTCGGAGGTATTGGAAGGTCGGTTGTGGCCATTTCGTTGGTATTGGTCAATTGTAGTTGTATTAGTGATATTCGTTGATTGTGGTGGTATTGTTGGTATTCCCCAATTATAATGGTATTATTAGTATTGACCGATTGTGACTGTTGATGTAATCAGTTGTTGCTCTAGTCAAAAGCTTCGTAACTATCTTAAAAAATATTGTAATCAATTAATATTAATAATACTAATTACAATATAAAAAATAACCATAACTATAGTTATATTACTGTTTAGTTTAAATTGTTAATTATTGGATTGGTTTATTATAATGTCTTTAATAATGAAAATTAGGATATTAATTTTTGGGTCTAAATTCTCTTAAAACAATGTCCTTTGGAAAATCTCAAATCATCCACTCCTCAATAGCCTCATGGCTTAGGGAAGTTTTGATTCCCACTGTTAATAAAAAATAATTCAACTGGTCAAATCCTATACATATAACACCTACAATAATCTACCTTTCAAAAAGGCGGGAATTATAGCTACAATGTAGCTCTTATTTTTTAATTGCTTTTAAGCATTTAAAATCAATTTTGTTCTAGATTTAGTTTTGTGTGATTTTTTAGGTTTTAGATTATGTTTGTTTTATTTAGTTATTTTTTTAAATTAATATTTATTTATTTAGTATGTTATTATTATATCGTTATATTATACATATTTATAATATTATATATAACAAAAATTTGCATTTATTATAACATAACTTTATCTCTTTGTCAAGTGTTACTATTTAGAATTATTGCATTGTCATTTTTAAACTATTTTTACATCTAAAGATTTCAATCACCGCGAAACTAATGTGCAAAATAGAGCCTTTATTTCAGACCAACAAATATTGTAATAAATAAATCCATCATACCATCTTTTATATTATTCTTTTCAATAAAAGGGACTCAAGCCACATCACGACACTCGTGTTAAGTTGTTGAGACTACATGTAAATTTGATGCCCACACGATTGTGTTATGCGAATATTCGTTGTTAGAGCACTTTTCTTCTTCGTTGTTAGTGAATTTAATTGCACCTTCATTTAAAGGAAACCATGACATTCCGAAATTCATTTTTTGCTCTTATTTAGTTATATGAACACTTTTGTGCTCTTTATAAAATGTAACTAATCTTCGTAGTTTCTTATTAGCCCTCTACATTAATATAATCTCATGGACAAAAATAAAGTCAATATCATTTTATGTATTAAGGAGTCGTCCCATGGAGGGGGTGGTTGCTCTTATTTTTAATCGATGGGTGGTTCCATGAAAAATGAACGACATGACAAGAAGGAATTTTAAAATATTTTCCCATAAACAAAGAGATAACTAATTTATAGATGGAAAGTTTGAAGAGATGGAAAAAAAGGGTGTTACCTATTTCTATTTATTTACATAGATATTCTACCAAATGTAAATTTATGAGTGATCAAACTTTAATTATAAATAAAAATATAATTTTTTAAAATATTATCTTTTATATAATTATATCATACACTCTAGAATTTTTATATATCACTTTTGTTCCATGTACTTCTAAATTTACTCAGCAATACCTCTTAAAATTTTTTAGGAGTCTCTCCTCCAGGGCCACTTCCTAACAAATCTTAATTCTAATACTAATAGCAAATATCAAAGCCACGTCACAACATTTGTGGTTATTCACTTTATATATTAAACATTTACAAGTAATTTATGAAAATAAAACAATCTTAGGTTCCTCTTATTGACCTTCTCAATGCCAAGTGGTCTATGCCCTTTTTTGATTCTCAATTGCAACGCATGGCAAATATTATTTGGCAATGCCTCGTTGAGGTCAAGTGTCAATTATTATGCTGACGTATTTTGCATATGAATCCCCTCTGTTGGTTAAAATCTGTCCAAGCTCAGACTTGCTGCTGGAATATGCATGTTCTACCCAGCGTTTGAAACCATTCCTCCCCTATTTTGGTAATTTCCATCCTTTTTTCAGCGCTAGTTCTCCCTTCTCTCCTCCATAACAGAGCTCTTCCCTAGCAATTTCAATAAAAAAACGCCAATAAACATTTTCTTCCCTGTCATCCCCTCCGTCATATGGAACACTTGTTTGCTAATCATCCTATTTCATATTTGGAAAAATCGTTGTGAACAACTATACTCTGAGAAATGTTCAGTTCCGATTATGCAACAAACTCAGAGTATATCCTCTCTTTTTTGACACTTAGAATAATTTAACATCGAGAACCCTAAACTACTCTTAGTAATCGATTAAATTAACAATAGAGTCAAAACATTGTAAAAGAGATAAATTATTGCTATTTTTGTTTCGTTACTAATTCAAATTTTTTCATCACATCTCTGTTTCAACGTATTCCTTGATAAAAAATCTTTTCTAACTTTTAACTTCTTCCCTTATAAAAATACGATACTTTATACTTATTTAACCTCTACTTTTATATATATATTTTTAATCAATAAATTACAACATTTTCAATTTAAAAATAAAATAAAATAAAACAATCATTAAAACATTCATCCAAGCAGTTAAGCTCATATTACTGATTCACCGCATTGCACAGGTTTTCCTGGGTGATGAATTACTGCAATTTTGGAACCACAGATCTAAACGTCGTCCATGCAAATGCCTGCTTGAGTTTCGGAGCCTATACCTCGAACGCACCAGATTTGCGAAGAAAAAACAGGCAAATTGAAAGCCAAAGAAAAAACAAAGAGACGGTGGAGGATTTGTCGCTCTAATTTTCTTCTAGATGCACGCATACTGACAGACGGCCTTGGTGAGCTTAGAACCCCAGATCTGCCTTTAAAAATGGAGAAATCATGCAGCTTGCTAATCCACTTCGACAAGGGCACGCCGGCCATGGCGAACGAGATCAAGGAATCCCTGGAAGGCAACGACATTGACCGCAAAATAGACGCCCTCAAGAAGGCCATCATGCTGCTCCTTAACGGTGACACCCTTCCTCAGCTCTTCATAACAATCGTCAGGTAGAATACACCATCCTTTATTTTCCTGCATTTTGTCGTTTATATTTGAGTTCGAAGTTTTAACCTCTGCGTAGCAATTATTATTCTCAGGACTTTTCTTCCAAATTTTATCCCTGAACAGCGATGCTAATCTTAATATAAATTATTATTCTCAGGTATGTTCTTCCCTCGGAAGATCACACGATCCAGAAGCTCCTCTTGCTATATTTAGAGATCATCGACAAAACAGATGCAAGGGGCAAAGTTCTGCCAGAAATGATCCTCATCTGCCAAAACCTCAGAAACAACCTCCAACACCCTAACGAGTACATCAGGGGCGTAACCCTAAGGTTCCTTTCCAGGCTAAATGAGAGTGAGCTGATTGAGCCTCTGATCCCTTCTGTTCTCGCCAATTTAGAGCACCGCCATCCTTACATCAGAAGAAATGCTATTTTGGCGGTGATGTCCATCTACAAGCTACCACAGGGAGAAAACTTGCTTGTGGATGCTCCTGAAATGATTGAAAAGGTTCTATCTACCGAGCAGGATTTATCTGCCAGAAGAAATGCATTTTTAATGCTTTTTACATGCTCGCAGGATAGGGCTGTAAATTATTTGTTGAGGAATCTGGATGCTGTACCGCAGTGGGGGGATTTGCTGCAGATGGTTGTGCTGGAGCTGATTCGGAAGGTCTGCAGGTCCAACCCCGGAGAAAAGGGGAAATATATTAAGATCATCATTTCTTTGCTGAATTCCTCATCTACTGCCGTAGTGTATGAGTGTGCGTCGACTCTTGTCAGCCTATCATCTGCCCCAACCGCAATCAGGTAAGTGAGTGTACTGAAGTAGAATTGTGGTAAGTTCAGATAATTAAATTTTAGAAATCAAGGATGTAAACTCTTCTGCCCAATTTCATTGTTGATTCTCATTTTGGTGATCTCTTGCATAAACAGGGCTGCAGCAAACACCTATTGCCAGCTCTTGCTGTCACAGAGTGACAACAATGTGAAGCTTATTGTGCTGGATCGGTTGCATGAGCTCAAGGCATCACACCGGGATGTTATGGTGGACATGATCATGGATGTTCTGAGGGCACTTTCGAGCCCCAATTTGGATATCCGGCGCAAGACTCTTGATATTGCACTGGAATTGATCACTCCTCGGAATATAGATGAGGTAGTCATGACGCTAAAGAAGGAGGTTGTGAAGACCCAGAGCACAGAATTGGAGAAAAATGGGGAATACAGGCAAATGTTGGTGCAAGCAATTCATTCCTGTGCCATCAAGTTCCCTGAAGTTGCCAGTACTGTGGTTCATTTGCTCATGGACTTCTTAGGTGATAGCAATCTGGCATCTGCAATGGACGTGGTTTTGTTTGTGCGAGAAATCATCCAGACTAATCCGAAGCTTAGAGTCTCCATAATGGCAAGGCTCTTGGACACTTTTTATCAGATCCGATCTTCTCGTGTCTGCTCATGTGCTCTATGGATTATTGGCGAGTACTGCCTCTCTGTTTCTGAAGTAGAAAATGGTATATTTACCATTAAGCAATGTCTTGGGGAGCTTCCATTTTACACTGTTTCTGAGGATTCTGAGGCAGCCGATTCGAAAGCTTTGGCCCCTAGTAAGTCTCAACCTGCAGCTTCCATGACTTCCTCAAGACGACCTGCCATTCTTGCTGATGGGACTTATGCAACACAAAGTGCTGCTTCGGAAATTGCCATTTCAAATCCTGTAATTCTGGGATCTTCTGACACAACTGGAAATTTGAGAACTATTCTTTTAACAGGTGACTTTTTTCTTGGTGCTGTGGTTGCCTGTACGTTGACTAAGCTGGTTCTTCGTTTGGAAGAGCTGCAAGCGTCTAGGGTGGATGTAAACAAGGCAGCTGCTGATGCACTGCTAATCATGGTCTCTATGCTGCGACTTGGTCAATCTGCTGTTCTCCCACATCCAATAGATAATGACTCCTATGATCGGATTATTCTCTGCATTCGCATTCTTACTTGTCCTGATGATTTGTTGAAAACAATTTGGTTACAATCTTGCCGGGAGAGTTTTACTAAGATGCTTGCTGACAAGCAGTTCCGGGAAATAGAAGAGACAAAAGCAAAAGCTCAGATTTCACATGCACAGCCTGATGACTTGATTGATTTCCGTCTTTTGAAGAGCAGGAAGGTAAGATGCATCACATATCTTGTCTATGATGGCCATATTTTAACCACCGTGAATGCATATAGTTCAAGAAAAGAATGTAGTATGAATGCATTTTGAGTACTACGAGCGCATATTTTTTTGGGTACTTGTTGATAGGATTTACCTACTCTATATGCAAATAGGTTAAGAAAAGATAGTATGTGAATTTGAGTCTTAGAGAAGATAAGTAAACATTTATAGAACCTGCCTGACGAGAGTTATTAACAAAACATGGTTTTTAGATGTTGAATATGTTATTTTTGTGAAGACCTGAGCCAAACCTGCTTTCAAAAAACAACCAAATGATGAAATCAGTTGCGAATCTTTACTTACTTTTATCTCTCCATCGGTTTTTATGTTTTGCCAAATGAGATGAATTCCATTCTCAATGCAGCATCCTATCAATGAAGGTTCATTGAGATGACATACATGCCCAATGATTCCCAACTCTGATATGTCCCTTTCTTCGAAATATTTTAAAAAAAAAAATTAGTAAGAATTCTGTAATTGTTCCTAATGGTACTTTTAAGTCACAACTTAAAAGGGAGACATCTAAATGGTGTTATTAATAGAATGGGGCCAAAAATGGTACATTAATTAAAAACCAAGTGGAAAATAGAAAAATAAAAGTAATTATTAATTACTTTATGAAGCAAAGAGAAAATTAGAATAAAAAGTAATTTTAAATTCCTTTTAGAGTTTTATGTGGAAAAGTAATTATAAGAAGGATAAAAAAAAGAAATGGACATCTATTATTATCATTCAACTTTCAGAAATTATTGGAGAGCTTGCAGCGATCATACTTTTTCACAGAGGACAAAAACCCTCAAATTTATAGGTACAAAGATGAAACCCTTCATACCCATTTGGTAATTCCATCTAGGGATTACAACAGTGCTATCGGATTCAAGAAATATCAGTTTAGAGGTCCATTCAACTAGGGCATCACATTTCAGGAGGCAAAAAATAACTAAAAAAAGAAAAGAAAAGAAAGTACAAATCCGTACGGATCTATACGACGTTCGTACAACGACGATTTTCAGTCAAGCTGGGTAGCATTAGAGCAGTTTAAAGTTGTACTATGCTGAACTATTTCACCTAGGGTTTCAAGTTTTTTTTAGCATTTCAAACTGATTCAAAGTTAGGGTTTGCCTAGTGATCAGCGGTACCATTCCTAACACTGACGCTGCCAGCAAGTACAATCAACGGTATTTAATTTTAGAATAAACTGTTTTTGGTTTCCTTTCAACAGGGTTTGACCCAATTTAATTGTAATCAACGTTTACGAAAATTCTTTCAGTAGGGTTTGGATTAATTGGTTGTAATCAACATTCTTCAGCATTTTTTTATAAAAAAATAGAATTCTCTATTTTATCTATAAAGACTTATTTCAGTGGTATCAGAGCTGTGATCTTGCCACTCTGTGAATTATGAAGACAATGTGTTAGAGATGTTGCAAGCCATGCAAGAATATCAAAAGGATTTAAAGGTATGGATAGAAATAAAGAGGACGAAAAAGTCAAAATATTAGTCTAAAAAATCTATAGAGGAGCAATAAGGAATTCAACATACAAGCCAAAGGTAAGGAGAAAAATCTACAGAGGAGCTAAAGGACTTCAACATGCAAGTCAAAGGTAAGGAGATATTTGAAAAGGACCCAGAGAATGTAGTTGAAAAGAAACTATCCACATTGCAAGCAAGCGCAAAGGATGTAATGAGAACCCAAAAAAGGTGTGATGAATGGTTCAGAAGAGCTAAGGAAGCTAAGTTGATAGCCACTCAAGCAAAACAACACTTACAAAAAATTAAGGAAATAATTCTTCAATTGTAATGGTGGGGCATGAAGAAAAATCAAATTTGTAAGAATTTTGAGAGGATTTTTTGATTAATGCCAAATCTTCAAGTCTTCCATATAGTAAAGTTGATGTACATTTCTCCAAGACATTGAAAGAAGAAGATAAACTTTTGTATTATTCTTATGACAACTTAGAATCTGAAAGAAATGTTTCAAATCAAGAAGTTTATGAAGTGGAGTTCCAAGAAGACCTTGTTAAGAGGCATGCACATGAGAAAAGGGCCTCACCAAATACTAGTGTTGGTTTTCAGCTTGCTGAAATTTTTAGATCAACGACTAATGATAAGTAGTTTGACAATATCCAGGGTCATTGCTCAAGGTATGACAACAATAATAGTGGCAAAAAATTGACATTTTGTTATTATGGGAAGTGTGGAGAAATGATAAAAGTCACCTCTCTCAACAAAGAGCACTTAAATTCTATTATTCAAGGTTGCCTATGTAAACGTTTATGGGATCTGGGTAATATTTTGAAACATTTGATACTGAAGTTTGAGATGGATGCAGAGTTATCCCTTGGTTCAAGTTATTCAGCTTGTGATAATATGAGAATGGTGCAACAAAAACATGGTGTATTTTTCCAAAGATTGATTTGGGATCTTGGTATTTGCAGGACAGTTCAGTTATTGCTTGAGGGCAAGCTATCTTTGGGAAGGGCGGACTGTCATGCCCCTTTTTTTGAAATATTAAAAATGAATAAATTAGTAATAATTCTTTAAGTGCTCCCAATGGTACTTTTAAGTCACAACTTAAAAGGGGGACATCTAAAGGTTGTTAATAATTGAATGGGGCCAAAAAGGATACATTAATTAAATGCCAAGTGAAAAATATAAAAATAAAAGTAATTATTAATTATTTTATGGAGCAAAGAAGAAATTAGAATAAAAAGTAATTTCAAATTGTTTTAGGGTTTTGTTTGGAAAATTAATTATAATAAGGATGAAAAAAAGAAAGGTACATCTATTATTATCATTTAACTTTAAAAAATTATTGAAGAGCTTGAAGCTACTATCTTTTCCACAGAGGACAAAAACCTTCAAATTTATAGGTACGAGGACGAAACCCTTCATACCCATTTGGTAATTCCATCTAAGGATTACAATGGTGCTATTGGATTTAGGAAATATTAGTTTAGAGGTCCATTCAGTTAGGGCATCACATTTCAGGAGGTAGAAATTTATTTAAAAAAAGAAAAAAAAATACAGATCTGTACAGATCCGTACGACAACCATTTTCAGTCAGGCTGGGCAACATCAGAGCAATTTAGAGTTGATGTACTATGCTGAACCGTTTCACCTAGGGTTTCAAGGTTTTTTTGGCATTTCAAGCTGATTTCAGGTTAGGGTTTGACCAATGATCAACAATATCGTTCCCAATGCTCCAACGCTGCCAACAAGTACAATCAGCGGTATTTAATTTTAGAAGATTGTTTTTGGTTTCCATTCGGCAGGGTTTGATCCAATTTAATTTTAATCAACATTTACGGAAAATTATTTTAGTAGGGTTTGAACCAGTTGATTATATTCAACAATGGGTATTTGTATGTATTGTTGCATGTGATGTTTTATGCTCAATCAAATTGTTAATCCTTCAGAGCAAATAAATAAAATTAGAAAATCAGGGTTCTAATATTTATTTGTCAAGATTTCAATTTAGAGTGTTATTACAAACTCTGTTAGAAACTCTTCTTTCTGTTCATCGGTGTTTCCTTTGCCTAGTCTCTTATCTGCTATCATCTGTCCATCCGGTAGGACTCCCTTGTACACCTCTGCATATCCACCTCTTCCCACCAAATTAGCTACAAATCCAAGAACAGCAATAAGAATTCATCATCATATATGCTACAAGATTGTTCACCAAGGAAAATATATGGTCTTTCCCATTAATGTTATCTATTAGTGATCATTATATATGCTGCAAGGTTGTTTACCAAGGAAAATTTATGGTCTTTTCCAGTAATGTATTCTAATAGTGATCAAAGACATCTAATAAGTGCAAGCACACACCAAATAAGTACAAAAATGTTTCAACTATTTTTTATAAACTCCAACTGCCTAAACATCTAGAAGACTATTACAATTTGACGTATCGTCATTAGAAACAGAGCTCCTCATAGAACAGCTGGTTTACCTGCAAGGATAACTTCTCATGGCCATTGAGACAAACACATACATTCACAGTAAATGCCTCTACGATTATAGAATGTAAAACCAGGTAAGGCTAATATGCTTCTGCTTGGACTTTCCATCATAAAATCATAATTTCTAATGATGGGGCTGCTATACAAATAGAGATATTAATCAATGACCAACAAACTGTCTTGCTAGGTACACAGGCTTGACCCTTTTAAGCCTTTACCAATGGCATGGCTGGGGGGATTCTTTCTGTGATTAGGTGTTATCTCTTGGTCACACTAATTTCCTGGCCGATTGTGACTGGTGAATCCCTCCCAGCGAATATTCCCGAAGCTGAGCTTTGAAGGGTGCCGAATAAGTGTGGGTTATCATATGAGCCCTAAGCCTTGCCATCTCAGAATCAAATAGTTGTTAGGTTTCATCACATGTATGGGTTATGCATCTGTGACTAAACTTGGTAAACATCAAGGGCCTAAAAGATGCAGAAGCCTACTCTGCTCTTGCTGTTGATCGTCAAAAAACATAATCCTCAATGGTTGTGGTGACTCACAAGCAGTGATAACCACCCATTGAAATTGGGTGCTATCACATAAATAGGCTTTTGACTTGAGACTAGCCTTGTTAACTCTTAAATGGCTCACTTCAAGTTGGCCATGGTCTTGTGGTAAGGAGGGAGTGATTGGGTTCAAAGTCAACCCTAACATCGAGAGGCTAATGCCTAACATTAGTATCCTCTTAATCGTAGAAATATACTCTTTCAGATGATGGTCACTGTTTATATGCTGTAGCCACCCATAAGCAGCGCATTCTATAACATATAACCGAAAAGCAAAACAGACATAGAAACAACTGGTAAAGAAACTTCAACTGGTTTTGCTAAAATTAAATGCCTAAACATCTGGAATGATACTGTCAAATTTGACACACCATCATTTAGAATCATAATTCACCGTAGCATTGCTGGCTTATGTGCAAGGGTAACTACTCATGCCCATTGAGACAATTTTAAACTTTCACACTAGATGCCTCTACACTTAAAAAAATCTGAAACTGGTCGTAGGAATGCTATTCTGCTTCTGCTTTGACTTGTCGTTATCAAATCTTCATTGCTGATAACAGGGATGCTTTTACAAATAGGGATGGTTATCAAATAGACGTCATAGGGCCCTGTGAATCCTCTCAAATACATGGGTCAGTAAACATCAGCTTCACATCACAAAGCAGAGTTTTCAATGGCTATGGCAGTTTGCATAGACTGATAGCCACCCATTAGCATTGGTTTCTAGCACATAAACAGGTTTCTAACCTGAGGCTAGTCTTGGTAAGCTCTTAAATGCCATGATGATGACCAAGGTACCTAATTAAGTGGCTCACATTTAGGAAGCTTCCAATCATGCAACAACCACCTGTACGCATTGGGTTCTATCACTATGAAGAGACATATCTACCCATAGATAATCTTATGGAGTTTTTGAACTACATCTAGTCCTAAATGCATATACACACTGATAACTTCATGGACTTTTGAACCTATATCTGCTTCAAATACATTGAATCATTTCTGATAACATGGCTGATTTACAAATAGGGACAGCCATCAAATGGTCGTATGATCCCATCTCATACACAGGTCATTTACCTTTGACTAGACTTGGTAAACTTCAATTGCCTAAAATATTCAGAAGGGTACTCTGCTCACACATCACAAAGCAAAATTCTCGATGCCCAAGGCAGTTTGCATATGCTAATAGCCACCCATTGGCATTGGGTCTTATCATAGAAACAGGTTTTTGACCTGTGACTAGTTTGGTAACTTTTGAATGCCATTGGGTTCTATGACAGACATATAGATGCATAGATAACATCATTGAGTTTAGAACCGATGGCTTCTCCAAAATGTACACACACACACATTATGGAATTTTGAACCTATATCTGCTTCAAATTCAGATCTTATAAGAAGGCCTCTTTAAAAATTGACATCAAATAATCACAGCCTCCTATCCCATGTGTTGTGGACCTGTGACTAGACTTGCTAAACTTCAAATGCCTATATCATTCAGAAGTGTACTCCGCTCCCCAATCACAAATTATAATTTTCAATGGCCGTGGCACTTTGCATGCACTAACATTGGGTTCTAGGCTTCTCATGCACAAATAGGTTTCTGACCTGAGACTATTATTGGTAAACTCTTAAATGCCTAATATTTAGAGCCTTCTCAGGACAATGCCAGAAGGCATACTTTCAGATTAGTCAGAATGGTAGATGTTTATACTTCATAGGCAGCAGCCACCCATAAGCATTGGGTTTTGTGAGAGACATATACACACTTAGATAACCTCATGAGTCTTGAACCTATATCTACTCCAAAATGACCAGGCACTTTACACACACACAACACAGGCACACATAAATGAGACATGGACCTGTGACTAGACACGATAAACTTAGGATTTGTAAAACATTCAAAGGGTACTCTGCTCTTACATCACATAGCAGGATTTCCTCTTGAATCTATACGCATTCCAGAATGCCCAAGCATGCTATTATGGTAGGATCTTTATCACTATAATGTTAAAAGCATACTTTCAGTCTTCAGAAAATGATACTTGTTCATAAGCAGCAGCCACTGATAAGCATTAGGCTCTATCACAGACATATACACATATAGACAACCTCATGAGTCTTGAATCATATCTACTCTAAAATGCCCAAGTATTTTACTATGGAAGGAAAAAGCATACCATCAGACAATGGTACTAATTTATAGGCTGCATCCACCAATAAGCAATGGGTTCTCCAAGACAGGCATAGAGCTTTACAAGGACTCAGTAGTTTAGGATAAATTAAAGGGAATCATTGGATTTTTGTATTCCAGTTCTTTAAATCTGTTTTGAGTTTCCATTTTTTTCCCCTGCCAATGATGCCTCCAGGATATGAAGATTTGATTTGCATGCCTAGGTGCACAAGCATCATTTTCATTTTCAGCATTTGAAATTACATGTACAGAAAAGACCAGTTTGAGACTGTTATTAAATGTTGATAAAGGCTGGTTTCCAATTTTTCCTGCAGCACGTAAGTTTGAATCATCTGATGACATAGTTTATACTTCGCAGTTTGATTTGTGTTCTCGTGAATTCAGAATGGATATATGATACATATGCATTTAGAATCTAGTTTTTATATGTATTATATGGTTGAATAGAGTATAAAAGTGTTAATAGGACTTGGTCATATTTATGTCTCCTGTTAACGCTAAAGACAAAAAATGATATTATAAAATGCTTTTTGTGTTTATAATCTATAATGTGTAATTAAGTCCTAATGAAGCTAGTTCATATATCTTCCACCTTCCTCCTCTTCCATCATAAATACACGCTGTAAGAAGGGAAGAAGACCGTTGGTTGATGTGGAAAGGTGACCTGATAAAACTTGTACATTCTTCACTAGTACCATTCAATAAAGGAATATTTTCTCTTTAAATTGTGCAATTGAGAGAATTCTGTTATCATTGCCAAGATGACAAGTGCCTTGCAATTGAAAGGATGCCCCCCGTTGCCAGAACGGGTCTGATGCAGATTCTCTGTCTGTTTGTCTTTAGTTCTGTACTTCTAAATCTGCACTTCCAATTCTGGATGTTACACTTATGCAATTGAAGACTTAGTTTCCTTTTCTGCAGATAGTATGAGCGTCTTTTCTGTTTGCAGAATATATAGCTGCAGATTAGAATTTATTTTCATTGGAGTAATTGGTTGGATTCCACAAGTACATTATCATTTCTGTTCCTCAGGTGCGGTGTTGCATAGGCACTTTCAGAAATAAGTCTGCATATATTGTGACTGTATCTTCCAAAGTTAACCTCCCAGGTCTGATATTAAAATTATATTGTCTCCCAGACCCAAGAGATGCAGAAAAATGAGTCTTAGAGATCAACTGAATCAAGCCCATAATTACCTTGTGTTGAAACTCACAACATGAAAATGCAATACCAATAAAGTGACTCAGAGCTCTCACTCAGGAGGTCCAGAGTAAAAGACTATGAGAGCCATAATGAGGATATGAAGCCATTCAAGGACTAAACAGTCAAACTGAACAGCTGTATTGATTGATATATGTAACAGGATTCCAACAAACACACATGCCATAAACATATAACAGATATATTGCAGAAATAACAGGTATTTGATTGTATATAACTTGATGATCAAGAGATAGAGATGTTCCAATATAAATACACTACCAAAGACCACCTTCACGAGAAGCATGCCTCTTGAAGGCACCTTCGCATAACTAGGCTTTTAACTCATCATTAACGTAAACTCCAAGTCTTCATTACTACATCAAATTAAGTCTTAACTTCCAGCCTATAAACTATTCAGTTTGTAGCCTTATAAACCAAACTCTTCTCTTCCTCATCCAAAAAGATCTTCGAACTGGCATAAATATGGGTGGTAGAGAGATCTTCAGTGGGTCCAGCTAGTCTTCTTGTGGCTACTACGGCTTCTTTGTAACTTCTGCCATGTAGTAATTATATATTTACCTTTCGGCCATATGCTTGACCATTGTAAACTTCAATCTTGCTTCTGTACACTAACCAAGTCAAAGTGAGCCCGACAAACTAAACTAGAAAATGAATTTTAATTTCAATTAGGTGTTGTGGATGACTATCAAAGCAGAAATATTTTATTTTGCCAACCATGCCAATTGTTACGTTCACTTAAATGTTCCTTATGGGTTCTACATACAATCTCTGCTAGTGCCGATCGTTGACATGGTGCCGCTGGCCAGAATTCCATCTGTTCTTCCACACACCCACTTACAGCTCTACACAAAAGCATAAATCTTTTATTTTGCTGATTGTTATAATTATTGCGCTCACTTAAATGTTCCTTATGGGTTTTACATACAGCCTCTGCAAGTGTGCTGGCCAGCATTCCATCTGTTCTTCCATACTCCCACACATGTTTCTACACATGCGTCCTTTGACTCATTTTTGTTAGTTTAAGCATATAAATATTCATTGGTTGGAACCGCCAACCTATATTTTCCTAGCATTTGTATCATAACAGAATTAGAAAGCTTCAGCGGCAGCACACTTCCTCTTCGTTCATGGCAAGTGTTGTCACTAGTGTCAACGGCTGTTATAATATGTTTGATGGATGGTGTCATCAAACATCCATCTTCGAGCATTTTGGCAAATAAGGGGCATAAATTTAGTATGAAGATTGATTGCCCTTCTCCATTGCCAACTGCTTGGTTTCTCCTCTCCATCATCGGCCATCGTCTGTCTTTTAACGATGCCAACTAATGATTGTTGTTCGACAATGCTGACAGTCGGACACTTGGTGCTTGCGAAACTGGAGGTTCTCTTTCTAGCCGTTTCTCAATTTCAATGGTACATGTTAAGTGCAACTATTATGAATTTAAACACAATTAAACAGAGAAAAACTACATGATTTTATTCAGAAGAAGATTTCATAGACATGATGTTTAGCTTTCATTCACGTAAATCAATCGAGTTACATAGCTTGCCATATGCAAGTTTATATAAAACCTAAACTTGTTATTTGTGCGGGACTCAACCACACACCCATACAACTACCTCTTATACCAACTTATTAACACTAACATTATCTAACATTAACATAACATGAATATTATTTAACTATAAAGTATGCTAAAGGACTTTGTTTATTCTAAGGGGGTGTCTCACACATGAGATGCATGCCCCGACTAACATACTAACAAAATATTATTTGGATCACATGACACAACAAACATCTCTTTGATCCAAAGGGGACCCAAAGATGATCTAGAGCAACATGTCTGTGAAGCCATCCAACAATATTTGCTATAACTTGCAAACTGGCACTCTAATCATCGTGATATTGATCAATCGGTGTCGCTTATGCAAAGCTTATCTTGGCATGAAGATGAGTATCATCTTGGGCATACTCATCCCCTCTAATCACTCGTACTTGTACTATAGTATGAGCATCATCATGGGCATACTCAACCACGTCAAATTTTTGTCTCGATGATAATTTGGTACCTTTATAAGGCATTTCTACCATGATGTCTAACAACACTAACCAACTTTGTTTAACACTACTAGTGCTTGCAAACCTTTTCAGTTTTACAATCATCGACGACTGATTGAACCATTACAGTATCTTCCCCTATTAGAGAAGAGGCATGAAGGTATGCAGTAAAAAATAGTAATAGATAATTGGTTTGCTCTTCATCAATGATATCAAATAAATCAAAACTAAAATTTAGACAAAAAACATCACTCCTATTTATTCAAAAATGTCATTTCTGCAAAACCCGATCTCAAAACTAGCAACGAAATTAAGATGGGTGGGTTGCTGGGTTTGCCAGCCTGCTTGATCCTAAGGGACTTGTAAGCCAAAAATGCAATTGGTTTGTCTCTGACAACACCAGCGACAGGAAACAGTGTTAAATTCATGGGTTCCTCATAAAAACAACCCATTTTTAAACTTAGAGCAATAGTAGGTTGTTGGATTTAACAAAAAATGCACCTATTATACATTATAAACTCCTCATTACTCCACTTTTTGATTTTTTTCTTTCAAAAATCAGAAGGGGAGACCTCGAAATTAAAAACAAACTTTTCCAATGGACTCAAAATGGGAAAAAACCTATAGATCAAGTGTTTACATGACAATTTTCACGCGAAAAACAAAAATAACAAAAATTGGCCAGTGCATATGCTATAACACTAATAATTACGATTTAGTTTTTTTAAAGCTTTGCACTTAGTAGGAATGAAACATTTGACCTTGTATGCTTACAATGTTTTATAAGACCTGTGCCAACTTCTCTCAAGAACCACTCGAGAAATAAAGTTTCAAACTAAAACTTGTCTAATTTTGCATGCTAGTTCTGGAAATGGTGCACTTCATGTAAAATTTAATAGATAAGACTTGACCAGTGACCTCTTCTCTATCAATGTTTTCATTTTATAAAACAACCAACTTAGTTATGCATGTGTATTGAACATATTCTCACCAGCTGGTAATATAAACCTTTGTTTTGACTGTGTAACCAATTAAAAAGATGCAACAATAATAAATAAATTAAATACCCGACAATAAGAGTATTAAATGAAATGACTGACATTAAAATCATGCCTTTTCATGCAAGCAGAATGGGGCTCATGCTCAACAATCTTGATTTAGCCCAAAGCAGACAAAATAAAAATGACAGGCTTGAATTTCAATGCCATGCATTATACTTAGACCGCCATTGAGCTGTTGGAATGCTATTTCAGTAGATGGAACGGTATTTCAGAAGTTGGAACTCTATATCAACAGTTTTGAATGTGGCAACAGTAGATTAGACGCCAATAATCATGCTACTCCATGCCTCACCCAGTTTTCAACACATAGGTTAAATTTTCAGCACTATTGTCAGCTATTTCAATGCCTCCAAGGCTTCAAACAACTCAGATCAAGCAAAGCAACAGTTTTATCAATTATTTACTTCTATACATCAAAGTTTTAGTGCCATTTTGGACTTTTTAGAATAGGTTCACCAAATTTATAACCACACCTTCTGATCACACACTTTGCCATGCCCCAACAGCAAGTTTTCAACACTTCTGGTAGAGGATTCATGCCAAAAACAGCAAAAACAATTTTTTGACATATCCTTATCAGTTTTCAAAGCATTTATTAAATTTGAGAAGCTTATGGCAGTTATAATGGCCTCTAGGCAGAGAGAACAAAATCCTCTATAAAAATTATTCAGAAAAAAACTTCTGGTAGAGGATTCACGCTAAAAACGATGAAAAACATTTGACATATCCTTCTCAGTTTCTAAAGAATTTATTAAATTTGATAAGCTTATGGCAGTTGTAACGGCCTCCAGGGAGAGAGAAAACAAAAATCTCTATAAAAATTATTCAGGAAAATAATAATAAAAAAATTAAAAAAATAAAACTTCTAACAGAAAACTTTACCAAAAAGAAATTTCTTCAAGCTACATCTTCACGGATCTTATTTGGTTTCCTCAGGAATCTATATCCATCGAGCTTTGATACCATTGTTAGTAATTCAAACATATGATAAATGGGGAACCGCATGATTTTATTCAAAAGAAGATTTTATAGATACTATGTTGGGGTTTCATTCATGTAAATCAATCGAGTTACATAGCTTGCCATATGCAAGTTTATATAAAACCCAAACCTGTTATTTGCACGAGACTCAACCACCTACCCGTACAACCTATGTTGCAAGAAACGAGAAACGAAAAAATGTGACGGAAACAGAAACATGACGAGAAATGGGATTGGGAGAGGTTGCGCATAAGAAACGGATTTAGGTATATATATATAATTTTTATTATTAAAATCAGTAAAATTCAACTAAAAATATAGTTAAAACATTTAAATTTGCATTAAAAACAATAGATAGTCTATATGATTTAGAAAAAATAAATCTACTTCAATTGTTTTCATTCTTATTTATTATCTAATGATTGCAATAGTGTTTAAAATAAAAATGTATACAATATGTGTCTTGCATAAAATCAAATTTCATCAAAAAATCCTAGTTGTTCCTCCATAGGCTCTGCAACACTCGAAATTGAAGGATTAATAGTGATTCTCTTTCCTTGACTTTCCTCTCTAGATGATTGGAATCTAGGGATAGAGAATAGGACATCTGCATCATCCTCTAACACTAAAATTGACAACTCATCATCACCATCATCCATAGACCCAGCATAATCCCACATTCTATGAGATCTTCAAAGATAATCAGGTGAAGCACAAGACAAAAGGTGAAGGTTGGAATGTACATAAACAAGATCCTCCGTCTTTTTGTTTCCAAGTCTATTACGCTTCACTGAATGGATGAAAGCATACTCAATCCAATTCGGCTCACATGCAGAAAAACTAGACACCTGTGAAGCAAAACAAATTTAAATTAAATACAAGATTAATTTAAACTAATTAAAATTTAACAACAATCAAATTTAATAGTTTCAAAATTAATTGCAGTATTGAATTCAACTATTAAGTGATGATAAATAGATTAAAAAAGACTAAAAACTTGAGAGAGGGCACGAATGGTTGTTGTTTGAAGTAGGAGTGTTGCTGTCCCATATGTATCCCAATATGTTATGATTTTTAAGTTGACACGATCATATGTGACATCATGATGAGAAAAATTTGCCTTTGTATTAATATATTGTGAGAATTACTCCTTAATTTGAGCACGCTCCTCTCTCGTGGCATAAAATCTATTAAGATATAGTTTCCATTCTTGAGATACCTCATCATCTAACCATGGTTTTTTATGAAACCACCAAGGATTAAGCGCAAATGCAACATAATGAAGAGGACTATGAAGTATCTTCCACCTTTTCTCACTACATGCCCAAACCAAGCCCTTTGTCGTTTGATCAAACGTAGGATTTCCTTCCCTCGATATGACCTCTAATCTCTACCTCATCTGGTCAAGGCTTTCAAAAACATCCTCCATGCATGACTCATCACTATCAAAGAGTCTAAGTACCTCAAAAATGGGCCAAAAAGTGTCAATAAGTCATTAGCTTGTTGCCAAAATATTGTAGAGCTAGTGCCAATAATGAGATCATAAATCTCATCACATGCAATGGTGCTAGTGCTAGGACGGCTTCTCCATCTATCCCACTCCACTAACACTACCATCTCCCTAAGTGATTGCTTCACTTTCACCATATCTTCAATCATGATGAATTGTGAAGCGAATTGCGTATCAGCACACCAAAGAAGCTGCAAGGAAGAATATTTTTTGTATATAGCTTGTGACATAGAATGTTTGACTACAAATTGCTGAATTTTCTTTGCATTCCCCACTAATTGACTAATCCATGGAAGTCCACCATGTAAATCCGTGAACAATAAGTTCATGCAATGAACTGCGCACAGTGTCTAAAAGATCTGTAGATGCTCATCCTCAAGCGTGCCTCCAGCTAAAAAATTATTTGCAGCACTATCTGTGATGACTTGCATTACATTATGTCTCCCCTTTGTTGAAACAAATCCATCAAGTAATTTGCATCTTTCACATGTGCTGAAGTGTCATGTGATTTCAAAAACAATGCTCCCTTAGGAGAGGAAACTAGAATGTTTATGACAGGTCTATGTGCAATGTCTGTCCACCCATTAGAAACAATAGAAACCCCTGACATATGACCAACTATCCCTAACATCCTGCAATCTTGCCTCTATGCGAGCCTTCTCCTCACTCAAAATTACTATGCAAAGCTTTTCATAACTTGGAGGAACATAGCCTCTAGGACCATTATTTATCATTCTTATTGAATCTTTTCACAAAGGGGACCTCACAATATTAAAAGGCATCCCACAACCAAAAAATAATCTCCCAATAGCTGCATCAATATTTTCCTTGTCTGAAGCGTCATACATCTTTCCAATTTTAGACTCATTAATGGAAAAATTTTGCTTATGAGGATGTGCTTGCGATTCTACCTGTGACTTCAAAGACTCCATATACGTATACTCCTTAATCAATTCATCCCTTTTAGTATTGGGAATTTTTTACAAATTAATATTTGTTCCCTTTTTGCCATCCCAAGCAAGTGGTACCTTGATTTGCAATTGAACTGCTTTTCTCTGTGAGGCAGTAAGGAACTTCCATCTCTTGCTTCCATAACTACTACAGTTTCCCCTTGAAAAACCAATAATTTTTGTCACACGTCCATAATTTCTTCTCAAATTCTTTTTTAGTTGCACTATATTATGTAGAATTTGGTCCCTTATTTCTCCTAGACTCTGGAATAGTGGGGATTGAAGAGGAAGCAACCATTTTGATCTAAACGAAAATAAATAATACCAATTTAGAAAAATAAATAATTTGAAGAGGAAAATAAAAAAGGAGGATAATCTACATGGAACTTTACAAATAAAATAATTTTTTTAGAAGATGACATGAAAAATACCTGCAAGTATTTTCTTGAATGTAACTCTCTGTCTTTCTTTGATATGTAGTCTCCTTGCAAATTACCTAATTCACTCTTGCACCATTTTCTTTTGCTCTAGCCTCTGAATATGATTAAATAATAAATATAAATAAACTAGTAGAGAGTTATATTTAATAAAGATTTAGATTTTAGAACTTATGGTTTTTGGAATTTAATTTATTCTTTCAAATTCATCTTAAATTAAAAATGTTTAGTATTTTAATATTTCATTTTTCTTTTTAATATTTTTAATTATAATTTTTTGATTGAAAACACGCAATATATTTAAATTAATATGAAAAAAAACATCTCATACAAAACTAATTTTAAATTCAACTAAAATACTATTTTAAAAAAACTATTTTAAAAGTAATATTTATTAAAGCATGCAACAAAATTATCTAAATTAATGATAATAAAAAATATCTAATAATAAAAATTTGCATGGAAAATTATCAAATTAAATCTAGAGTTTCTTGTGTTTTAATATTTCATTTTACTTTTTAATATTTTAAATTAAAAATTTCAATTGAAAAATATGTAATAGATTTTAAAAATATAAATTTAAAAGATAAATATATCTAATTGGTTTTTTAATCTATAAATGTGAATAAAACTTGTCATACAATTTTTTATTATTAAACTCTTTAAAAATTTATCTAAATAACTATTTAAAAATGTTATTTATTAAAACATGCACAAAATTATCTAAATTAATAATATTAAAAATTATCTAATAATAAAAAAATTGCATGTAAAATTATCAAATTAAATGTGGAGTTTACTTAGTATAAACTATTAGTGTGAATCTTTAAAAAATTCATTTTCTTTGATTTTTAGAAGAGTGAAGGACCACTTACCCAAAAGCACACGGCACATGGCATACAGGATAGGGACACGACACACTGCACCCCACTCATCATGGATTTTTTAAAATATTTATTTTATTTTATTTCCTTTTCAAATTTGACAGGGCAGTGTACAACTAGCGGATAACTAAAGTTTTAAAAAAGATATCCCTGATGACTGCCTTAATTGCATCGTATTTTGACTGTACCTGTGTTTCAATGTTGTGGTTCTGCGTTGCCATCTTGGGCGATGGGAAATGGCGTTCAATCCCTAAGTGATGGCTAAATGACTGTTTGAAATGCTGTTGCTGTTGTGTGCGCGTTTCCGCATGTTTAAATGCGAAACGTAGGGAGGCCTTTACGTTTCTTGCAACAGGGCATACAACTACCTGTTATACCAGCTTATTAACACTCTCACATTATTAATGACTAACATTAACAGAATATTAATAATGTCTAACTATAAAGTATTCTAAAAGACTTCCTTTATTGTAAGGGGGTGTCTTACACACGAAATGCATCGACTTACATACTAGCAAAATATTATTTGGATCACACGATTTAACATCATCTTGTAATCACTCATTGGCCAATGAAATGATCTTTCATGATACCTACTATATCTTCGGAGCAGTTCACTAAATGGACAATTATCGCTTTGTAAGGTCAAATTGTTCTTTTGAATTAGAGTCAATGCTTATACTTATGTTTTCTCTTCAACTAGTTCCGTAGTGCTAGTATCCATTAGCATCCATTTTCAATCTCTTAGCACCAATATTTATAGAAATCATTTCTTGGAGCTAATCATGTAAGGCCTTTATTTTTCTTAACCATGGATGTCTTAATATAGCATCATGATATCTTAAAATATCTTCCATTTTAAGTACCATAAATTCTATTTCCTCCGGTTTTTTTATACAATTATAACTTTTGCCATGGATGTGCTCCTAATATAATTCTTGCTTGATTTGCCATTTTTAGGCTAAAGTCTGGCTATGAATATGGTATGTCTGATACCATATTGGAGTAATGAATACTCATCACTCAGGATTAATTCCGCATGTCAAAACCACAGTGATTAACTAGGCCATAATACACACAACAATATGAACTCTAGGTTATGCACACACTAATTCTGAGTGTATGTCTCTCATCTCAATCATAATATACAATCAACATTTCACAATAGGGAGTTCTAGGCATAAATAACCGGGTAAGTTTGTTTCACAACAACTAATTAGTTATTGTGAACAAACTATTAGTTTGGGATTGACTAAATATTTACTTGCAAAAATTGTTTATGCACATAATGAGTTGTCACTCAATACTCCTTAACAACCTCCATAAATTAAGCTTAACTCTATTTTAATGTGAAACTAGACAAAACTAAGCTAGATAGCAAAAGACCACTTCTAGCCTAGTGTGAACACACCAACACTCTGAACCACCACCGTCAATCAATGTATTGCTCAAGAACGTACCTGTGGGGATTTTTGTGTATTCCACTTAACAAGATATCCCTTTTCTCACTTTCTAGTGGTTCCTGATCTCTTGCCTGTTCTCTTTTTTTTCTAAGTTCTATTGCACACTCAGTTAGCAGTTTATCTGGGACTGTAATTATTGTCTCATGTACATATGGCATAAGTTGTTTAATTGAATCCGTTTCCCCATGTGACTCCTCTTGTTTTGTTGTTATTTATTTTTCGTTTGTAGGATTTTGTCCATTTAGCAGTTATTCCATTCAGGACCGACTGCTAAATTTATTTCTTTTACCGCTTGCATCACTTCTTGCATTTTTTTTTCCCTATGTTCATATCCAATTCTTTTTGTTTGGTTGCTCAAGTAGCCACCAATATATTCTTCATAATCATCTATTTCCACTACGTTTGCAGTTTCTTTTTGGGGTATTCCTCCTCTAAGTTGTCTCCTAGACCATATTCGGTGCACATTTTCCATGTGGGTTTTATATTATTGGGACATCCTCTTGCAAAACGTCCCCAATTTTCCACATTTTTTACATTGTATAATAGGTCACCCTTTTTGGTCCCTTGCTGTAGGAGCTCTTGAACCATCATTGTATTGTTGTTGGTTGATCTCTATTTTTTTGTGTTTTTGTATCCTCTTAAAGTTATGTTTTTTTGTATTAAAAGGGTAATCCCTAATGTCACGAGTCTTTACATCACAAATCAAACAAAATTTTGCAAGACATTCATCCTCTTGAAGTCTTTATGTGTGGCTTTTCAAACACCAGATTCCCGATTTTTATTCCTTATTTCTTCATGGCTTTCTTCTTGCATCATCTTTTTGACCATTATCAATCTAGACCCTTCGTCATGTCCGTCATCTAATTCTCTGCCATTAAATAATTGATGTTTATCTAAATTTAATATATGGTTTAAAGTTCTTTATATCCGGAGGTTGGTGCATTTCCTAAACTTTGTTTGAATTTCTTTCTTAACCCACTCAAGAAATATTATTTTTTGAACTCATTCAAGAATGGTCTTGATAATGTTTGTGCTAGGTTCAACATTCCTGTGATTATAATCCTTAATATATTCTTGTAGTCCTTACTTTAAGGATTGTTATTCATTAATTTGTTCACGTGTGCCATATTTTAAACTCTTTAAAAAATTCTAATTTTAATGTTTCCCAACCTTTCTTATTGTCATCCAGTGGTTGGTGAAACCATTTTGTGGTATAACCTTTCAATTTATTTGCAAATAAGTCTATTTTCATCTGGTCACCCGTTATCCCATTTACTTTGCAGAAATTTTATTAGTTTAGACAATGAGTGAGTGGTTCTATTGCCTTACCTCCGTTGGATTTTGATGGTTTTTGAACCAATGAGAGTTTGGGTTTCATCTTTTGTCTTTTTGAACCTTGACTTCATGTTCTGCATTGTTCTGTGGCTCTTGTGTTTCCCCTAGTATAGACAAGTGGCTGGAGATCCTACACTGAAGCTATTGGTTTAAACCCAATGAATGGACCTTATGCTTCAACTAATAGTCCCAACTGTGTAGAAATCAGATCTGCTTCTAGCGGACAGGTCAGTATTGGACTGATGTCAATCTCCCATTGGTGATTCTTTCTCCACAATTGGACTGTTCTGTATACACTTAGTGCCTTCTGAGTTCTCTCACTTATCCTTTTCCCCCTTCTCTTGCTAATTGGTGTATTCTCAATCTGGTCCACTAACCCTTCCAGTACATATCTGACATATATCAATATCAGGTTTCCTGTTGAGTTCACTAATGTAAAGCCATTCAAGGCCTAAACAGGCAAACATAGAAGCAGTCTTGATTGATATATGTAACTGAATTCAAACAAGTGCACACAAACATATAACAGCCGCTAATAGTAAAATACATCAGCATATATATTGCTGAATAACAGTATTTGATTGCATATAACTTGATTCTCAAATGATAGAGATGTCTCAATATAAGTATACAACCAAACCTTCAAGAGAAGCATACTTGTTGAAGGTATCCTCTCATAACTAAGCCATTAACTTGTCACTAACATAAACATTAAGTCTTCATTGCTATGTCTCTAAATTAAGTCTTGAATTGCAGCCTACTAAGCCTATCAGAGGGCTTGTTGCTTGTTCTAATGGCATAAAGGATGAAGATACACCCCCTAAACTCCTGTTAATTAAATCTAAAAACTAAATTTTATACTAGTACTACCCTTATAAATTCCCTGGGTAATTTAACATAGAATGACAAACAAATCATAAAAGTTTTTCTAGAACATTTCCAATGAATCTTCATCTCTACAGGACATGATGTTGGCAGGGAAGCAACCATGAATATTCTCACATGTGATACCTGAGAAAGTGGAACAGTTTGGGAGAAACTTCCTTGCCAGAAAAATGAGTAATCCCCTAATCCTCTTTACTATAATGTACTGTAAGAAAAATTTGCCCTTAATTGGATGATATATCTTGCAAATGTTTTAAGGTCTTATGGCTATAAAATGGGAGTGCTTATTAATGTTGTATTTATAAAATTCATTCCCAAAGTAAACAACAGGGCCATGGATGGAAGATGGTGTAGAGTCAATTTCATTAGTGTTTCTTACAATATTTTTGCGGAAGTCCAAGATAAATGGAAAAGGATGCTGGTGGGAAGGGTTGTAAGGCCTAAGCAAACATGTGTTAGTAAAAACAAATACATCCTAGACAACCTTATCACAGTTTGGAAAGGCATTCAATGGGCACCAAAAACAGATGAAAGGCATTTACCAATAAAATAGACTTTGATAAGGAATACAGCAGCTGAATAGGATTTTATTCTACATATGCTCGACTGCATGGGGCTTGGAAAGGTATTCACAAGAGTCATGGAAGCACTCTTATCTCATACCACATCAAGATTGAATGTCAACAGTATTTAGATCAAATCCGCTTAGAAAGGTTTATTAGGAATGCTTGTCCCTTAACATTATTATCTTTATTTCCTGTTATCACCAAATTTTTCTTAGGCCTGTGCAGTGATAATGGGATGCCACTTCAACCTCTTGAATCTTTTTGAATGGTTTGATAAAAGAAGTATGCCAATCAGCAAATTTCTCTGCTACAATATATAATCACATATAGGCACCTTTAGGCTCAGGATTACTTTAGGTACTCCCAAATCCGATTATGCAAAATGTAATCAAATATAAGCACCCAAAGATTTGATGATTTGGCGATTCCCTACAGCAATATAGACACATACATACTGTAGGGAATCCCAACTCCTCATCTCCAAAAATACATCTATTCATAACCAAACTACAAACAGGCCTAGATATACGATCCATTCCGCCATTCTCTTGTGCAAAAATGTAATAACATATGTGCACACGAAGCTCTTAGCAGATTGGATATCCCCTTTAACAATGTAATCATATACCAACTGTACGGAATAGCAATAATAACTAGGATTTTGAGCTTAAAATATTTTGAAGATTTAAGAAGTCAAAGACGTCAAGGAAAAATGATTGAATGCAAATGAGCCAAATTGTGTTGGCAAGTAAGAGAGAATTGCCCCTAGTGAGGTTCCCCTTTTCTCTTTCATTTCCATTTGACAGCTTGCTACGTTAACTTTAATCTCACTTTAGGATCTCCACTTAACATATATTTAATCAACTTATTAAAGAACCTAAGTAACTTCAACAAATAAATTGCAGGCTCATAAAATGAAATAGCTGACTCTCAATTTAAAATGCAAGTTGACTCGCACAACTTATGACCCAAAAATATATTGTAGCTGAAAATTATCACTGTAATTGAAATTTACTTTGCTACTTAAGTCTATGTGGGACTGGACATGACTCAACTTGCAATAAAAGGTAGGCCATTTTACAATAAATTCATAAACCATCCCTTGGCCCTACTTCCTTAGCATTACCTAAGTATATATAAGTTTGTAGGTGATTTACTTAAATAGAGTTTATAATTTAAAAAAAAAAAAATTTACAATAGTTCATGTCTTGTCAAATTTTATCACCATGTGACTCTGGAGGTCTTAGGGATTTTAACCGAAAATTTAGAGGGTTCAACTTTGGGGGTTAACATTGGGGTTCTGCTGTAGTTTGCAAACCCACTTGCCATTTGTAATGCCCCCTCATTAAAATTCCCTGAATTTTGATTTTATAATTAATTCTGAAATTTACATTCAAATATCAAAATAACACATGCAACATGGAATATTGAAAACCCAACTATATTTGTATCTTAGTCAAATGATTACATAAAATAAGACTGGGAAAAGAAGTGCTGAAACAATAAACTACCGGAATCAATAAACAAATTATTTTTGGCTGCCAAAACAGCCCTCCAAAAACCTGCACTGTTTCTCCAATGGCAGTGATCTGCCTCTAGGTGGTACGCAGCTGTTCAAAGAGTAGCGATCTGTCTCATGCGTGGTGCTCCCTTGTACAACAGTTTTTGCACAGAAGGAAATAGGGGTTCGCTGATCCAATAACCTTCACTTAATTCTGAAAATTATTAAATCCTTCCAGCCAACTGGAATACTGAAAACACCTTAATTGTCTACCCTAATGTGATCTCTGTATGGAATCACCAATGATGGGATGAGACGGTTTCCGCCTTCTAATTCCCAATGGAACCCTGTAGGGTTTTCATCCTCTAGGTATGAATGCAATGGAGGGTTTTTGTCTTTAAATGTAGAAGTTGAAAGCAAATGCCCAAACTTAAAATAGATCTATTAAACAAAGATGATCCCAAATGATCCTCAAGGCCCTCATATATTTTTTTGTCCCAATTCCCAAGTTGGCCTTTTACTTTAATAAAGTAAACTTTTATTTTTACTTTTTCTTTTATTTCTGATAATAATAAAGTAATATTAAGTTGTCACTTTTTAATAAAATAAAAAAGTGTCACTTAAACAACATAAAATATCAACTTTATTATTATTTCACTTTATGAGAAAAAGGGAACATGACAGTCTGCCTTTCCCATATATTGTTTGTCCTCAAGCAATGCTTAAACCATCCTGCGAATACTGGGATGCCAAATCATTCTTTATATACGTGTCCAAATGTGAGCCCCAGAAGTTGCTTTGCTTGTTGATCTTCAATTCCCTGTAAAACTTTTTCAGTTATACCCAAATTTGTATCTACAACTTCTAGCTTCCCTGGAAACTTTTTTTCATGGAGAATGATCTCTTCATTCTGCTTTTGTTGCACTACTTTGATTTGACCTTCATAGAAATCATTGTTTGCATTAGGAGTTAATGCTTCTAAAGTCTTGGCTATTTCTTCAATTGCCTTTATGCATGCCAATTTAGCCTAATGAGTTGATTGTGACCAAATCAGCATGCAGTTTAGTTATAATCAACTTCCTAACAGCGCAGTGAAACCTGTTAACTAACTCAATTTTTGCTGCAAAATTAGAAGGAATAGTTGATTTCTCAATTTCTGTTGTAAATTTTTGAATCTCTGCACAAAGTTTTGTGAGGCTGATTTTGAATTTAGTTCCCTTGTCTGTTTAACTGTCATTTCTGTAGGTATGTATGGCCTCAACTTTCTTTCACACTGATCAATCACATTTTTAGCTAGTGCATGCGTTGTTGGTGAGATTTCCCACACATCTTTTTTCATATTATCCAATAAAACTGATAGGAGTGGTTGAGAAATATTGTTATTCTCATTCAGAATCAAAGACAATTGTTTGCATTGAGGTAATAAAATTGTTTGTATGATTCTTACTAACAGTAGTAAATAAATGTTGAAACATTTTAAGAATAAGATTATCACAACCAAGATCTATCATCAAAACACAAGATTTGACTTTTGCAACAATTTCTAAAATCTTAACCCTCTTAGCAAAATAAGGGCTTTTGAGTTCATCCATAACCTTGAAAACTTTCCACAACTAAAATATCACCCTCATTGTGTCATCACGGTATGGGATTTTAGATGCTATTATTCGAGTAATTTTGCTAATGCAAGTGATAACAATAAGTCTTATATCTTTCTCTTGATGTCTCAAAACTTCTAGCTTTCCCAAAAAAAAATTAATGGAGCCCTAACAAGATTCACTTACCAGATGGTGTGATTATTCCACCATAGACAGGGAATTTTCCACTTTCTCCAAAATGCTAAGTGTACCCTTTGATTGAGGTGGATGCTTGAGCTTTTTCCTTGCTTGGTAAAGTTTCTTCTCCAAATCTTTTTCCATGAGCATCTCGTAATCCTTATGAATTGGGTTCAAAAGATGTTCCATAGATATTTCCTCTGATCCACGGGCTAGCAAGATCAATGCTCTGATATCATTGTAATGTCCTCTTATTGAAATGATTTTATAATTAATTCTGAAATTCACATTCAAATATCAAAATAACACATAGAACATGGAATATTGAAAACCCAACTGTATTTTTATCTTAGTCAGCTGATTACATAAAAGAATACTTGAAAAATAAGTGTTGAAACAATAAACTACTAGAATTAATAAACAATTTATTTTTCACTACCAAAACAACCCTCCAAAAACCTGCGTTACTGCTCCAATGGTAGCAATTTGTCTCTAGGTGGTACGCAGCTGCTCGAAGAGCACCAATTTGCCTCTGCATGGTGCTCCCTTGTACAACAGTCTTTGCATGGAAGGAACATGGGTTGGCTGATCCAACAACCCTCACCTAATTCTGGAAATTGTCAAACCCTTCCAGCCAATTGAAATATTGAAAATAACTTGATTGTTTGCCCAAACACGATCTTTGTATGAAGTCACTAATGATTGGATGGGAGGGTTTCCATCCTCTAATCCCCAATAGAAACCTGCAGGGTTTTCGTCCTCTGGATATGAAAGCAATGGAGGGTTTTCATCTTCAAAATCAGAAAAGTTGGAAGTAAATGCCCAAACTCAAAATAGATGTAATAAACAAGATGATCCCAAATGACCTCCAAGGCCCTTTTTTATAATTTTTCATGTCCCCTTTTTCCAAGTTGGTCTCTTACTTTACTTTAATAAAGTGCACTTCTATTTTTACATTTCCCTTTTCTTATATTTCTAATAGCAATAAAGTAATATTAAGTTGCCACTTTTTAATAAAATAAAAAGTAAGTCATTTAGACAACTTAAAATATTAACTTTATTATTTTTCACTTTATGGGAAAAATGGGACATGGCACCCGGACTCTGCCCAACTAGTCAATAGAGGTGAGTACTGGAGATGTTTGAGAAGACACAAAACTGGGGTTGGAAGGACCTTTTCTTGGTAGGAAAACTAACAGTAGTTGTGAGGATCCTTGCAGTAGGGCGCAAATTCTACTTAGCCTGTATCTTTTCCTCCAAGACCGGGTTTCTCCAATTTGGATGGAATGAAACTTCTTATGTGGAAAACACAAAAGGAGCAAAGGGCTAACCTGACTGAAACTAGGTTTAAAACCCTCACTCAACCTGCATGATATTTCTTGGAGGAGTTAACTCTTTCAAGCTGAGAAATTCAGCTATCCCAAATAAAGCAACAAACTTCACAACCAGTCTCTAGACACCACAATCGAATCGTGAGGGAATGTGTGATGTGTGGAATTTTATGGCAAGGTCTGTCTCAATTGTTTTCTCACCATGAGGGCAATTGGGGCAGATCTCCAACGTGGCAGAGAAGAGACTATCAAGAAAGTGGTACTTTTGGAAGGAAATATAAGACAAACAACAGAACACGTGGGAAAATTGGATGGTTCTGAACATTTGCCAAAGATTAATTGAAGCAGAGTAACCTGTCTGCTTCTGCAATTCGTGATCCTAAAAGAATATCTCTCCAACCTACAATCTAATGAAACAGGGTCCCCACCTTAAAGATTGGTGTTGGAGCCATGGGAAGCCTTTCTAGTGTTATGAAAAAAGGAGAGCTACAACAACATGTGTCATGGATTCTCTAGCTCAACAACAAAGGACCATGATCATAAGGAACAATGACTACTTCAATATAAGGACAATATGGCAGTCACAAAATTCTTTAAAAGAGAAAGTGTTCAGTTGGATTCTTCAACATTAAGCCTTGCAGTCAAGGCAAGATTTAGCATGTCAAGTTTCAAAAACTCTATCTGTGGATCATGCCAAAAAGTAACTTTATTTTATTTGGTAATTAAAAAGTCATTATCCATGCTACGAGACTGAGCCAAAAAGTAACTGCAATTTTTGCGAAACTACCCTACACTGATAGAGAACTTCTAATGTTACTCCATACTGATTAGACAACTACAAAATTAACCAGTAGGAGATTTAAAGAGATAAGATCAATGGAGCTAAAATCATTCATTATGATTAATGGTAAGTATGAGCGAGCACACATGCCATTTGCTTAATCCTGTTCATTCAAGTTTTCCTCTTTAAAAGCCCTGGGTGATTGTTTGCAGGGGTGCTGGGAGCCAAGACAAGTATCTTATGCTTTGTATTGGGAGTGAGCCATTTCTGTGTCTGCTTCTTGAGGGGATCCAGTGGTCTCTTGCCTTTGTTGTTAGTATTATCAAGTGTGGCTGAATTATCATGAGCATGAATGATCTGACGTTGGAGTAACTCAATAAGATGCTGATTTTGTGTATCGAGCTGGTCACGATGCCGGGATGCTTGATGTAACATTTTTCTTTGAGTGATGAGTGTTTTAAGGAAGATCATTTTATTATGAGCCATCACCTCCACATATGTTCCACTTTATCAGCTAGTGTGAGCTTTGAGAAACGTTAGTGGGAAATAGCTCAAGCTGTTGATCAGCGGGATGGCGAGGGATACATTGTTGAATGGTGTTAGTGGGAAACAGGGTGGAAAGTTGAGCCTCGATAGGAGGAAGATGGTTCCAAAGAAACTTCATCAAGGTGTTTTTCTTGCATTTTACTCTGTTTGCAAAACTTCAGATATGGTTTCTAATGTAGGACGAAGGGATTGAACTTGCTGATGAGTATTAATAGTATGAACCTGAGGGAGAACAAAAAGGTTGGGTCTGGAAAAACCTTGTGAGATTGAGGACGAAGGTCAAAGGGATATTGTGCAACCTGTTTGTGTCATCTGGAAGCAATGGTGTGATCACACGAAACTTGTGTAAATGGGTGTTGGAAAAAAGGCACAGCATTAAAGGTAATTTGGCCTCTCATACAAGAATTAGTAATGGAAGACGCTTGAAGAAAGCAAGGATTGTAAATCTTAGGGCTTACATGCGTGTTCTTAACAGGTAAGAATACAAGCACACATAGTATAACAGAATAAATATTATAAAGACATAGAATTGCATCTATAAAGCTTTACTGCTGTGGAGCTGACTCCGCCACAAGTTCTGAATTACAAACATGACTGCTTGTATAACTATCAAATCGCATCTACAAATGGTCCGGATGTTTGTAATTTGCAATCCTTGATTTTTTTGTTCTGTGTTTAACAATCCTTAGTTTCTATGCTAATTGTTGTCTCATTTCTGGGTTTTCTATTTATAAACCTTAGTTTTTAGGTTATAACATTCTTTTTGGAGTACGGTTCTATGTAGAGTTTGCGCATTGTAGCTTGTGTGAATGTCATATGCTGTCCCAGAGTATAAAATACAATTTTGAGGCTTTGTTGTTACAAATCTCTAAAACTTTTGGAATTTAATATTCAGATTGTTTTCCCCCTATATGTGAAATGTTGTGTTTATATTGTTGAGCCTTGAAAGTCATTAAGTTATACTGACATCAAATTTTAATTTTGGTCTTATGAGCCAAGAAACTTGCGAGTTTCGAAGTACAAAAGAGTGAATTCTTAATACTGTCGAGATTTAGATTTCTATATCATATTCCTTTAATATTTGAAAAGTTTAAAACATACATTCATCATCCACGTGTTATGATTTAATCATGCAATATATTCCTTTAAGTTATTCATCATTCATGATAACATGTTTTGTGACAGATTAGCTATTCAGACTCAAAGCACTTGGCACTTAAATTTTTCTGAAATCAAACAAAAACACATGGCTTAAAGATAATTAATTTTTTTTTTCCGTGCTTATCCCTTTTTCTAAAGCAAGTTTGTTTCTTTTAGTCATAATACTGTGACTCTTAGGTGTTATATTTATTTGTGATAGTCATACATTGAATCCAATCAAGCACTATGTGAGTCTGGTACCACATTGATTATAGAAACCTTCCCGCGATCCACTTTGATGCTTATTTTGCTGTTGATTTTGCTGCCCACCTTTCCCAACTTATTACAGGATACTACTCTCCACCGTTATGGTCAAGTATGATTTTTTGCCCATGTCCATTGGGAGGCAGCCCTTTGACTCTTTTCCTCACATGGTTCACTGATCTCTTTCACTCTGTCTCTTGTCTCCTGTCCCATGAATTGTTGGTATGGCAATGATTGAAAATATATGCAGTGGAGGCTCCATTTTGTCCTAGTTAATGACCCTACATCCATAGCCTCCATGCAAAGGGTGTTGTCTCTTTCGATGGAAGAAATGTGCTTTTATTGTGTCACGGTGACATGAACTCCTTGATGCTGTCCATTGTTCCCCTAAAACCTTTTGGCATACCATACTCCCTAGGAAAACCTCTACATCGAACATTGATCCCCAGGCTTGGGTTTCCTATTGTAGGTCTCTCTATGTATCCTAAATCAGCCCATCATCGTAATCTCCTCTCCCTCACACTCCTGTCACCTGTTCTTTTCATGTGACGTCAAGAGAGCTATTCAGAAGTTTAGTACCAGCAAAGCAGCAGATTGTGGGAAAACTCCTACGATTTAATTTTCTGAAAATCCATGGTGGGAAAAATGCTAACGCATAACAATATTTTTAGGAATTTTTCAATCAGTATAGGTTTACTATTCTTGTTACTTCTTCGTATTACGATTTGAATATAATCTTATTTGGCTTTACTAATTTCAAGAGGACCTTATGACCAAGTTGTTGTAAACATATCGCTGGGAATTCTAGTCTTGGTGGGTTTTTTTGGTAATGCATTAATTTAAAAATTAACTAATTTATTAGAGAATTCAAGCTTTCACAATCCATAATGTGTAGAGCCAGATTCCTCTCTATGCAATTATTTCTTAAAGTCTATGTAATCAGTTTATTGTTTATCCATTTCAATTATGTCATAAAAAACAGCCAGATATTAATAGTTTTTATCAGTGATAGCATTTCATTTGAGCGTCTTGTGAGTTTGTGACAGTATTTGCACACATGCAACTAAAACATCAGATTATGCTGTCAGACAGCTTGATCTAGAAAAATAGTTAGAATTTATAGTATTATGACAAACAAGTACACTATATGATGCATATTGTACTTTTCTGACTCGAAGGATAATATATGATGCATATTGTAATCTTTTAACTGTCGTGAACTATATGCAACTCACTGATAAACCAATTTTTGATCTGTGATAGGGTATGAGTCAACTCGAGTTAGAGGATGAGGTAGAAGATGATTTGAAACGTGCTACTGGAGAATTTATCAAAGATGGCGACAATACAAATAAATTGAACCGGGTTCTACAACTTACAGGCTTCAGTGATCCTGTATACGCAGAAGCATATGTTACTGTTCATCAATATGATATTGTTCTGGATGTTACAGTAATTAATCGAACAAAGGAAACACTCCAGAACCTTTGCCTGGAATTGGCAACCATGGGTGATCTCAAATTGGTTGAACGACCACAAAACTATACTCTAGCTCCAGAATCCAGCAAGCAGATAAAAGCTAATATAAAAGTGTCTTCAACTGAAACTGGTGTTATATTTGGTAACATTGTTTACGAGACCACCAGTGTACTGGACCGCAATGTTGTTGTTCTGAATGATATACACATTGACATCATGGACTACATCTCCCCAGCCTCTTGTCCGGATGTAGCTTTTAGGAACATGTGGGCTGAGTTTGAGTGGGAAAACAAGGTAAATCAGATCATTCTCTTAGGTGCGGCAAAGATTAATATAATTACTGCCACTAATAATTTTTTTTACTAAGTTTATGCTGTACCCAAAAATAGATTAATTTTAATCATCATAGATTGATTCCCCATGAGCACTGAACGCACACTTCTTCTATTAGGTGGCGGTTAACACAATTATTCAGGATGAGAAAGAGTTCCTAAATCATATAGTGGGATCGACAAACATGAAGTGCCTCACACCCTTGTAAGTATATCAAATTTCTTGACTTTTTCCATGTTTTGATGGGTGACCTGACTTTGTTCTGCATCGCACTAAATGTTTTTGAATAGTTATTTATCACTTGAGAAGCATAATGCCACACATAAAATTGACATTGCCCATTATTTTTTATTATAGATCTGCGCTGGATGGCGATTGCGGATTTCTGGCTGCAAATCTGTATGCAAAAAGTGTTTTTGGCGAGGATGCCCTCGTGAATGTTAGTGTTGAGAAACAATCCGATGGTAAGTTGAGTGGTTATATCAGGATACGAAGTAAAACACAGGGCATTGCGTTGAGTTTGGGTGATAAGATTACACTCAAACAGAAGGGTTAAGTCTTACTTAGAATATATAGGCTGCAGTATGTGTTGACTGGTCAGTGACCCGCTTTTGCTACCAGGTGTCCTGGAAGAACTATTTCAATGTTCATATCTTTACCTTCTTACAGTTTTTGGTAATTATCAGTTGCTATGACTGCTTAAATTGGATAAGCAGTCATTGAAACCCTTGGTTGCTCTTTCCAGAATGTTTCTTTGAATTATGAGATTTTAGAGGGATATTCTGTATGGTTGGGATGAGAATTATGATTTTGCAACTTATTTTATCCCTCAACTAAGGCTTGTGAAATTTGTCTAGTTATTGAGGCTACATTTATGTAGAGTTGAGGATGATAAGCATGACATTAATTTTGCTCATGACTTCTGATGTATCACCATCATAGGAATTATAAAGTTGTTTGTGTCCATCTCAGATTCTATATTATATGTCATGGATATTCTCTATTAAAGACATGACTATTAGATTATCAATTGCGGTTGTATTTCAAGAAAACTATCATCTATTCCAGAATCCAAACCATTTGAAGGATATATTTGATTCAAAGTGTATAAAACATTTGGAACCTACCTCTTGAAATATAGTTTGAACTCTCATGTACTCTGTTCGACTACAAATAGGGACTGACATCATAAATTTACCTACAGAAAATACTCGTCTGTTATGAATATTTTTCTCTTCTATCATATTGAAGTACTTTACGGAACAATGATGTGCTTCGGAAGCCTGTTAACTAGAGACTCGATTTTGTTCTCTACTTACCCTCTTTTGCAACCAGAGATTCAATTTGCTCTTTTGCAACTAGAGACTCGATTTGCTCTTTTGCAACATGAGAGGGTAAGTAGAGAACAAAATAGCCAGTACTTGCTGCAAAAGAGGGGAAAGTAGGTGTACAGTTTACATGCGATTGTACAACTTAATCAACTAATAGTGCACAAGAGTCAATGATGTGATGACCCATCATTCTCATAAGTATAAGATATTCAATGAATATGTATTTGTCATATTTACATTTAAAATGTAAATAAAATTTTAAACTTACCCTCTAATTAAACACACGAACATCAAGTGAAAAGTGTGACTTTCCTGCCAGTTGAACTTTCGGACATCGTCCACACATCATTTAGTGTCTGTATGACACGCACTTATTGGATAGGAAAATTATGGTGCACCATTGCTGGTGCCTCTCCCTGAGATAGCATTGCATATGGAGTTCCTTACGTAGGTACATAACCAAATTATTTTGGGGTACAGATTACAGATTTCGTCCACGTATTACGTGCCCTCCACAATTGTCATCTTTTTGTCGTTTCTGTATATTCCACTAATTTTTTGCTGTGACATTAGCGCATGGCTGCTGAATGTGCTTTTGTTATCAAGCAGTAAATGTAGAAGTTCCTGCTATTTCCTTACGTGTTCAGTGTGCATCCGCATATGCAGTGAATTATATTGTCTAAACTAAAGAAAAAATCGCGTGGGAAGAGAACGGCGAGGCTTGTTGGTATAAGAGGCTGGACAAATCTTGGAGGGAATTAGACGCACCTGGCAAGGAATAACCTTTGATCTATTACATATATAGAGGCTTGCTCGGACATTTATTTTATAGATTTCATATATTAAAGCAAACTTGTGTTTCAAAGATTTTTTTGGCTGTGTTCAATTTTAGATATTATTTATATTTTATATTTTCGCAGTTCATAAATAATATAGAGAGTTTTTTAGGGAATTAATTGTGTAAGGGTTTTTGAGTGAAGTTTCGAATCACTTCCTATGATCCATCATTAGGATTCAAAATGTCGTTAAAAAATCTTTACACAGTTAGAATCCTGATGATGAATCACAGGTAGTGATTCGAAACATTGCCAACAAATCCTTACACAGTTAATTCCCAAAAAACTTCCTATATTATTTATACCTGTATATTGTAAAGGTAATAGACATTGTTTATTTTAATGGGTATGCTTATTTTTAGATCCTTTCAGTCAACATATTGTTATCCTTCATGTAGTAAGGGAAATCCAGTGCTTCATTTCAGACATCAGGTAAACAGTATGGAGGTAAGTTTTTTTTTTTTCCGTTAAAAGTTTTGTTTTATTTTATGTGACTTCACATTTTAGAAACTACAGCCAAATTTATTAATGCCCAGATTAAAAACTAGATTGCATGCGCCTTCGTAAAATAATTTTATTATTATTATAAAATATCTATTGATTCTGTTATGCATAATTATTGGTAGCTTTATATGAATGTCTGTTTTATTTTGAAATGGACTTTGCCTCTGTGGTCATTGAAACTACCCAGAAGAAGAGGCAAGGGCAATAAATAAATAAGTTTGGGTTTTTTTATATATATATAGTTTTGTGGAAAACATCTCAAGGAGATGTCACATTTGGGTGAGACCCAAAGAGGCAAAGGTATCTCTTCCGCTAGAATCCTTCAGGGCTCGCCCTTAGCTTGCATCTTTTGACTTGTTTAAAAGCATGCCCAACCTTAAGAAGATCAGTTACTGGGTCATGCATGTACCATCAATAGACGAACATGACTGATAACTTAAGGCTCATGCAAACAGTTGAGGTCAAAAGAAAAACCAACACACAACTAACTTGATCCATGTTGGATGCTGATTAACCATCATCAGAAAAATTAGAGCTGCCATTGCCATCATACCAAAGAGAAAAGCCAAAAAAGATCTAAAATGTTGCAGATTGGTTTGACTACTTGTTTGTCATCTACGGCTAGCATGATCAAAAACTCTTCTTTGATATGAGAAGGCCACCATATGAGAGGAAGACCATAGCATTTTAAATTGGAATGATCAAGAGCCCAATTAGAAAGATCATCAACGACCTTACTGAACTGCCTAGAAGTGTGTATGAATAAAACTCTTATCAAAATTTCTTTGAAGAAAATGGATTGTATGAAGAAGTCAACTCATCCTCCATCCTTTTGGAGTGTAAATATGCCATTGAGATAGCATTTGAATCCATATTTTTGAATCAAAGATCAACTGAATCTATTTCCAACCTAATTTTCAAGCTTCCCCGAGGCCTTCAACGATACCCTGAGCTTCAACACTATTATTGGTGTTGATACCTATTCTGATAGCAAAAAAGATGGCTATGGAGTTGTCAAGGTCTTGACAATAACCCCCTATACTTGCATTGCTCGGATTTTCCCTAAAAGCTCCATCAATTTAAATTCTGTTGAAGCCATGGACGAGGAGTGCAATGTGATCCTTAGCCTTGGATGTGGGGGGTGGACTAAAAAGAAGGGATATGAAGTTTCTGCAAAATCAATACTCCTTTATGATGAAGATCACTAGGACGTTTCGACAAATGAAGAATAAATTCTTTGATGTTGTTGAATGTTTGGAACCAAATCCATGATATGCCAATGACCTAAGGTTGAAAATTATGGCATTATGTTCCTTCCACGTGTTCCATAGGAGAAGAGACACTCCTATCCAAAGGCCTCGATTAGAGAAATCAACCAGTTGGAAGATTCTTTTCCATTCTTGAAGAGGTTGAATATTGGAAGATAAGCCATAACAAGGTGTGTTCAATAGATCTGCAAGACGCTGCCACAATTTGATGCTAAAGGGGCACGAGAAAAATAGATGAGACATGTTTTCCTCATTATTGTAACATAGGACACATCTGAAAGGACCATTGAAACTCCATTTAACTAATTGATCACCTGTGAGGACTCTACCATGAAGAAATAGCCATAAGAAGAACCGGACTTTAGGCTACAAATGGTGAAACCAAAGCTGTTTAAAGATGTAATTACGAGGTCGGTTCGCTGATTGAGAAAGGGAGCGATAACCTTCCATTATTGTGTACTCTCCCGATCTATGATTGCCCCATGGTAACTCATCTTCCTCATCATTGCTGGGGAGGTCGTGCCTAGTGAGATTAGAGAGGATTTGGTCCTTGAGAGGCTGTGGAATGTGGGCCGACCATTCTTAAGGGGGAATCCATTCCCTTCCAAATGTCCAAGCTATGTTGGGACCTCTGAAGTAATTGGAAACCGATATCCAATTGTGTTGGTGATGCTGATCCATGATCCTAGAACAATGGGGATATTGCTTGATAAGAGGGGGATGACAATCCCAAGAATCCGTCCAGAATTGTGTCTTGTTCCCATTATTAATGATCCAAAAGAGATTCTTTTAAATAAGAGCCTTACCAGTTTTAAGAACCGCCACAACAAGGGAACCCTAGAGGTTAGAGAGAAACAAACCAACTAATCAAGGGATTTATTTTCTACATACTTGGCCCTTAAAACTTTCACCCAAAGCTAGGAAGGAAGCTTTAGAAGACGTCAATAGAGTTTCCCCGCCAATGCTTGGCCATTAGAGCGGAAGCCAGACCTCCATCATGCTTAGAAAGACAAAACGAATTCCATTTCACCAGAGACAATTTTTTTGGTGAGTTGCAGTCCCTCCATAAGAACTGCTCGCAGATGCGATCAATATCTTTGAAGATAGATTTAGGAACATGGAGGAATGAGGAGTAGATTGGAATAGCCCACAACTCTCTTGATTAATGTGATTCGTCCTCCCATAGAAATCCACGTATGGGTCCATTTTGAGATTTTGGTTTTCTATCTGTCCACAAGCCAACCCCAATCTGATAATTGGTTGTGTTTTAGAGGGATTCCAAGATACGTAATTGGCAACTCAACTTTCCTAAAGCGGAGCTTATCCAAAATCATAGCTTCTTGTCCATTCGAGGTGTGAAAGAAGAAGATTTTAGATTTATTGTCATTGATAATTTACCCTGTTGCTTTACTAAAGAGATGCAACTTCTTGTTAAAATTGGAGGCTTCACAATTTGTGGCTTTGCCCATAAGAGAGGAATCATCCACAAACTGCAAATGGGTCATAGCCTCTAATCCATTAGCCAATGTAATGCCATCAATAGATTTGTCTTCTCTTCCCTTGGCTATGATTCTACCTAGACTTTCAACGATAACAATAAAAAAATAGGGATATAGGGGGTTTCCTTGCCGGAGCCTTCAGGAAGCCAAAAAGGTCTTGGAAGGTGTGCCATTCACAATCACTGAAAATGAAATTGAAGTAATACATCCTTTAATCCATTGAATCTAATCCTTGGAGAAACCAAACTACTTGAGCATTTGTTAGAGAAAGACCCAATCAACTCGGTCATAAGCTTTAGAGAGGTCTAGTCTAATAAACATTGTCGAAGAATCATGGAGATGCATTGAGTGAAGAGCTTCTTGAGCCATTACAATCTCATCAAGAATTTGTCTTCCCTAAAAAAAATCGCCTTGTTCAAGGGATATGATTTTGTGCAAGAGGGGTTTCATTCTATCAGCCACGAGTTTAAAAATAAATTTGTACACCACATTGCAGAGGGCAATGGGATGAAAACCAAAGATATGCATGACATTTTGAGCTTTAGGAACCAAGATAATAAAAGTTTTGTTAAGTTGTTTAAGAATGACTTTTAGCAGTCCTTGCCTCTTCTATAGCTGCCCGTAGATTGCCCTTGATGATTTCCCAAAATAATTGAAATAACTCACTAGGAACCCTGTCAAGACTTGGGGTTTTCCCTTTACTCATACTAAAGACCACTATTCTTAATTCCTCCATAGAAATTTTGGCCATAAGAGCATGATTATCCAAGCCAGCGGTAAGTGTAGGTATCTCTTGAATAATCGTCTGTTGTGCATCCACGTCTAAAGGAACAACAATAAACAACTTAGAGTAATAATCAATCACAATATTAGACATACCCTGTGAAGTGGAATCAAGATTCCAATCCTTCTTTTGCAGAGAGGTAATATGCTTAAAGGATTGTCATTTAAGAAAGGATTTGTGAAAAAAACTAGTATTTTTATCCCCTTCTTGACGCCAAGAAATTCTTGATTTTTGCTTCCACATAATTTCCTCCCTTAAAGTCCACTCCAAAACGCTGATCAGACCAAGCTCCTCTTTTTTTGAGATCTTTAGAGATGCCTCTTAGGCGCATGGTCTCATTAACCCTCTCCAAATTGTTAGTTATCTCAAGTTTTTTAGTTGTAATGTGTCCAAATTCACTCTAATTCCAACTCTTGAGCTGGGATCTAACATAACTAAGTTTTTTTTAGCAAAATTGCACATTTTGGTGTCATGGTGAGGGCAACCTTTCTTCCACCATTCCCGAACTTTGTTATGATGATCATCATGTCTAAGCGACATGAGTTGGAATAAAAAAGGAGTAACAACAGGGTGAGAGAATCCCATATCTAGCAAGATAGGCCAGTGGTCAGACCCAACATTATTAAGAACTCTAGATTTGGATAGTTGCCCCTGAATAAAGCACTTCTCTGTCACAAGAAAATTGTCCAATCTCTCAGTGATATAATTGTGACCAGCTATACAGTTGGACCAAGTAATGATTCCATTGTCAATGTTGATATCAATAAGATTAAGGTGAGAAGAGAGTTCTATGATGAGGTTAGCACTAACATCAAGCCTTCTATAGCCTCCAACCTTCTCGTCAAGGGAGATTATAGAATTGAAATCCCCTCCCATAATAACCTAGGCACCTTGATAAAGATGAATAATGTATTCTATATGTCTCCATTGATGTTTTTACCCTCTAAACAAGAAGAAATATAGACATTGATGAATAGGATAGGTTGATGTGAATATCTGTTGTGAGCTATAATTGTCAAAATGCCCTGCGCAACCAATGTATTAACTACCAAAATGTTCCTTGGGTTCCACATACATGTGATACCTCTAGACACTCCTTGGGAGTCATTGGAGATCACCTGAACGATAGGCCAAATCATTTTAGCTAGCGTATCCATGTTGATTGTAGAGTTCTTGGTTTCCTAGAGAAATAACATTTGAGGTCTATGAGCTTTCAACATTCTATTTATTTCACTACATTTGGAGGGGCAACCTTTAATAGCCTCAATGTTATATGAAATACATTTCATTTTGTATTAATAAGGTATTTCTGGGACCCCTTTTTTGCCCTATTTGGAGAGACTAGTTGTTCGCCTTCCCTTTGAATATGGATTGCTGTTGATTTCCGCCCTACCTTCTGTTTAAAATCCATTTTCATCTTTTTTTTCAATGTATGACTAAGTCCTCTAGACTCCATGTTAGAGGGGATGCCCAAAGAACACAAATAGGGCACCAATGCTCTAAGAGGAGGATCGTCCATAACATTATGCAAGTTTGCCTCTGTTTGCTCATTATTCCCCAATTTGTGTTTTTTGATAGGAATCATGTCATTTTGAGGAACTATAACCAACATCTGACACTGTGAATCCCTAGATTTCCCACCTGCATGTTTCCTCCGATCAAATGGGGCTGATTAGGAATTGATAGTGAATTGCGTGCCAAGGATTTCTATCTCCATAAGCAAATTGTCATCCTCTAGAGATTCCTCAAAAACTAAAGAGCCAAAAATAATTTTTAGAAGAGGATGGCGCAGAATTAGAGATCTTGGATTTCAAAGTATGCTTCTTTTTTGGTTCTTGAAAAGCCTCCCGGCTTGGTGTTTTCTTAGTGTTTTTGTGAGTGGATAAATAGCAGTGCTTGACTAGATGCCCATATTCATGACAAAGCCGACACTTGAAAGGAATGTTTTCATAATCTACCTTCTATTCTCATAACCCTTTACCATATTGCAATGTGATATTTTTAGGCAAAGGATTATCAAAATTGATAAGAACACAAATTCTAGCATAAACATGTTTGAAACACATCAAATTGTCAGCAGTCAACATATAGGTGCCTAGGGTATTGCATATAGCCTCAAAAATAGATGGGTTCTAGAATTCCACCGGTAACCCAAAAAGCCTTACCCAGACCAACCTTACAGAAGGTAACTCTTCTTCTACCTTGAAAAGAGAATGCTAAGGCTTCATGAACAATCCAACTCGTCCCATGAACCAAGGACCTCCTTGGAAAATCTGTTGCCTATCCTCTTCATGAGCAAACACAAGGAAATATCCAATAGGGTAAACAAAAATTTGATACTCTAGGTTATCCAGAATTTTAATGCCTAGAGTCTGAAATTCTGCAAGGTAGGTTGGAATCTCATAAATCAACATATGAGAGCCCTCTTTTCCATATTGTCGATGTTATTTTGCATTTTAGCATGCAGGTAATTAACCCCCAGAGTTCCATCCATTGCTTTCATGCATCCCATCTCAATCTTGTGGGGATCTGTTTTTGGCATGTGTAGGCACTGGTGATAAAAACCCCTGCCTCCATTAGTTGTTGTTGAGTTCCAAGGACTATGTAACGCTGCTTTAAAATTCAAACTATACAGGTTTTGGTCCATTAACATTCATCACAACAAATCAATTATTATGTTAATAGAAGGGTCACTAGTTTGTGAATTGTATTAAAGATGCATGCATGTTATATGTGTTTAAGAGCAAGCACTAGTATTGTGATGGTCGCTGTGTTACAAGACCTTTGTTGTCTCCGACAAGCAACCATATCTATATTTGTCGGTTCTCAAGGTACCATGTTCATATTTGGAGTGAAATAAGTTTTTTTTTTTAAAGTATGAAAACTAAATTTAATGATAGAGAGCATGAATAAACACATGAATGTAGACAAGTGTTATCTTTCTCATTCTCCCTCACTCACACATACTCTCATCAATTAAAATTGCAGCCTAGCAAAGTAATTTTTATAATTTCAAATTAGTTGTGCTTGTTGATTGACAATTGTTGATGGCTTGCTCTTTAAGGTAACTGTAAAATAATTTAAATTGGTTTGTATATAAATAAAGGTGCAATAGAAAAAAAATACAGTTTATTAAATTTTTAAGTCAATAAATATTTACGGTATGTTGGAATATTTAATCGTAATAAATGGTTTGAAACATTAAAACATACTACAAGTTGTCAAATTTCAAACTTGATTGTTATGCCCACAAGTGTCATACTAGTTGGTACATTCGGATTTTGACATCAATCGTGGTATTTGTTTTGTGATATAGAGCAAATAATTATTTTTAATTGTATTCATTGGTAACTATATACACATAAATTTGGTATTAGACACTTGACAATATTAGTTTTGACCTATCTTTGACATACAAGACTTGTGCATACACATTTTGTATACACATAATATTTTCAAATTTTATTTATTTTTGATGTGTTCTCTCTTGCAGGTACTTGTCGAGTCTTAAAAGGTGCACTAGGAAATGGGTAGGCAGATCATTGGTGCTTTGCAATAATGTTGTCCCCTATACCACCACTTGCTATCTATGCAACCTTCTTTTATGTACTTCCCTAAGCCTTGCTTTCTCTCTTGCACACCCCTCCAAGCATTTCACCATCTTCTTAAGCCTAAAACCTTTTTTTACAGTTTACATTGTCAGCCTGGGTCGACCCTATACTCAAATTGTTAAAAGTACGTTATGGGTCTAGGTCAGCTTTGGCCGACCTAGATCGAGACCTAAATTAAATTTATCAATTAATAATACAAAATTGATTTGGCCAACCCTATTTTCCAAACTTTCAGAAAGGTTTAGGGTTAGATTAAACTATATATATACATTCATTTTTCCATTTATTAGAGAGACAAGGAGTTAATTATTCATTTACGCTTCTTTACAATCTGCGCTTCCGCCATTCTACTTGAGTTATTTTTAAGGTTTATACTCGAAGAAGAATTTTCTCTTTTAGAAAAGTCTTGGATACTTTGGCCTTTCTTAGTGATACTTACTAACCACAAAAACCTCTTATGAAACACCTTTGGCCAAGGGAAAGATTGAGTCTCAATGGGCTCATCTTCAACATAAGTATCTCTAACTTTACTCCTCTATTTTAATAGATAGAAATAATATAAGTAATGACTTTTGAATATTTTACTCTCTCCATGCATTAGGGTTTTACCTATACATGACTTAATTATGATTCTCCTATGCATTTTTTTAATTATGCTTATTACCTCCACTTTGTGCCGCAAGCTTTGGTGAGCATTAAGATTTTATTTGTCAATTTGTGAATATGAAAACATAGGACCTAACTAGGGTTATTGCATAATGCTGCTTGACTAGAGGTTTTAGAATCCTATCTAGTGATGTTATCATGGTAAGAGATCCCTTGGTTAGGTCTAGTAAATCTATCTTGGTTATGCCTCTGAATATTTAATGTATCAACAATTGAAAGTATAAATAGGATTTATCTTTTTCAAGCTATGATTGATTAATAGATCAGTTGCATTTCTCTTTGTATACATTTTGGTGAACTCGATGTGAATCAAACCCTTTTAGGTTTTATTTCATGCTTTCATTTTGTCACCATATTATATATTTCTATTTTTGCAGTACTATATCAAACTTGTCAGTATAGTTCTAATAGTCTGTGTGCAAATTTAACACATAGTCACTCTAAAATGACTCTGTTCTATCTATGCAGGGCTTATCCAAATACAGGTGATTGGATCGATTAGTTCGATACAGTCTTCTTTTTTAGTGACAAATTTACATACATAGTCAAACCAATCAACTCTATTCGTAATTTTTCTTCTTCAACAAGTCTGCAAACATAGTTGAGCAAGTTGACTCTGTTTACAATTTTTTTTCAGCATACAGGTTTGCAAACTCTGTTGAGCCAATCGACTCTGTTGGCATATTTTTTGAATCAACACTTGAAAATTAAAACATAAAATTTTATGATTTTAACATCTTCAAACCCACCAAGGTTCATTTGTACCTTCTTTGTCATTTTAGTTTTTATTTTTAGTATTATTTTTCACAAATTTATAGTATGTAAAACTGCAACCTTACAACCAATTGGGTCGACTAGATTGACACAATTCTATAGCCTATTTTATATCTAGAAGACATAGTCAACCTATTTGACTGTGTTCTTCTAGATCTTACTTTTGCAGTACAATAACGACCTAGTCGACTATATTCTACTCTGTTTGCATACTGTATCACTTGAATCGATTCTGCACTCTTCACAATCAAGAAACAACCTCTTTTTGTTAGTAATTAATTCACCTTTCTTGTTAGTTGCTTGCATTCTTAGAGTGACACATATATTAATTAGGTGGTTTTCCAATTTACCAGTTTAGTCACTATTTTTCTCTTTTGCATACTTTCAATTTATTTTATACAAAAAATATTAAATATTTGTCTTCCCAAAGTCTATCTACTTGGATTTCATCACCAAAAGAGGATGCTGACTTGATTTTTTGGCCAAGTATAAACATGTGATTGATGGTATATATTGGCAAAACACCCAACACCCTTATCACTACGAGATTGTGAAATGAGGGGGGTAGGTCCCAATACCAAGCTAGTACCATCACCAATACAAATCCCTTTCAGCGTAAACTTCTTGAAACCATCATTAGATTAATTTCTAGTTCCTTATTACAACCAACTTCTCATCACATTAATTTTAAATTTTATTATAACTTAATAACACTTAGGAATGACCAATTAGTTAGCATTTACTTTCAAGTTGTTGCTTACTCTTCATTCATTATATTTTGTATTGCAAAACTTGCATTAATGAGCATTGGTGCAAGGTTTGTGCTGTGTGTTCCAATGGGATCAATCACATTGATCCGATTGCTTGTGTGCTTAATTTCATTTACTTGGATATTCTTTTGCAAAACCTTTCTCTGTCTTCAAAACACTGTCATCCCTATCAATACAGTCCCTTCCAGATTATCAATATTTTTTACCTTCACTACATAGTCATTTCCAGTGACTATGTATTTTATTAGCCTAAGAAGTTTTTCATTTTCAAGTACACAGTCGACCCATCTGAATATGTATCTTTCTCATCTATTTAGTTTTCTCATCTGTAATACACTATCGACCCATATGATTGTGTATCTCTCTAGCCTATTTCAAATTTTCTTTTGCAACACAATCAACCAACTTGACTATGTCCTTTTGTGTTCCTATTCTATGAATCTTCTTCACATACTCTTTGACCCAGTCAAAACTGTATCTATTTGCTGACACTGTTCTCTATCTGGCCGACTCTGTCTCTATTTTTATTTTTTGTTTCTTGCTCTTTGATTTTTTCTTCAAGCATCATGAAATCCCTTATTAGAATATTTTTGAATACCCTGATCTAGAGGATATTTTAGATGCTCTTTGATTTTATTTAAATGTGGTCCATTTTGTAGAGATCATCAAGAGATTTTTGACAACTGTTAGAATGCAAAAAAGGTACATCATATGCTCTAGTTATCATTAGTCAAAGTTTGATCAATAGCCAATCAAATATAGTTAATTTGAAAAAAATTATGGTCTTGAAACATTTAAAAACTAGTTCAATGATGTAGAACTTGTCACAAACTTTCTGACGCAACTTGAATGGACCAATTCTAAGTTCGTATGTGAAAGTTATGCCCTGTTGAAGTTTTCAGGTAACAAAAAAAAAAGTACAGATATGGTGGTTAGACATGCATGTAGTCCAATAGATTATTGACACATGGACCAATGAAATCCTCACATTTAGTGTGTTCACAATAGCTTCAAAACATTATCCAAGATTTTAGACAAATACCACTTCCAAAGGCTTGAGAAATGAGATTAAATCCATCAATATCTATTTTCTCATAAATGTGGGATATTTGGTTATTTGCAATGCCTCATGGAAATATCTGCAGTGGATTTTGTGGCCTCTAAAACTACTATTCCAATATGGGTAGGCTACATCATTTCTTTCATATGGAAAATCATCAATTCATTGTAAGCACAACATCACACAAAATGATCAGTTTGAAAAAGACATCTCAATGTCAAAGAGACAAGTGTCTAACTGATTCAATGATCTACCAATGAATAAGCTATCCTGTATAGTGTGGGGATAACATAATTTGTCTATGCACTGGTTGCATTCTCAAAATAATGAACTACCTGTAACTGCAAAATATCACCTGGTACAACTGTAGACAAAATGTTGTCCATGCATGGGTCTTGAACTGCATCCTACACATTCTATCATTAGATGCAATTTCATAACTACTTTAATTGCAAGTACCAAGTAGGTACACTGAAAATGTCTCAAATAACTTGCGCCTACTGCTGTCAATTTCACAATGGAGTTAATTAAACTATGAGAAATACCAAGCATGATAAACCTGTTGCAAGATTCTCCTTATTTGGTTACTCCAAATATATTCAAAATTGAAACATGATGTAATTTTTTTCATCAATCATCAGAAGTCTCATATAACTAAATACTCTGAATTATTTACATGCCAATCAACTATCGACAATTATGCAATATATAATTAAAGAATTGTTTACCAACCCATTTTAATGAATTTTATTTTTCAGTTAATACATGATCCAGGGTTGACTTAGTAACTATTGGTGAATTAACAACTTCAGTTACCTTTGTAACATGCCTATTTTCCATCTTTTTCTTACTATTTTCAGAATGGCGTGATGGTTGAAGTTTCCATCACTGTTTCACCCGATGTCCACTCATACGACAATGAGTGCAAAAATTCCTCTTCCTGGGTGAGGAAACCTATTTGACATTTCTTACCTTTGAATTACGAGATTGGTCTTTAACACTAAGCTCATCAAGAAACCACTTTTGCAAGAACAACTTTCTCTTCCAACAATATATGCAACATAATGATTATTTAACCCATAAAAAGTACATGGAAAAGAATACATCCTTTTCTGTATACTAAAACCATATTGTTTATATTGAAAGAGTGCATCATCATAAGTTTTACATTTTCCCTTACGTTTATGATTATAATTTGAGTATCCAAATGAGGAGAATCTTGCGACAGGTTTATCATGCTTGATTTTTCTTACATTTTAATTAACTCTATTGTGAAGTTGATAGTAGTATACGCAGGTTGTTTGGGACATGTTCAATGTACCTACTTGATACTTGCAATTAAAGTATCTGTTGTTATAAAATTATATATCATGATAGAATGTGTAGGATGTAGTTCAAGACCCATACATGGGCAACATTTTGTCTACAGTTGTACCAGATAATACTTTACAGTTATAAGTAGTTCATCATTTTGAGAATATAGCCAGTAGCACATACAAATTTTTCTATCCCCACGCTATATAGGATAGCTTATTCACTGAAAAATCATCAAATTAGTCAGACACTTATCTCTTTGACATTGAGATGTCTTTTTCAAACTGATCCTTTTATGTATTGATGATTTTCTATAGGAAACGAATGGCGTAGCTTGCACATATCAGAATCACAGTTTCAGAGACCATAAAGATCTCTATGAGGCATTGCAAAGAACCAAATCCAGTACTAGGAAAATAAATGTTTCATATTTTAGTGAAACAAAAACCTTCTCAGTGGGGAGACATGGTCTAGAGGTTATTTTCAGTATTCTCTAATTTTCTTTAAATATGGTCCATTGTGTAGAGCTCATCAAGAGCTTTCTGGTAACTATTGGAATGTAAAAAATGGACATCACATGCTCCAATGATCATTGGTCAACAAATGGTCAAAGCTGGTCAAACTATAAAAATTGATGGTTATGAAATATTTTTGAACTAGTTTCATGGTGTAGAACTCGTCACAAACATTTTGAACAAACCAATTTCAAGTCCATATGCAAAAGTTATGATCGATCAAAATTGGTCAAAAGTAGGTCAACATTGATCAACGATGGTCAAACCTACTCAACAAGCAGTAAAGCTGGACCAATACGATATGGACACATGACACACATTGGTATGAACACCTGACACAACTACAAGCGTCCACATGACACATCTACGTGGTAAGGTGAGACCACTTTACATGGATAAAATTTATTATTTAAAAATATATATATTTATCTCACATCTCAACAATGTGGGATAAAAAAGACTTTGACCAAATATTTAAAAAATTATATTTTCCACACATATGTGGATATAAACAAAAGATAGCCTTTTAATAAGGAATGGAGATATGACAATCTTTATTCCCACAAATGTGGGATTTCATTTCAATGCCCACACCAAAGACCAACGTGGAGGGCTTTAATTAAAAAAAATTAATTAAAAGCCTCTGATAATCTTTATTCCTACAAAAATGAGATATTATTATGACATTTTTATAATGTAATGTTTAATTAAAACATGTAGAAGCCATATAATTCAAGTGTGGGCTAAATAAAACCTTATATCGTAATCCCATAACAAAATGGGATAATTGTTAATCCCATTAAAATAGGTCTTGAGATAATTATAAATATTATTTAAAATTGAGAAATGATAATCATCCAAGGTTACTTTTTATGGACCTGTAAACCTATATAAAGGGCCTGGAGGGGTTATTTAAAATCACAATTAAAGTGTGAAGGATAACACACAAGACTTGAGAATAATCAAGTAGAGTCAGAGCTGAGAGCTAGAGCTGAGATCCAGTAACTAGAGCCAGAGCCAGAGCCAGAGCATAGCTAGTAGCCAAAGCTAGAGCTAGTATCCAGAGCTAGATCCAGAGCCAGTAGCTAGAGCCAGATCTAAATTCAATGGATATCAAAATATTTATTTATAGATCGAGAACCCCTACTAGAGATAAATGATGTACAAAGTGATTTTGCATCAATAATCGATTGGTTCTACCTTTGAACAGGCCGTGAAGACGTAGCCTAGATCAAATAAACTCTATTATCAATTTTGATTTGCATATTGTCTTTATGGCTCATGCTTTTATTTTATTATCAGTTTTTAATGTTGATTTTAATTATTATGCCAATTTCAAGTTAATTAATGAAAATTTGAGAATTTATAAAGCATCCATAAAAATAGAGTAATTGGTGTAGTTTTGGACATTGCCTATTTACGGATAAAGTTTGGTAAATTGTAAATAAGCTCATATTTCAGCTTTGAATATATTTGGAATACCCAAATAAGGAAAATCTTGCGACAAGTTTATCATGCTTGGTTTTTCTCACATTTTAATTAACTCCATTGTGAAGCTGACAATAATATACATAAGTTGTTTGGGACATGTTCAATGTATCTACTTGATACTTGTAATTGGAGTAACTATTGTTAAGAAATTGCATACGATGATAGAATGTGTAGGATGCAGTTCAAGACCCATACATGGATAATATTTTGTCTGTAGTTATACCAAGTGATATTTTACAGTTACATATAGTTCACTATTTTGGGAATGCAACCATTGGCACAAATAAATTCTACTATCTCCATGCTATATAAGATATCTCATTCACTGACAGATCATCAAATCAATCAGACACTTGTCTTTTTGATATTGAGAAATCTTTTTTAAACTAATCATTTTGTGTGATGTTGTGCTTACAGTGAATTGATGATTTTTCATATAAAAGGAATGACATAGCCTACCCATATTAGAATAGTAGTTTCACAGGCCATAGAGTCCACTGCAAATATCTCAATGAGGCATTGCAAAGAACCAAATCTAGCACTAGTAAAATGAATGTTTTAGATTTTGGTGAAACAAAAGCCTTTTCAATGGGAAAGCATGATTTAGAAGATATTTTTAGATGTTTCTTGGTTTTATTTAAATGTGATCCAGTGTAGATATCATCAAGAGCTTTTTGACAACTATTGGAATGCAAAAAATGAACATCATATGCCCCAGTTATCATTGGTCAATAAATAGTCAAAGTTGATCAAACTAGAAACATTGATGGTCTTGAAATGTTTATAAATTAGTTCCATGATGTAGAACTTGTCACAAGCTTTCTGATGCATTTTGAATAGATAAATTCTGAGTCTGTATGCGAAAGTTATGTCCTGTTGAAGTTTTCAAACAATAAGGAAAAAATGTGCAAGTATGGTGACTAGACATGCACATGGTCCACTAGATTATTGACATGTGGACCAATGAAATCTTCACATTTGGAGTGTCCACAATAGCTTCAAAATATTCTCCAAGATTTTAGACAAATCCCATTTCCTAAGGCTTGATAAATGGGATTAACTCCATGAAAATGGCTTTTCCCACAAAAGTGAGATATTTTCTATAAAAATTGGGATATCTCTCATATAAATGCATGGGAGGTTTATCCAAAGAGCAAGATATGAAGGGTGGTTCTACCCATTTTGAGAGATAAGGCTAAGAATCTTAAATAAAGGCTTGCACATGGAGATGGAATGAAGAAATCATAATTGGTGGGTTTTGAAAAACTATATTAACCCTTGAACCTCATTTGTAAACTCATTTCAAGATAATTTCAAGAGCACTCCAAGCTCTCATTGCAAGTATTTGAGAAGCAAGATCTCACTTGCATTGCATTCTTGGACTACGAAAGCTTTGATTCTCTATTATTCACAGGGTGTTATTAATTTGAGTATTATAATAATAACTCTATCAAAGGAGTTAACCCTACTTGGAGGTTGTGAAGGAGGATCATTTTATGGAGCTGACGACTGATGCCTATTTTGACTTAGCTCTATGTAGAGGCTCTTGAGGCCGTGCAACACAAGAAAATTCAACAGGAAGGTGTGAAGCAAGGAGGCCATGCCAGAACATCATTCAAGCCTTCCAAGACTAGTCTAGGTCTTTGCAAGACTGATTGGCACTTGAGTTCATGATAGATTCATTATAGTTTTGTAAGTTTTAAATTTGTACTTACAAATAAATTTTTATAATGAATTGATTCATCATTTAAAGAACTAAGAGGCATAGGCATCTATCAAACTCTATTATCAACTTGTGTGCAATGTTCATTATTACTTGCATTATATTTTATTTCAGTTGATTATAATTTTGGAGTTAAATTTTGGCATTAAAATTAATTCACTTATAAAGATCCAATAAGTAAAATTCTCAAAGTAGGAAATCTGCCTATTTACAGATCACAACCTGAATCCATTTAGACGCTATATGAGATGCTCTTTTCTTCCTACCTTTACTTCTCAAGAGGATCCTAACTCTTGGAGCACCTCTTCTCCTCCCTCATTTTTTGATTGCAACATAGTTCAAATCATGCAAACTGATGAGATTGGTGGTTCATATCTTTTTTATACTTATCAAGACAATTTCCATCTTCAAGTATTCATCATAATGTGGGGGCAATTGATACAATCCTATCCAATAACCCCACAGGGAATATACCACCTAACAACCCTCCCCCTAATACCAATTAGGGGAATCCTCATACAAACACTAGCCCACCAATTGATACAACTTAGATTCTTGCATAAATAGTGAAACAAATGAACACCATGCAAATATCTAACACCTTAGCATTTAATAGGGTGTTGCATGATGTTCATTTTGCTCCCTAAACTTTAAATGAGGGGAATCTGTGCAACAATACCAATTAGGGGAATTCTCATACAAACACTAGCCCACTAATTGATATAACTCAGATTCTTGCACATATGTTCACTAAGGGATTGTTTAGCATTGATGATGTTCATTTATTGCACTAGGGGATGCTGATATAGGCCATTCTTATGAAACATGTCAAGGGCTTAGAAAATTTGCTATTTATTTTATGCTTGGCAATCCATTCAATCATGATGCCATGATCAAAATATTTCATCAAGGCTATATTAATGCTTCTCAAAAGAAATAAACTTCCAAAGCTTCTTCTTCAAAAAATACAAAATATTTTTCTACATCTAACCCTCAATAAACAAATAGGGATATTTGTGCGATTGATGTCGATTATGATCAATACTACACCAATTCCCAATATGTAAAGATGACTAAGGTCAATTATCGATGCAAACCAACACACAAAGATCACATCACCAAACCAAAGAAACCGTCTTTAGAAGAACTTCTTAAATATACTACTACTACTCACCTATCTTCAGAAACCAATGAGGAACCACCTCCTCCCTCTGAACCTCCAACCACTTCTCTTCCTCCTAAACCTATTTTACCTTCCAAGCCTCACGTGAATTCTTCTTCTTCTTCTAAAACTCATTATAACTTAGAAGAATTCAATTCTATGCCTTGAAAAATTTATCTCATGGATTTAGTTCCTACATATCCTTATCATCATAAATTCCTCATGCAACAACCCCAAGAAATCAAAGAAGCATCTCTTTTAGAAGAGGAACCATCTTCTCATAAGCCTCAACCAACATAAGTTCATACCATTGAATCCATTTATCCTTCTTTAAAACCTTCCATAGAGTTCCTCAAAGAAGACATGATCAATGATGAAATCCTCTTTCGAGCAAATGATCCACCCCTCTTTATTAAAATAGCCACTAATACCACCCTCGTTCATAAAGTATTATTAGACAAAGGGTTAGGCATTAATGTGACATCTCTTTGGCTCATTCAACAACTCAGATTTTTCAAAGATCATCTCACGTAAACTCACTTGACATGTCATGGATTTGACAAGACCAATCAAAATCCACTTGGTTATATTTGGCTTCCTCTTACTATTGAACCCAAAATTAAATGTACTAAACTTATGGTCCTTGATTTACCATTATCTTAAAATATACTCTTAGGATACCTATGAACTCATCGCATGAGGGGTATCGCCTCTTCCAAAATCCAATGTATCAAGTTAACTCATAATGAAAAATAATATAAACATGAGGCCAGTAATAACCCATGGATTATTCAACTTCCTAATCCTAAATCTCAATATAGGATTCCCACTATTACAAAGAATAATAGTACCCCTTTACCTAAAGTTCATCAATATGAATCCTCACTCTTGCTAATTTTGACGATGATGAGCCTAATGATTTATCAAATACATGCAATACCACCAAGTTAATTCCTTAAATCTTGAAGTGGCTACCTCCTTTGTTACCTCATGATCGTAACATCCCTCTTATCGATGAGATCACCGATTTCCCTCCTCCATGTAATGCACATGAAGCATCTTATATAGAAGAGGATTTCACATGTAATGACTATAGAGTCGCCAAATTATTTCAATATCCTTTAATTATGTCATCGTGTAAATTTAATGATCTAGGCATTTCAACTTCTGAAGTTCCTTTCAAGTTACAAGCATGTAATATTTCTCCAACTTATGATGATAACTATATTATGGCCCAATCTCAATCAAAATATTTGGATGTTCAACATTGTTAAAAAATCTTAGCCTAAATACATGTTTTTAACTAAGATGTTCATACCATTTTCATAGATTTTGAGTTAGACCCTGAAGGTCATGTAACTCTAATTAATTCTCCACTTATCAATACTCCTTGGGTGGTTGAACAAATCTTACCCCTCTCATCTTTGAAACTTATGGAACCTTTTATACCTCCTATCTCACTGATTATTCTAACCGATCTTCTTTCTATCAATAATGTTAAGATACACCCATTGAATCTGATCAATCTTCTTATACAGTTCCTCCTACTATTGAGATCACTCTCAATGCCAAGGCCACATATATACACTAGATACATTCTGAATACAACTGCCATAGTAACAAAATTATTGATCTTGAAGTAGATGTAAAATATTATGGACCTCTACCTACATTACCTAGCGATGAAGCCATCCTTGAATTGCTCTATGCCTGAGAACCTCAACTTCCTCGCCAACATCACAATCTTAAGAATTTTAAGCGAAAGGCCTCTTATTTTAATGACTTCATTTATAGCATTGATCTTAAAACCAATCCCATTTCCTTTATTCCTAACACACCATATCATTTTTAATATGGAAATTCTATGCTTATTGAGGAAACTATAAGAATCAAACATGGCATCCCCTCATGCCCTCAACCTATAATAGTTTCTAGAGAACTCACAACAACTGAATGTGATAAATTTAGTTTATTATTTGATAAATATCATGAGACTTTCACTTGGTCATATTAGGACATGCCTGCTATTGATCCTAGTATCGTGGTACACAAAATCATCACATACCCTGATGCTAAACCCATTTGGTAAAAACAACAAAATTTCCCCTTGAAGTTTCCAACTTATGCCATAAATAAATTATTAAAATTTTAGATTCCAAATTTATCAAACCCATGGAATATTTTGAATGGGTGTCTAACATTATCCCCATTCGTAAAAAATTCACCATGGTCATTCATATTTGCATCGATTTTTGTAATCTCAATCTTTCTTGTCATAAAGATAACTTTTCATTTCCTTCGATAGATGCCATCATCGATTCCATTTCTCGCTATGAAATATTATCCCTAATGGATATTTTTTGGGTTACAATGAAATTTATATCACTCTTAAAGACCAACATAAGACAACTTTCACCATAAAATATGGCACCTATTTCTATGTTAAAATGACTTTTGGCCTTAAAAATGTTAGAGCTACCTATCAATGAAATATGACCCACATTTTTCATGGTCTTATCCATAAAATTATGGAAACCTATATGGATGATCTCATCACCAAATCCAAAATCTGTAAAACACATCTTTCTAATCTTGCCATCATCTTCGATAGACTCATCAAATATAAAGTTAGACTAAACCCCTAAAAATGTGTCTTTGGTATCACATCTGATAAATTACTAGGGTTTTTAGTATATATTCATAGTATTGGTGTCGATCCCACTAATATCAACACCATTTTCAACATGCCTATTCCTTGTTTCATTCCAGACATTCATAATTAGCTTGGCAAGCTTGGGCCAATATAATGATTTATCCCTGAAATGAATTATCACATTTATTTTGTTAATTCCATTATTAATAAAGGTAATTATCTGTAATGTATCGATCCTTGTCAGAAGGCATTTGATAATATTAAATAATCATTGCTTCATCTACCCACCTTTCATCCACATTCCAATGATCATCTTTTAATTTTGTACACTTCTTCCACACCTGTATCAATTGGGGTAATGCTTGCCTAATAAGATGATACTAGAAGAGAGTATGCTATATATTATATTAGTAGAGGTTTGATCGATTATGAAAATTTTTATACCAAAGTAGAACATTATTTCCTTGCTATCTATTTCATAGATAAAAAGCTTCATCATTACATAATTTATCAAACAATTTATGTCATAGTTCATTCTGACCCACTTCGTCACTTCTTCTCTATAGCCTTTCTCACTGGAGACAAAATTAGCAAGTGGATGGTTTTTTAATGGAATTTGATCTTTTCATCATCATGTAAAAAGTTGTCAAAAGACAAGTCATTATTGACTAACTTACATGGACACCCATACCCAATGCCAATCATCTTCAAGATAGTCTCCTCGATGATAAAATCCTCTATATTGAAGGTCTTAATCATGATATCTCTCTTAAAAATTACTTCCATAACTTCACTGCTGATTTAGAAGCAAGTAATCAAGAAGATTACTACATCATTCCTGATACTACTAAATCTAAAGTAGTCATTGAGAAACCTCTGAAAATCAACATCAATTTAGATGAAGACACTTATACCCTTCATTTTGATGGTGCCAAATATCTCCAAGGAGCTGGATCAGGTTGTCTACTCACTAGTCCTCATGGTAAAATTATCTCTTTGGCCTTTAGACTTACCTTTGATGTCATTAATAACATGGTATAATATGAAGCATTAATCTTAGGCACAATAACAACACTTGACTTAGATATTACATATCTAGTCACTTTGGGTGACTCCCAACTCATCCACTGATAGGTTAATGGTGATTATCAATGTAAATGTGAAAATCTTATTGCTTATCATTAAATTGTCACTACCTTTTCCAAATAATTCACTTATTTTACTATCAAGCCCATCCTAAGAGATCACATTTGCTTCTTCAACACTCTTATTTCATCCGTATCAAGTTCTCACTAATTCTAATTTTCTTATTCAAATAAGAAAGTCTCCATATTCCATCCAAGCACAAGATTCACTTATATGTCATATTGAGGTTACCACCATTTGATAGAGCCCATGGTACAAAGACATTATGAAATTCCTTGAACATCAAACTTATCGTCTAGATACAGATTCCTACCAAAAGAATCAAATTCACAAACAAGCTTTCAAATACATGTTTTGATATAACACCCTTTATTATCATAATAACAAAGGTACCTTGATTCACTGTGTAATTAAAGAAGAGGTTCCTCCTCTCTTTGAACAATCACATGGGGTATTTATGGTGGTCACTATAGAGGACATACCACACATAAATGCCTACATATGGGATACTTTTGCCTATGCTTGAAAAGGATGCTATCAAATTCGCTAAAAAGTGAAGTCCTTGCTAACTTCATGATAATCTAATCTATTCACCACTATCCAAACTCCAAAATATGTAATCTCATTGGTCATTCTCTATATGGAGATTATATCTCATAGGCAAACTACCTAGATCATAGTATGAGCATGTCTTTATCATTATGGCTACTGAATATTTTACCAAATGGATAGAAGCCATGCATCTTGTAAACATCACATGATCTACAATTTACAAGTTCATCCTCAATAAAATAATTTATCATTTTGGAGTTCCCCATACTATCATTTATGATAATGACGATAATTTCAAAAATAAGGATGTGAAACACCTATGTGTTAAATTCAAAATATTCCATAAATTTTCCACACCTTATCATCTACAATGAAATGGATAAGCTGAGACCACTAAAAAAAATTTCAATATAATCTTCTAAAAGATAATTTGTGAAACCTTCATATATTGGCATCTTCATTTATATCTCACACTTTGGGCCTATCAGATTAGTATACGCGTTACCACAGGGGAAACACCATTTTTGCTAGTCTACAGTTCTAAATTTGTCCTACCATTAGAAGTTGAACTTCCATATTTATGTATATCTCTTCACAGTATCATATCCAATGAATAATTATATTAAGCTCACCTTCATGCTCTTGATCTTCTTGATGAACACCATCTAGCTGCTCTATAACATAATCATCAATATAAGGCTTGTATTGCCAAACAACATAACAAAAAGGTTAAATTCCACATTTTCAATGTTGGTGATATAGTCTTTAAATTATATTATACCTATAAGAAAGAAGGTAAATACACTCAAAAATTATGGCATCCTTATTTAGTAAAATATACTCTTGGTCTTAACACCTATCGCCTCTAAACTAATGTAGGACATGTTTTCAAGTAGCCCACCATTGCATAATTCTTGAAAAATTAATTTGCTTAAACCTTTTCCCTTATTATCATAATTATATATGCTATCCTACTAACACTTTTTTTTTGGGATTTTTACACAGGGCTACCCTTTTGGAGCGATTTCTCTTTCCACAAACCTTCATTCCTTCTTTTGGTCCTTTGGTTTCTTTTTTTATCATGAGTTGCATTATAAAACTGTCACTAAGACACGATCTTACTCATGATTTCCTTTTGCTTATATCACCTTTGTTATTTTCCAATTCATTTTACACCTTTTTGAGTTTTTATTTTGTGAGTTGCAGTGTAAGACCATGGATAGGACCAGGCCTTCCTTACAAATACCATCTTTCTCATTTTTATTTTTCACATACTTTATGCACCTTCTTGGGTTTCTATTTTATGATTTATAGTGTAAGACTATGGATAGGACTAAGCCCTCCTCATAAAATTACCATCTTTAATTAATTCAATGTTTCTTTTCTAAAATGTTAAGAAATGGTTACAAATTTATGATCCCTTATTCTTCGCTTCAGTTTTTGGTTCTTTTGTAGATAAACCTTACATAATAAACTATGTTAGCATGTTTCTTTACAATTCCCTACATTATTATGATAAGGAATCATACTTACCTGTCATTGTATCCTTTTTTCACATTTGTCACATTTTTTTGTGATTTGAAGTAATTGAAATTGTTTCATGTTTCGTTTCCATTGATTTCCTTTCTTTTAATATCAATTTGGTTAAAACAAGGTCAAATTCAAGATAACACTTTTATTTCACATGAATAAATAAGACTCTTAGACACCATGCTCTCTAAGTCATCTTTCTTAGCAACCAAGTCCAAAGTTTTCAAATGATAGTCATCTTTAGCACTCGTGTTTGGTTCTCTAAATCCATATGGAGGAGAAATAGAAAAA